>VSWD01000011.1:20431063-21031063 GCA_033119305.1 Pinctada imbricata | reverse complement strand
ACAATGCAATTTCGATGTTTGACCGAGGTTCGAAGCTTGTTTGTCCGAGGTAAAAGCATTGTGACGTCACGATATTTTGCATTCCTTTCCCGCAATTCGGAAGGGTCAATTGCAAGGGCCCCGACCCCATTCCCAAATTACTGAAAAAAATCACTGACATGAAAATAGGGATAACAATGTGCTCCTCCATGGCATCAACCTTGGTTGGGAAACTACCATATTCACAGAAAATGGATGTAGTTCTCCAGATTGCAAATGCGCGCACAACCCATCCACTGAATATATGTACAGTGATGATTCGTTAGTCCGGACGAATTGGTTCCCTAGGAATTCGTCCGGATTAACGAATTTTCCGGATTACTGAATCATATTAAAAATGTCAAAACTTGAGCGCGAAATTCCGAAGGAAAGGGGGAAGGTCGGCCGTTTTTTGTACGTGAGTGTACGGTTAAATTGTCTTGTAAACAAATCTTTTCTCATCATAGATAATTTGATTAAATATTTATTTATTGAAAATAATGGATTACTAAATCCCTAGCTTTCTTTAAAGCTTTCTTTAAAGTCTTTAAAGCATGAGTTTAAAGTCTTTAAAGCATGAGCGCTAAAAAGTAGAAAAGGGGAAGGTGGTTCGAGCGCCAGGATTTGTCTTCGCTTTTTTTTGTATTGGTAAGATCGTCTTGAAGTCAATACTTTCTCATCATTGAAAATAAATATACAAGTAGTTTTATTTCTTTACAGTATTAATTAATAGAAATTAATAGAACAAAATGCACAAGAATAAAGATCAAACGAAAGTGGAGGGAGGCCTCCGTTTTATTACGCTGAAATCAATATAGAGCGTTACTTTTACCTTATCAATATAGAGCGTTACTTTAACCTTTAAAATAAGAATAGAATTTTATCTAAACATCGAGGCTCCGCGAGCGCCGATAGTTACCAATACCTACCGAAACTTACCACTTTCTTCTTGAAAAAAAACGGAAATCATCATCTGTCAAGAGCGGTTGACGGCCGTTTTTAACTAAAAACAAGCCCTCAATATCTAAGCTAACGGTAACATTCAGTTCACTCTCATCTTCATCGTGATACAAACATTAAAATTAAAAATATCAACTTTAATTTGAAATGATTTTAGGGCGCGCATCTGTTCAAAATAATGATCGAACGCTACAAGCTGAAAAATGTCACAATAAGAATTCAGAAAGTGACTAAAAGAAGCGAACAATTAAGTCATTTAAAGCATAGATTTGATAACCACGTAAGTACGCGTACCCCAAGCCGTGACTAGTGCTGCGTATCCCATCGCCTAATTAATCTGCAGGTTTTCCGGTAAATTTCTCTAGGTAAAAATTAATTGTTATGAAAACATGTCCGTGTAGATTTCTCCAGGTAAAAATTAATTGTTATGAAAACACGTCCATGTAGATTTCTCCAGGTAAAAATTAATTGTTATGAAAACACGTCCGTAGTTGCTTATATCGTCCGGACTAACGGGACAAAATAACATATGATCCGCACGTCCGTTCCCGAAAACTACCGTCCGGATCCGGAACGCGGATTTCCGGATTATCGGATCATTTTTGCAGTATGCACGTTTGTTCCCTGAGAAATCGTCCGGAGTAACGAATTTTCCGGAGTAACGAATTCCGGACTAACGAATCATCACTGTATATGTATATATACTACATGTAGTATACAAACGTATACCATATTGTCCAATCGATGAACATACTTCGTAGCAAGTTTGCACGTTTGTACAGTTATAAAGCTAGGAAAAGAATAATGTAAACAACGTTTCCAATTTTGTATTATCGATATGAACTGTATCATTTATGCCAATATATTCTGACATTCTGAACAGATTCTCTTTCTATCATGTATAGAGTTTTTGTTTAATTGGAAGTGCACTGTATCTCTCGGTTAAATATTGATACCTTTAATACCTTAAATATGTGATTTGGACTAAAGTAATAGTCTTCGAATTTCACATCAGCCATGTTTTTATCTACTTTTTTTTATTTATTTCATTTCGTTTTAATTTAGAAGACACTAGTTATAACTTAACCCTTTTTTCTAGTTCGCATAATATTTCAGGACGAAGAGACCGAAGACAGAAGATACAGGTAGTAGATATATTTGCAGATCATTCGAGACAACCTTGCGTCCGTTTGATAATTGATATCCACAAACAATTGCAATCTATTCTATTTTTCCTCATCATACAGACATCGGTACCATGTTGCATACGATAATTTTTTTGTGTTCTCATGTCAACCGAAAAAGCGATTTTTTTTTTCATTTTCTTTAAATGAACAACCGTTTTAAAACCTTGTGACCAACTGTTCTATCGGTGGTATAAACATTTATACCGAAGACATAAACATATCTCATAAATATTATATTATTCAAACTTGGTTTGAAATACTAACTTTAGAATAAATTATTCAGCTTGTTGTACTTTAACTCAAAGTCATCAAGACGAGTATAAATGTAGAAAAGAACAGCTAATTCAATCAATGCCAAGTTTCTACGGGCGACATGACTGTTCGGAACTTCTCTATAACAGCAAGTCCGCAGAGAATAAAGTAATTCGTTTTGATTGGTGATAAACATGAGATTTGTCACACGAGAGACTGCGCCGGGCCAAATGTCCAAATCAAAATAGCATAATTCTATACTATGGAATGAAATCAAAACGATGGTGTTTGATTGTTTGTGGTGGTATACTGACGTTATCTTGATTAGATTGATGGCTTAAGGGTTAATAGAGTTAAGTAAATTAGAGCTTCCGAATTTCATCTGACTAATCCAAAGAATTTTCACTATCATTTTTTTTTTTCATCGTATCACGATGAAATGATAACATATGGCTCTTGACTTAGCATCTCTTCTCTGTTGGTAACATATTGAATTTAAAATATCATATTATCTTTCTTATCAATTCGACGAATATACTCGTATATCTATATATATTTTTTTGCTTCAAAATGCGGATGAATTGTAATGGACGTTGGACGTTGTCCAGCCTTCATCTTTTTTTTTCATCCCATCGATCTCAGAAGCAACAAATCCTCAACTATATTTATTGCTGTACAGAAGTAACGTATCAAAGAAAGAACATATATCACTTAATGTGCTTTTTAATTGATTACACACTTTTGTCAATAATTTTCCGCTTTGAAAAAAATTATCTCTTATGTCAATCTTTTCATAATTTCACGTCTTAAACACTTAATTTTATGCCCCAAAAGACGGCGCTGTAGAAATTGCTTTTTGCAAAAGAGGTATTAAAGCTTTTCCGTGGAGATTTTCCGACACTCTTGGTCCTATTAAAGTGCTAAGAATTTAAGACAACATGTCAACTTCATGAATGACAATGCTTGTCCGTGATTCTCAATAATTCTATAGAGAAAAAGAGATTTAATGTTGTGTTTATACTAGGAGCTGATTCAGATATTTTGTTTTTGCAGACATTGATTTAGTTATGTCTCAGGATTATATAGGGTATTTGTTCAGTAAGGCCGAGTTGTTAAGTGCAATTTCGAGCCATTTTATATTCTTTAGGCTGTATATTGTACCAAATTCACGTTCATGCCCTTTTTCCGCAATCATTTTTTTTTTAATCCTTGAAAAAATGTATTATATATAACTTCCAAACTATAATAACTGGTCAAAAATGTATTCTTTGGAAAATAAATGTACCAGTAATCCAAAAGCGTTTCTTATCATTTATTTATTTTTTTCAGAATGTTGCATGTGGTAAAAGACACTTATGGAACACGAAATTCACTAAGCATAATCGATCATATAAACAACCGTCTCAGTCATACTGAATCTACTTAATCTAACATACAATAATGAAATCCTGTTGTAAAATATGTTCAGAATGGGGAATAATTCTATTTCACTTGTTCGCATCCTGACTTTTGTAACTGAAAACTTCATAATCTATATTCATATTTTTTACGCCCGGTCAATCCTCTTTATGTCTTAAGAAATCCAAATAATTTCTTTATCTTACCGATGTTACTTTTTCCTTCTCCAGTACTTTTTTTACAACTTGCATTTATACCTCATTGAAAGAGAATTTAGATGTGTTTGTATTTTCTAATGTCTATATATCATTTAAGTAAAGTTACAACGCTAAATTATGTTAGTGCTTTTCTTTTCTCTTTATTCATTTGCATTGATGAGCTCTTTTATTTTGAACGAAAAAAAAATTGAACTAGTCTAACAATGACAAGAAAAGCTAGAACATTAAAGTTATAGCTGGAGTACGGACTACCGTTAAATTTTCACTTTAAAACCTTAAATATAAACCACACACAAAAGGAAATATTTAGATTTAAAAGTTGAAAAAAAACCCAAATCGACTCCACCCAGGTTCGAAGCCACGAACTATGACGATGGAAGCGAGCGTCATAACCATTGCACCAAGACGCCCTTACGAACTATGTTGAAAGATATTCAGCGCTTGACCTTGGATCAAGGGGCGTCATAAAAATTACACATCCTTGGGTATTAGCAAGAAATCTGTATTTTTTTTTTCTGATCAATGCAAGCAGTGAAAAGGAATGGTCCGGACAAGCTTTTTCGGACGGACTGACGGGCAGACAGACGACAAGGAAACTTGTTGACAACAAGTTGTCATCCCCTCTGTTTTCACCTGTAGTGGATTAAAAGCAGCTAAAATTGGTAAATAAGAACTTCCTTCCTGTACCTGAGAGAAATTCGAAAAATGTATCAGCCAATGAATCCTTGTTAACTATGTTGGATGAGGGATCGAATCGAAAAACAAACTTGGTAGAAACTTTGAATGTTTGCTTCCTGTATATCTCTGTAGCGGTTGCAGAGAATTAAAAAAAATAATGTACGCCAACCAGAGACCTCAGCGGCCTTAATTGTTTGTTGACGAATCTGCTCGAAAACTCACACTTGACAGAGAACCTAAAGTACTTTAGGAATCTCACTCCCATTTTTGGGCTTTTGAAATTGGGAAAAATAGCGCCATTTTCTCATAAATTGGGAAATATATGAAATAAGTTTGGATGCCTTTTCACTTGAAAATGATATTTTTTAACTCATTTTGTCCATAATGTGTCAAAATGGGGAAAATGCTCAATAAATTGGGAAAAAAAGATACTATTTTGCATTGGGACTGGGGCCGAATATGGACCCCAAATTAGGCTGATCGAGAGCCCTGTTCTTGCTTACTTTACTGTTTCATGAAATTTTGTGCGGTCAAAAATGCGTCAACCAGAGTCCCCCGGTGTCCATGTTTGCAGACGTTTGGCTCGAAAACACAACTTTGTAGACGACTTTGAGTACTTGCTTCCTGTAATTTAAGGTTTCGTGAAATTCTGGGCAGCGGTTGCAGATGAGATGTTGAAAATGCGTCAGCCAATCAGAGTCCTTCGCGGCCATATTTGTTGACTGATAGGTGTCCTATGACACATTAAAATTAAAATTTAAAGTCATTACTGCATATTTAAATTTTAATTTTAATGTGTCATAGGACATAGGCACAAAAACACAAACTTGGTAGAGGACCTTGAGTACTTGCTTCCTGTAAGTTTAAGTGAAATTCTAGGCAGTGTATGTGTCGAAGTCGGAAGCAAGGTCAAGTTTTTTCGCCAAAGGGAAAGTATTGTTACAGGTATTGTACAAGGAATTAAAATTTGAAATATAACAGCCTTATACATGTATACATTGTATCTCTTGATATGAAAATATAACATGGTTTAATAAGTTTCAGAGAAACAGGCAGAATTAAAATCATTTTCCTGCCTATCTTCGATACCATTGCATGACAAACATGGATGGTCGAATACACTTGTAAACGAGAAGACACACATGAAATTGATAAGCAATTTTCCAGTTAGGCCTAGGGAGGTATAATCTCTATGTACATATGTACCTTATGAATTGGAGATATTCAAAAAGATGTCAAATTTATTGCTTATCGATGCAATTCAGAAAAAAAGTTAACCACAAAGGACGGTGTTAAGTAATAAATTATAAAGATTAAGGATGTTTCAAGTATCATGGTCAAGGTATTTGAGAAAATTGAATGTACAAAAAATAGGTGCATGCTGTTCTACAAAAATGTATCTTTTTCTTGAAATACCAGATTCTGTGCTTTTGTTTCAAGTCTGAAAACAAAGAGAGTAACCGCATTATTATCTTTGGTTCTGCTTCTTTTTTTCCTAAAAAATAATTGCCATTCTGCAACAAAAATTGCTTTCTGAAATTATCAATCAGCGAATGGACAATTTTTGAGTCATATACATGTATACAGCATTAAGATTTACTGATTAAATGAACTTGAGCAAAAAAGGTGAAATTCAGAAAGCTTAAAATTCGTCATGCCTGCGGAATGTTGACATATAAAGCTTAACTTTATACTAAATCGCAGAAAGGCCAAATATCAACATAAACACAGAAGTGTCAGGTCTTTTTAAACGTGAATCACGTCCTGCTTTAACGGTCATTTTAGTATAAAGCAAATGAAATCATGCTGAAAAATTTAAAGAACATGAAGCAGAAATCTTACCGGAAGCTTAGATCATATCAGTGTCAGATTTTCATTTTTACCATGGATAGGGCAAACTAAATCATATCGCGCCGTTTTGTATTGATTTACAGAATCTATCAAAATTAATTTGCCCAACAATGTTCAGCAGCGCTTTTAGTTCTCAAGGGAGTTCACTCTAGATCGTCGACTGGCTTTATCTAATTACAAAACCAACAACGGGTCGAGGGTCAATCTTCACTCCACAGAAAAACGTGTTTACAATGTAATTAAAGATGGCGCAGAATTGTAATTCATGATCGTCAAATACGAACTTCGTCTTCAAGAAATCTTATGGGTATTAAAATAGGGTAAAACACGTCTGGTCATTATTCATAGCAGATCAAAATCCGACAAAAACTCGGTTCTGTTGTTCCGGAAATGACTACTGAGGGACCAAGAGCAGGATTCTTGCTACACCAGCCATTGTCTGGCCGGAATATGGCCAATGTTTTATGTACTTCTTCAAAAGTCCACTTTTATGTACCGGCTTGTTATATTTTTATCGGTAGATGACATCATGCTGGGCATCTTACCAGAGATATATAAACACAAAGAAACGTACAAAGTCGTCCGAATAAACAAAAGAACGAACATCGAAGATCCGATCGAACCTGTAAATATACCATGGTGGTAAAGCGGATTACATGGTCATCGGTACACCTGCTCTCTGACAACAGAACAGGGGATATTCGTATCTTAAAGTTACTTTAAAACTTTCTCTCTGCACAATCTACTATATTATCATCTTTGTACCATATACATAGACCGAAACTAGCCAACTTGTTTTTTTCCGCAGAAAAAAACCAAGTTGGCCTGTTTCGGTCTACATATACACAGAAGTTCATTTTTTATGATATTTGTATAAGAAATTGACTCAACATACACACGAATTATACGGTTATCTTATATCTATAAGAATACCAACTGCACGTTGCATGTAAAATGCTCTTTTTTTTCTGGTACTGGATCCATCTACTTTTCGTATCAGCATCTTTTATTTCAAGCCAAACATGACGACAGGACTCCAGGGACGACGATGTCCAAACCTCATCAGAGTAGACTAAGTTCTCATAACTTACCCGGTCTGAAACTTGGTCGAGTCATTATCAGCTCGCTTCCGCCAGAGGAGCAAAAAAAAGGGTTTTCCGAAAGTGTCAAACGCTCCTGATATCGATGTACATGGTATTTGTGAGTCGTGACATACCTTTACCCTGCGTTTTACTGCCGTATTTGTGATGTCACCTTGCAGTAAGAGGGCTTTTTGTTTATATATATCAGCTGTGCTTCTGGGAAAACGTTAATCCGGACAAGTGGGAGGGTTATGCATGCGTATTCCGGACAATCATTCGCTATTATAAAGCAGATGGTTTCCAAAGTCGGCCCAGTGTGTGCACATGGGTCTACCTCAATTTTTCGAAGTGACATGTTGTATGTATGGGTGTATCTGTTTTTGAATGTGGATATCACTGTGTGTCTCGTTCTATCTGTTGTATGTAGATATTGCTGTGTATCTGGTATCTGTGTGTCTCGTTCTCCCTACTTTATGTGGATGTCGCTGTGTGTCTCGTTCTTCCTGTTGTATATGGATATTGCTGTGTGTCTCGTTCTACATGTTGTACGTGGATATAGCTGTGTGTCTCGTTCTCCCTGTTGTATTTGGATATCGCCGTGTGTTTCGTTCTCCCTGTTGTATGTGGATATCGTTGTGTGTCTCGTTCTCCCTGTTGTATTTGGATATCGCCGTGTGTTTCGTTCTCCCTGTTGTATGTGGATATCGCTGTGTGTCTCGTTCTCCCTGTTGTATGTGGACATCGTTGTGTGTCTCGTTCTCCCTATTGTATGTGGATATCGCTGTGTGTCTCGTTCTCCCTGTTTCATGTGACTATCGATGTGTGTCTCGTTCTCTCTGTTGTATGTGGATATCGCTGTGTGTCTCGTTCTCCCTGTTGTATGTGGATATCGCTGTGTGTCTTGTTCTCCCTGTTGTATGTGGATATCGCCGTGTGTCTCGTTCTCCCTGTTGTATGTGGATATCGCTGTGTGTCTCGTTCTCCCTGTTGTATGTGGATATCGCTGTGTGTCTCGTTCTCCCTGTTGTATGTGGACATCGTTGTGTGTCTCGTTCTCCCTATTGTATGTGGATATCGCTGTGTGTCTCGTTCTCCCTGTTTCATGTGACTATCGATGTGTGTCTCGTTCTCTCTGTTGTATGTGGATATCGCTGTGTGTCTCGTTCTCCCTGTTGTATGTGGATATCGCTGTGTGTCTTTTTCTCCCTGTTGTATGTGGATATCTCCGTGTGTCTCGTTCTCCCTGTTGTATGTGGATATCGCTGTGTGTCTCGATCTCCCTAATGTATATGGATATCGCTGTGTGTCTCGTTCTCCCTGTTGTATGTGGATATCGCTGTGTGTCTCGTTCTCCCTGTTGTATGTGGATATCGCTGTGTGTCTCGTTCTCCCTGTTGTATGTGGATATCGCTGTGTGTCTCGTTCTCCCTGTTGTATGTGGATATCGCTGTGAGTCTCGTTCTCCCTTTTGTATGTGGATATAGCTGTGTGTCTCGTTCTCCCTGTTGTGTGTGGATATCGCTGTGAGTCTCATTCTCCCTGTTGTATGTGGACATCGCTGTGTGTCTCGTTCTCCCTGTTGTATGTGGATATCGCTGTGAGTCTCATTCTCCCTGTTGTATGTGGATATTGCTGTGTGTCTCGTTCTTCCTGTTGTATGTGGGTATTGCTGTGTGTCTCGATCTCCCTGTTGTATGTGGATATCATTGTGTGTCTCGTTCTTCCTGTTGCATGTGGATATCGCCGTGTGTTTCGTTCTCCCTGTTATATGTATGTTGATGTTGCTGTGTGTCTCGTTCTCCCTGTTACATGTATGTTGATGTGGATATCGCTGTGTCTCGTTCTCCCTGCTGTACATTGATGTGGATATCACTGTGTGTCTCGTTCTACCTATTGTATGTTGATATCGCTGTGTGTCTCGTTCTCCCTGTTGTGTTTATGTGGATATCGTTGTGTATCTCGTTCTACCTGTTGAAAGTTGATGTGGATATCGCTGTGTGTCTCGTTCTCCCTGTTGTATGTTGATGTGGATATAGCTGTGTGTCTCGTTCTCCCTGAGTTGTGTTAATGTGGATATAGCTGTGTGTCTCGTTCTCCCTGTTGTATGTTGATGTGGATATAGCTGTTTGTCTCGTTCTCCCTATTGTATGTTGCTGTGGATAACGCTGTGTGTCTTGTTCTCCCTGATGTGTGTTAATGTGGATATCGCTGTGTCTCGTTCTCCCTGTTGTACATTGAAGTGGATATCGCTGTGTGTCCCGTTCTCCCTGTTGTATGTGGATTTCGCTGTGTGTCCCGTTCTCCCTGTTGTATGTTAATGTGGATATCGCTGTATGTCTCGTTCTCCCTGTTGTATGTTAATGTGGATATCGCTGTGTGTCTCGTTCTCCCTCTGTTGCATGTTTATGAGGACATCGTTGTATGTCTCGTTCTCCCTGTTGTACTTTGAAGTGGATATCGCTGTGTGTCCCGTTCTCCCTGTTGTATGTGGATATCGCTATGTGTCTCGTTCTCCCTGTTGTACATTGATGTGGATTTCGCTGTTTGATTCGTTTTTCATGTTGTATGTTGATGTGGATATCGCTGTATGTCTCGTTCTCCCTGTTGTACATTGATGTGGATATCACTGTGTGTCCCGTTCTCCCTGTTGTATGTGGATATCGCTGTGTGTCCAGTTCTCCCTGTTGTATGTGGATATCGTTGTGTGTCTCGTTCTCCCTGTTGTATGTTAAAGTGGATATCGTTGTGTGTCTCGTTCTCCCTGTTGTATGTTAATGTGGATATCGTTGTGTGTCTCGTTCTCCCTGTTAGAATTGGATATCGTTGTGTGTCTCGTTCTCCATGTTGTATGTTAATGTGGATATCGTTGTGTGTCTCGTTCTCCCTGTTAGATGTGGATATCGTTGTGTGTCTCGTTCTCCCTGTTGTATGTTAATGTGGATATCGTTGTGTGTCTCGTTCTCCCTGTTGTATGTTGATGTGGATATCGTTGTGTGTCTCATTCTCCCTGTTGTATGTTAATGTGGATATCGTTGTGTGTCTCGATCTCCCTGTTGTATGTGGATTTCGCTTTGTGTCTCGTTCTCCCTGTTGTATGTTGATGTGGGTATCGTGGTGTGTCTTGTTCTCCCTGTTGTATGTTAATGTGGATATCATTGTGTGTCTTGTTCTTCCTGTTGTATGTAGATATCGCTGTGTGTCCCGTTCTCCCTGTTGTATGTGGATATCGTTGTGTGTCTCGTTCTATCTGTTGTATGTTGATGTGGGTATCGTGGTGTGTCTTGTTTTCCCTGTTGTATGTAAATGTGGATATTGTTGTGTGTCTCGTTCTCCCTGTTGTATGAGGATTTCGCTGTGTGTCTCGTTCTCCCTGTTGTATGTTGATGTAGGTATCGTAGTGTGTCTTGTTCTCCCTGTTGTATGTTAATGTGGATATCGTTGTGTGTCTCGTTCTCCCTGTTGTATGTGGATATCGCTGTGTGTTCCGTTCTCCCTGTTGTATGTGGATATCGTTGTGTGTCTCGTTCTCCCTGTTGTATGTTGATGTGGGTATCGTGGTGTGTCTTGTTCTCCCTGTTGTATGTTAATGTGGATATCGTTGTGTCTCTCTTTCTCCCTGTTGTATGTGGAAATCGCTGTGTGTCTCGTTCTCCCTGTTGTATGTGGATGTCGTTGTGTGTCACGTTTTCCCTGTTGTATGTTAATGTGGATATCGTTGTTTGTCTCGTTCTCCCTGTTGTATGTTGATGCGGATATCGCTGTGTGTCTCTTTTATCCCTGTTGTATGTGGATATCGCTGTGTGTCTCGTTCTCCCTGTTGTATGTTGATGTGGATATCGCTATGTGTCTCGTTCTCCCTGTTGTATGTTGATGTAGATATCGCTGTGTGTCTCGTTCTCCCTGTTGTACATTAATGTGTTATCGCTGCATGTCTCGTTCTCCCTGTTGTGCATTGATGTGAATTTCGCTGTTTGTTTCGTTCACCCTGTTGTATGTTGATGTGGATATCGCTGTGTGTCTCGTTCTCCCTTTTTTTATGTGGATATCGCTGTGTGTCTCGTTCTCCCTGTTGTATGTTGATGTGGTTTTATGTCTCGTTCTCCCTGTTGTACATTGAAGTGGATATCGCTGTGTGTCCCGTTCTCCCTGTTGTATGTGGATATCGCTGTGTGTCCCGTTTTCCCTGTTGTATGTGGATATCGCTGTGTGTCTCGTTCTCCCTGTTGTATGTTGATGTGGATATCGCTGTGTGCCTCGTTCTCCCTGTTGTATGTGGATATCGCTGTGTGTCTCGTTCTCCCTGTTGTATGTTGAAGTTGTTTTGCCTGATGACCATTTTTTGCAATTCTGCGGATGTGTTCCGCTGTGATCAGTGTAAGCTGATATTCACATAGCAGACTGGCCGCAGTGTAAGCTGATATTCACATAGAAGACTAGCCGCAGAAACGACCATGGCCATGTGTTCCGCTGTGATCAGTGTAAGCTTATATTCACATAGCAGACCAGTCGCAGTGTAAGCTGATATTCACATAGAAGATTAGCCGCAGATCAAATACTCAATTATGAAGGAAACAGAAAATATTGGCACTTCACACAGAATTCAAACCGAAGTAAGCTTAGAAAATGACAGAATTCAAACCGATGTAAGCTGATAAAATTGTTCCATAAAAGGCAAATACTTTTCTTTTAAAACAACTCTCGGCATTTCGATAGAAACACTAAATTAATCGAGGGTCAACAATAAATTTATCATACAATTGCCGCGATAATCAGAGGTTAATTATTTCTCTCCATTTCGTAGATGAATTCATGGCGCAACATCTGCTAATTCACTTGAAGATTTGTATCAGTAGATTTCACACCTAATGGAATTGCACGAGCAATAAAATAATTTGCTTTACGTAGTTTTTGGAGGCCAAATTGTGGTCACGTGGGAGACAGGAAGTGTAATCCTGGTCATATTGTAAAGCAGTTTTTTGGGCAGAAAAGATAATAAGACTCAAACTCACGCACTTAATATTGTACAACACGGTTATGTTGCATGATTGTTCGTCCGGGTCATGTCACCAAGGTATTCATCTTTATATAAGAATTAATTAAATTGATTAAAAAATATGTATTGGCGAACATGGAAAGCTTCAATTCAGTTTTTGCACTTGTCAAAATTCTGTCCGATAGCAGGAAAAAATGTTTAGTGTTGACTATAGGGAGCTCGTGACTGACTTTAATTTTGCGTTTTTGCCTTTTCTATGGTTAATGATGTAACAATGGAACGGATCGTCCCTCTCTATATCATGTATAAAACAAGCACTCATCATATGGCACGTATATGATTGAAGATTCTCATACGGTCTATTAAAGATAGAATTAACTCTGGCTTAGATTTAATTCAATTAATAATGTCACTCTGATAGAAAAATACAACTAAGGTTATTAAAATGTTCCCCTTTCAAAATAATTCTCGTCTCGCGAGATCTGTAATCTCGTGCTTTAGGCCAATGAAAACTGATTAAATTCATCTCTGCGGACTCACGGTGTTTTGATCTTGTATGAATTTGTGCAATCTGTGATATTGGCTGAAGGTCTGCTGTCTGTATTAGTGTCTGCTTTCATTACTTTTTTATTCCGAGTGCTAGGAGGAATTTTGACCGTTGACAATAGCACATAGAATCAGTGATGCCCCTCAGATTTACGGTAACGCCAGATTAATGGTATTAACATCACGATAGCTGAAAGAGTAATATTTGTCAAGTTTTTTACGAGATTTTCATTGTGACGAAACGCAAAATAGTCGTTAGTTGCTCTAATTTGCGGCGATACGTAGAAACTGATTTATATAGATCTATTTAATATAGACAATTTCTAGATTATTCCCAATAATAAGTAAGATGCAGGCAAACTTTTTCAGTCGAAAATACATGTATTTCATATTTCAAACGTGTACCACAGCATAATTTCAGCAAAAGATATAGATGTAGAATCATTAGTTTGGCAATATGCTTATAAGGCCTTTTTCTAAAATATAAAACCGAAAATATATACATGTTATGACGATGGCTTAAAATGAGATTCTGAACGTTTCATTAGGAAATAATGTCTTCTTTATTCGTGAATGGTAGTTCATTTTCTAGTTAAAATTTGTAATCAAATAAATAGAAAAAAAAAACATGGCCGCTAAGGGCTCCTCTTGGCTGATGAATTTTCAAAATCTCTGCAACATAAAACAGTTTTATAACATTATCATTGTAAAAGTGAATTCTTCCTTAACAAGGTTTGCATAAAGAAATTACAAATATCTGAAACACTAGTAAATCTACAAATTTTGGACAGTGTTCTTTGTTATTTGTGAAATATTGTACAATTATTTAAGAGGTGAATATGGTGTTATATTTTCTTAATTTGAAAATATTGACCGAGGCGATAAAAATATCACATCATATTCACCGGGTGAAAAGTCAACAATTGGTTTATTATACATGTATATAGTGAATTTCCTCAGTATTTATAAAGGATACCTTTTCGAAAATGGCTGGCATCAACTTTTCTTTAAGAAATATTTCGAAGACAAAATGAGTATAATCATTCGCTGAATTATGCTAAACATGTTTTAGTTGTTTTTTTGTTTTGTTTTGTTAATATACAATAAAACAGGTTAGAAACTTTGTATAAAACTTGAATTTGATAAAGTTTTACCATTTCCATAGGTTCCAACTTCACCGATCATTTCACATTTCCTCGATTTTACACAAATAACGAAAACCATCCAAGTTAAGGTCAAAATTTCACAGGAATTGAAATATCAACGATTTTTTTTTCAAACACAAAGTAACATGTGCTCCTAGGGACGACTTTTCAAAGTATTGAAGAAAAAGTATATGACCGTGTTCAAATACGAGAGAACAAATGCTCACAAATAGTGTCATTTTGTGGTTTTCTTGAAAAAGTATCAGAGTGGTAAAATTTGCCTTATTTTGGGTGGAATTTAAACAATTTTTAATTTTTGGTACCCTTCAGCTTTACCTTATAAAACAGTTTAAATCAATAATATTCCATACGTAAAATATAATTCATGAGTAATCACTTTCGTAAGAGAAATCCAAACAGTACAAAAATGTGCCTCCATCTCAATTTTTATAGAAATTAACGAGAAACATTTTCTTACGCACACTTCGTTCAGCTCAAATCAAATTTTCAAACTTGTCCGCTTTTAAGTTTGTAATGAATTAAAGTCTTAAATAGTATAGGGTGAGGCAGAAATGATACATTGGCCATAGTAAATTAAAATATCTATCAAATTCTAGCTCAATGAGTGCTAAAACTCAGTACATGGTCCCCAACAAGTGTTGTTTTTCGTCCGGATCAATCAGCAGGTGGCGCCACGTGAGCGGATCTAGCTCCCTCCCCCCTTCAAATTTTTAAGAGGGGTCCGAAAGTTGCCTATTTTAACGAAAAATTGGGAATTTACCTTTTATATTGTAAATTTCGGTTCGCTTCGCTCGCCAATTGATGATATACAATTTTGTCGCAAACGTTATAGACACATATAGCATCGTTTTTATAGTCGTTGTATCATATTCATATTTTACGAATATTCATAACAGAACAGAACTTTATTTGTCATATTAAGGTCGTAATAATTTATAAATATATATAGCATGCTTAACAGAATATTCTGTTAACGCATGCGCACCAGTCATCTGAAGTTTCAGTTTTTATACGGCCTTATTTTCAATTCAGAAAAAAATCTCATGTGAAGTAAAGAACATTTATACAGAAACATCTCATGTGAAGTAAAGAAGTTCCAAGGCGTCCGGGGGCTACGCCCCCTGGACCCCAACAGAATTAGCACCTTTTAATAAATGATGACCATTTTCGATGTCTGTAAGTCGCGATATGCATAACAGAAAGTATATGATTATAAACTATACTGTGTGCAGAAATATGCAGTTTCAATCTCCCCACCTAAATGTTATGTATGTCTTTAAAAATAGTAGCTTTATTTCTTCGTGTTTTGTTGGATAAAAACAAATTTAGAGAACGAAACATTCTTCACAACAAATGAATTGTCCCAGGTTTCGCTTCGCTCGTCTGTAAAAAGAATCAGTACTTCGAAGGTCTCCTCATCGTCTGTTCAAACAATATACAAAAATTAAATTATCCTAAGGCAGTATAGAAATAAATGAAAATTCGGTCCTAATCCCTGTAAATCGTGGATATGGAAGTCGCGAAAGGGGTGATGGGTCATGTGATAGGGGTATAAAGACACCTACTCTAACTTGATTCTTGTATCAATAAAAAGTACCTAATGAGCTGGTAAAGCTTCATGATCATAGTTTGAACCCCCTCTGAGGTAAAATGCTAGATCCGCGCCTGCGCCACCACAGACTTCAACTTCAGAACCGAAACACGTATTAACAAACCGTAAGCATCAGGATGATCTAGTAAGATGTCTTTTAAAGATGTGTTGCTATTTTCGGTTCCACTCTAAAGTCTTTTTTTTTTTTGCGTTTTGACGTCATCTCAGACTTAGTCAGAAGACTACAAGAAGTGTTGTTCCGTTTTGGCTCCACTCTGAAGTCAAATTTTGGCGCGTTTTTGACGTCGATTCGGACTTTGTCAGAAATGCACATTTTTGAACTGTGTCTTTTGTGCTTTTGTGCACTTATTTACAGCATATTTGTCATATCTAAGTCATTCAATGGTTTTATATTGATTTTAGTTTAAATTTTTACTTTTCTGATTATTTTATACTTAGGAAGAGGTTAATCTTCTTTCATATTGTACTTCTTCTCTCCAGAACCATCGAAGGGATTTTGATGGAGTATTCATGAACCCCTACAAGATTAGTGTTGTTGTATTTCATTCGGATATATCAGCAAGTGATGTCACCACAGGCTTATTAGGTGAGGGGTGTTCCCTCCTTTTTACTTTCCCTATTCTGACACTAAGCAGGCGTGTTACCACGCCAATTGTAAATTAGGAAAAATACTTTCCTCTACCACGTTTGTCTTTTTGAGTCGATAGGAAATCCAAGACGGTCACCACATGCTTTCATTGGCTGGCACTTCTTGGAATGTTCTCATGTGAGCGACATACATGTAGACCCTTTGGGCATCTTTGTTTGCAAGGGGAGGGTTCACATTGATGGATAGACAATAAGACGATGCGTTTTTAAAAGTTTCTTCCGCGAGGGAATGGATATTCACGCGTCTTAATTATATAAAAAAAAATAAAGAATCTAGGCAGTATTCTAATGGGGATATACTAGTATATCACTTTTCACGTAACCGTTACGTATGATTATCCAGGCACGTATCGTGTCTAATATTCCCAACGTAACGGAGTAATTCCGGATTCTGTATTTATTTTAGTATTAATTGATTAATTTGGCTTTAATTGTGGAAAAAATAACTTGTTTTAGACAGAATGTGACATCATACGAGATATGAAAACACTGCAATACTATAAACGTTGCGAACTAAACTAAACTACATGTATGATTGAATACGAAATAGTGTCGACTTGAAAGGCACGACACGTTATGTTGGATACGGTAGTGATATTATCCCTATGCTCAAAGAAGAGTAACTCTTCTTCGAAAGGCTAAATAATATGAGTAAAATCCACAAAGAAATGGAGGAGAGCAAATTAAAGCAAATAGTAATCTTTTCTGAATGATAACTCAATGCCCCACTAGATGTGAGCTATGTGAATAAAACAGGTCGAAACATGGGATAGTGTGGCAAGTTCTTTGTTTTGTTTTGTGTTTTCTTATCATTTCTTTGTTTTTCTTCTTCTTCTTTTCTTTTGTTGTCTTTTCTTTCTGTATGGGGATTTTTTCTTTTGTTCTTTCCTTCTTTGCTTGTCTTTTCTTTTTCTTTTTGGTTTTTTTTTTTTGGTTTGTTTTTATTTTGTTCGTTTGGGGGTTTTTTTGTGTGTGTGTTTTTTCCCTTTTTCATTTTCCCCCTTTTTTTGTCTTTTGTTTTCGTTTTTCCTTTTCTCCTTTCTTGTTTTTTATGTGTTTGTTGATATTTCTGCTTTTTTATTAACTTTCTTTTGTAATCAAATTATATTATCTGCAGGCTTTTGGTAATCTGCTCCTTGTGGTCAGTGATGAAGTGATAAGGACGTTGAGATGCTCCCCTCTAAGTAGGTCATTGCGTTATCATTCAGAATAGCAATTAGACTAAATCTATTTCCTCAAACCGAAGTACAAAAAAGTCATAGGAATTCAAGTTGCTTAGGCACGGTCCATTTGATATTCTGGGGGGGGGGGGCTTGGGTTTTTTTCGAAAAAAATAATTTTGCTCTGAATTTTGATGAAAAAAATAAATTTGCTTATGGTGTGACAGAAAAAAATAATCTTGCTCTTACAAATAATCTGAATTTGAAGAATTACCATAAAATTTCTTGAAAATTTTCCGGCTCGCTTCGCTCGCCGCAGTTTTCAATTTATATCAATTTTTTTCTATCAAAACATTATTCTCTAATTGCAAAGTTCATATTTTTGCAGATATAAAAAGTATACATGTATGTGAATAAAAGAATGGGCTTCCTTAAAAGATGTATTAATACATGTATAATGTATGTATCAAACTGCATAGAGTCTAATTTCATGTTCTTATAATTTAGCTTGGAAGGGAAATCTTCGGTTATTCACCAATTTACAATTCTTCATTTAAGAAATTGTCTGAAAGACCTTCCCTTCAGACCCTCTTATATGCATGTACCTTGTATAAATTTTGTTTATTGAGAATCGTATTGTAAAAATCTTTTATTTGTCTGCTGTGTTTAGAAGATGATTGAATACTTGCATAAAAATTAAGTGATATATCAATATTTAGAGTTGTGAATAAAAATATAAATAATTTCGATTGATAAAACACAAACATTCTTAACATTGTTAAAAAAATTTCCTTGCTCCAACTTTGCGAGAAAAAAATAATTTTGCCCCGGTCCGGGGCGAAAAAAATAATCTTGCTCCGACAAAAAACCCAAGCCCCCCCCCCCCCCCCCCCCCCCCCCCCCCCCCCCCCCCCCAGAATATCAAATGGACGGTGCCTTACGTCTGACTTTATTTATTTATTTATTTATTTATTTATTTACATTACTTTTTTGTTAGCTTGAGCACAGCATCCTGATTTAATCCTGACGCTGACTCCGAAAAAAGGACAAGTGTCTCATTTTAAAATACATAGAGTGTGCTCTGGGCTTCAATTTGCTCATGAAAAAATGGAAGGGGGGGCAATTTTTTATTGTTATTATTATTGATTATTTAACTTTGGATTCCATATTCTCCGCATAGGGTATTTACTATTTATAGGATTACTTGAATCGTATAATTATCCTTCATGGCATGTGTAAGATATACAAAGAGGTGAAGCTATGTAGTTTAAATGTCCGTCATTTTGTACTGACAATTCGACCTCGTTCCAGTTGTACATAGATACAAGATCAATATACACCCGAGAACGTGGGGCTGTGGTCTATAGACTCTCCCCGCACATCTTTATAGTTATAGATCAATATGTAAGCCAGTTAGTCTCAGTTTATATAGCGTAGATTGGAAAAGGAGAATCTGAAGTCCTGTAGTCAATTATAGGTAAGTAGCATTACCTGCTTTTTTATTGCATAATGGACCGTATAGGTTTTCGATCCAACTGAATGATTTTAAATGGGGGATTATGAAAAATATTGATCCTTTACTACTGTTACTGTACATATGTGTGTAGTTCTAAGGTAAAAATGGATAGTGTACATTGTGTGTATACATACATGTAAATATCGTACGTCGTCTTGTTTCGTTTAGCTGATGAAACTGAAACTGTAGTCTATATAGATATACTTTCATCTCCACGATCCTTACCACATAGACAGATTTTAAATGTATATAGATTTATAAATGCCTGTATCAATGACAATTTAAAGGAGGAAATGCTATTCGATTTTATTTAACATGGAATACTTCTGAGTTTCTAATTGAAAATATATCGGATATGCATGTATATGTAAAATGTTGTACTTGTATGCTGATTTTTGTCACGTTAACGTATCTATATGACTTGATCAATCACTTTCTTATGATAGAATAGGAGTCATCTTCGGTTCCAATCTGAAGTAGATCTATACAGTGAAACAGATAAAGGAGTTTAACCAGTGTATTTTAGTAGGAGTCAAAGGTTAAGCTGCCAAACTGAATTCGATAGAGCCATATCCGTTGGCGGGAGAGGAGGAGGTGGGAGGAGATGTCCCACCCGAACCTCTCTCGCCCAAAAAGGACAAAGTGGAAATGAAACTCCTCCTACGAGAAAGCACGCTTGCCGAGTTTTCCAGCCCAACCCACAGGAGCACTGACGGCGATCCCACCACGGGCAAGGACGATGACGATGATGATGACGACGACGATGTTGTATCCAGACCTATATTAAGGAGAGAAAACTCTGATCTCCTTAACCTCACTCTACATCAGGTTCGTTTGTCTTTTCATTTGTTTTATCTCAACGATATATAGATGCACTGATAAAAAAATGGGGGGGGGGGGGTTCGAGGGTTCGAGATCACTTTTCAAATTCATTCCCCCAGAAAATGGTCAAATAATGATTTTCACGTGTACTTTTCAGAGGGAAAACCCTGATCTTCTTAACCTACAACATTACACCACACCAAGTCACATGTCTTTTTGTACCGTAATTTGACATACATTGGATCGGGGAATGGGGTACTAGAGAGCTCAAGACTTTTAGAGCCATCCTTTCCCTTTGATTTTCATGTACTAACAGTAATTAAAAAAAGTGGCCACAAGAAATAAAAATACAAATTAGTATGTAATTGTTTCATTATCTTATCACAGAGTGCCAGGAATGGGGACGCCATTAGCACGTCCATCCTTATCAAAAACATGACGGGTAACCGTATAAAAAAGATCAACATGAGGGACGAGGATGACGTCACGCCGTTACACTACGCCGCTCGGTACGACCATCTGGAAGTGGTGAAGGTCCTTATAGAGAACGGTGCCAGTAAGTATACTCTACCAATGTGTTTGTGGATTACATAGACATTAGGTTTGACAAGGTCCTTATAGAGAACGGGGCCAGTAAGTATACTCTACCAATGTGTTTGTGGATTACATAGACATTAGGTTTGACAACCAAACAGGGTTTTTTCCTTGTTTTAGGGCCGAATTTCTGCCCCTTCCCAATGCCAAATTTCCTCTATTATTCCCAAAAATCACTCTTTAAAAATTCCCAAAGAGGAATTATGAAAAAATCACCTGAGATAATAAAACTCAAAACCTGAAAGTCCGAGCACAAAATGTCCTATTTTTAAGTGCATTTTTAAGTTTTTTTTATTCATCTCTTGCTCAGTTCAAACGAATCAATGGATTAACAGTGTTAATAAATGACGTGTACTTAATGCTTTAGGTTTATACTTTGGTTGGAATTTGAATAAAAATTTTCCCAATTTCAGCAAAATGTCGCAAATTTTCCCGAACGGGACAGGCACAGGCATCCTCCCCAAATTAAAAAATAAAAAACCCCTACCAAATAAATTATTATTCAAATATAATTTCAAGGAAAGGGATGATTAGGTCTGCTAGTTTTTGATAATTGCATAGTTACTATCGTCAGAATCAATGTTTCATATAACCAGGCCGTATCAAGTGAAACACTAGCTGCAGAGAAAAGATGAGATTCAATAGGCAAGGTTTAAACCTATTTCGAAATACTTTTTTTCAAAGTGTTATAATTAAAGTGTAACCTACCTTTGGATTATGGAAAATCAGGATAACACAATGAGAAATGAAATTGCGGGGTTTACATTATTTTAAAACTCCTTGGATTTGACCGTTGTATCTTTCACGACAGATTCACTACGGCTATGTAAACATACGTCAAAATATGATTTTCCATCACCATATTTACTAAATTTCAATATCACGAATATTGTTTTATGAATTTATGAAAAAAGAGGAGATTCAACTAATAAACTTGTCAATTACAGTTAAACAATTTATCTTATTATAACCTCCGTCGTTCACGCTTGCAGTCTTTGTACAGTTTGTTATTAGTTCTATTTATGTAAACCTAGCAGCAAAAAAAGGAAATCTTTCAAATTTTTTATGAAGTAATGGTTGATTTACCTCTGCCCTGGTTGTTTCCAGATGTAAACTGCATTGACGACGAGCTGCTCACACCTCTTCATTACGCCGCTCGGTACAAGAGGGACCGTCATAAAAAGGGGACACCAGGCTCCACGGAAGAGGTAACGACCACACCCTTACTCACCCTCCTTACACTTAGAAAACGCATGTAGTACTGTAAAAGTATATGTTATAATTGAAAGTAGATCGTGTATTCATGTAGATTGAGTTAGAATCATTCAGTAGATTTTCATTGTTCAATCTTTGTTCCAAACTCTTTTGGAATGTTTTGATTATATATCAATTTTGAGTTAAAACACAAATATAGCACCTAAAGTTTTCAAGACATTGGTCGTCATACAGAATAAAGCATAAGACAGAAAGAATTTCAATTGAATCTAGATGAAAACCCGTAACTATTTTTACCTTCATATTGATTTAAAAAGTTTTTATGTCCCATTGTGGTATCTTTTTTAACCCCCTTATTTATCTTTCCTATTTTGTTTCGACATTACTATCCTCCTTTTAAGGTAGAGTATCCCTCAGGTCCGAATTTTGCAAATTTTATGCCTGGATACTCTATTTTTTCTCTTCAGAATATTGTTCAGAATATCAAACTAACATAGTTTTGGGAAAAGAAAATTACATAGTAACATTTTATCACCTCTAAAATTGGTATTTTCTTACTTTTCCCATAGGGTCCAATGTTAAAGTTCAGACTTCTTACGTTCTCATGATAATCATGAAACCACAAATTTTATTTGGTTGGTATATCAGGTCTAGCACAAATTTCGAATATATGGAAAAGAAAATATTGTAAAAAATTGGAATTTTGAAATATTAGCATCTGAGACCTGAGGGATGCTCTACCTTAACACGAATTTTTGTTTCCCAGCGTTCCCACAAAAGAAAAATCTATCCCTTCTTACTGCTTACCCAATTCTCTGTCCATAGCTACATGGTAAGGGGCGATAATTCTTGGCAGGGAACTATCACAGCCCTTAATCCTCACGGGTTCCCTCTGTGTTGACAACCGTTAAACGGTCTGTGAAAGATTTTAAAAGTCAAGGTCAATGAAAGGATCGATACGAAATTTCATTTAACAGATTTTCATGAATTTTCGATTATGATTTCAGAAGAATTCGATTTGACCGATGAAAAACTATGGGACTGTCTGATGCGACATTTAATTCCATTTTTGATGCCTTCTTTCGCAGTTTGACCTTATCTAAAATCATTTACTGAAAATTTTAATTGAACATTTATCTGATGTATACATAAAGTAAGCCGTCTTTTGACTACATACGATTCACCACAAGTAAATACTTTTATTTGAGTAAACAAAAGGAGAAATGTATCAAAACATGCTCATGATAGTACGGCTTTATTTAAATCGAAAAATGTGGACATCCATGTCATGCTTATACATGTAACTATATGGAATAAGAGTTTGAACACTCCCTTCTTTCCCAATAAAGGACGTTAAAATAATTTCTCAAACGAAAATAGATAAAGAGTTACGAAAAAGGAATATAAAAAACACTGGGATTTTAACAATGGATACGTCTGTTTGTGTAAGGAACCACCGCCGAATCTTCTTCCACCATTGCTTCAACGTAAAGAATCAAAGAGGACGAAAAAATCGGAAAGAGGCGTAAGTTTGTGCTAGTTGTCATGGTTACGTGATAGATGTGACTGTTCATTGATTCTGCTGTATATATTACTAATGCACTTCAAAACTTTTTTTTCTCTCGCACAAGCAAAATATAAAAAAAAAAACACGCTGCTTTCAAACATAATAATACTAGTATGCCTTTCATTCTAGCTTTTCTGATGAATCTATGCAATTTAAAGACATGCATCAATAGATTAAAAGGTCAAGGTCACTTCTTCGAAAATATACCTGAAATGTCTGCGGATGATAACCCAATAATCCATTCATCTACCCGAATTGTGGTTACTTGTAAAGTGATGAAGAAGCTTATGGGTATAAGGGCGAAAGGTCAAGGTCACTTAAGATAAATGGTCCTTCGGGCTTTGAACTGTAGAAACGTAAGTATGACGCCATAACCAGTTGTGCACTTCTCAAAATTTGGATTTTGAATTTTGAAATTCGCCTTTCCAAAGGGTTGTTACCTTTTGATATTTAACAGGGTCAGTTGGTTAAAGATCGAAGTAACTTTTCCTCTCTATAATTTTATTACAAGATTCAAACTGCTACAGTAGGGGCATATCTCTAGTTCATCGTGAGTATCATGAGTCTGCCTTAATTCTCCCAATCCATTATGATTTATACTTGGACGTCTTTAAAGTCGACGAAAACGACAGGTATTTTACTGACCGGATGTGCGTTTTAAAGCTTTAAGAGTTTTTAGCTCACCTAAGCGAAGCTCTGGTGAGCTATTGTGATAACGCACCGTCCGTCCGTCGTCCAGAGTAAACTTTTTACATTTTCAACATCTTTCCAACCGCTGCACAGAATTTGTCCAAACCTTACAGGAAGCAAAAAATCAAAATCCTCTACCATGTTTGTGTTTTCGTGCCGATCGGTCAACAAATATGGCCACCGAGGGATCTGATTGGCTATCGCATTTTCGACCTCTCCTCTTCAACCGCTGCGCAGAATTTCACGAAACTTTACAGGAAACAAGTACTCAAGATCCTCTACTAAGTTTGGGTTTTTCGTGCCGATCGGTCAACAAATATGGCCACCAAGGGCTCTTATTAGCAGACACATTTTCAACTTCTCCTCTTCAACCGCTGCACAGAATTTCACGAAACCTTACAGGAAGCAAGTGTTCAAGGTCTTCCAACAAATTTTCCACTATCATTCTTTTTTCTGCAACTCAGGTGAGCAATGTGGCCCCCTTGGACCCCTTGTTTTCCATCCCTCCATCATATTCCATTAATTTTTATCATAACTCAAGAACCCTTATTTATAAGCTTACTTATCAGAAAGGGAAGAAGTCTAATAATTTTTTGTCCAAGGTCACTGTTAGGAAAAATACGCTTGCAAAATTGGTTTCAGAGTGATACAAGTCAAGAATATTTAAATTAAACCAATTTAGACCAAATTTGGATATATCATGTTTTATGCTATCTACTGATCATATGAGAATATAATAATTTTTGAGTCTTAGAAACTCCTTCAATTCATAACAACAGACCATATATGTCAGTCTAATCATCATTTATTGCATATGTATTAGTTTAGTGAATCATTCTAAGATGATTACTAGAATACGTTATACGACTTGTACTGTAGGGTTAAGGACATGTAGTACATGTCCTTAAGACACGAATTTGGGGTAAATTTCACAGTCGTTAATTTTCACTAAGTTTATAACGACTACATGAGAGTTCAAATTCGCGAAAGAAAAACATTGAAATGCTAAAAATACATAGAACGTCTTGAGTTTTCACTAATTTAAGCAGACTTCAACTGATGCGAAAATTGTTCTTTTTTCACGATTTTAACAAAATTAATGTTTGAATTGCACAGTACAGTAACTGACTACATGTATTTAACTTGACTTTTTAGACAGATACGAAGAGAACATTAGGTTTCTATCTGGTAGAAAACATAAAATCAAATCCTTAAAGTTTCATGATTAGATATAGTGTATATACATTATATTAATAACGATTTCTAATGTCATTATTGTTTCCTTCGATTTGTTTCCTTAGTTTGGAATCAATAATTTATTTTTTTAGAATTTACATGCCTTTTAGTTCACATGTAAATAATTGTTAATTTCGTTGTTACTGTATCTAGTTATGACGTAATACCTGTGTATAATTTCTATGTTGTTGTTCACCATATGTTTATTTTTGTATGTTTATATTTTGTTTTTCCTTTACCTTATAGATAAGTGCTGATTTCTTTGTTGTTGTTCACCATATGTTTATTTTTTGTATGTTTATATTTTGTTTTTCCTTTACCTTATAGATAAGTGCTGATTTCTTTGACCAGGTGAGCATGTGCTTCAAAGTTCTTAATAAATCGTTTATTTATTTATTTATTTATTTTTTTTTTTTGGTAGAAAACTAAAGTAATCGTGGCTAAGCTCCTCGGAATCAATAGACTTTAAAAGGAGATGAGCGGAAAGTTGATATTTATTTGTTGATCGATTAAAAGCCATGGAAATCACCACGCATGATTGGTTTGTCTGGTGAGATAATAAAATTACAATACATACATCATAAAGTATGTATTATTGACAGGCAACAGGGGGTTATGTGTAACTAATAGTAGCATCTAGGAATGTTAGTTGTTAATGAAAATTATCAGCTAGGTAGACAATGAAAATATTGATTGATGTATAGAAATATATGTACAATGTATTGAAATCATGTAAGCAAACTCTTAACGTGAGGATCAATCTACTGAGAATGAGTGGTCAACATAAGCCAATTGATATCCAAATATGGTCTATGAAAATGATAACTATAGGCTCTTTCTGACAATGTATTAAACTTATCAATAGTCAGTAAATTCACGAAATTAGAGAATAAAGGTCACTTCCTTTCATTGGTTACCCCCTCCCCTCCAAAACTGTAATATGCAAGGATGAATTGTGGAAACACTGAAACAGATGTACTTTAAATTGAGTGACCACACATATTAAAAAATTATGCGAATGTCTGCATAGCTCACTTCAGAAATCGGAAAATACGGTTTATCGTACAAAATTTTCCATAAGATGTATCTAGTTTTCTTGTATGGCTTTTTGATGTAAGTTAATAATCTTGCAAGTACTGTGCAACTTTAACCGGGGGCATAACTTTCGAATGGTAAGTGATAGGGCTTTCATATTTCAAATGTGTATTCCTTGTGACAAGACCTTTCCATGGATACCAAATTTTTTGACCTTGGAATTTGACCTAATTTCGAAAATTTTAACTTTAGCCATAACTTTTGAATGGTAAGTGATAGGGTTTTCATATTTAACATATGAATTCCATGTGGCAAGACGTTTCCAAGGATACTAAATTTGACCTTTTGACCTTGACCTCAAATGTGAACTACTTTTCATCTGTTTTACTGACAAAGATGCCAATGGGGGCATTCGTGTTTCACAAACATAGGTTTTGTTTATTTCTAGTTATGTGATAAGTTATGAGAAATCAGGATATATCTATTGTCACTCTGGTTTCTTTTCTCAGCCACCAGCCAATGGGAGACCGTTACGGTCTATATCAACTGACCTGGCAGATCCAGTGGTGGACTACTTGGTACAGAGTAGTGCAAATATCAATCAGTTTGACAAGTATGGGTTAACTCCTTTACATTATGCCTGTATGAGGGGCAATGAGATGGCACTAAGGCAGCTTCTTACCTATCCTGAATTGAATATAGAGGTAAGGATTCACAAATAAAGAATAATAATATTAGTGTGAATGATACAACATATTCATTTTTCAGAATGCATCAATTGTTAGAGTTATCTTTCTTTGTCTCCAGCATTTCATTGAAGTGTCAAGCTCCTTTTATTAGAGTTATCTTTCTTTGTCTCCAGCATTCATTAAAACATTATTTCATTAAAGTGTCAAGTAACATTTATTAGAGTTACCTTTCTTTGTCTCCAGCAGTGCTGCATCTATTTATTTTGTAGGCTGTAGACAAGCAGGGTATGACAGCATTACACATGGCTGCCACACACAACCACACAGAGGAGGCTGGGTACCTCATACAAGCCAAAGCAATGCTACGTGTTAAAGACAATGAGGATTTAACTCCCCTACATTGTGCCTGTTACGAGGGAAACATAGAGGTCGTAAAGCTGTTATTTAAGGAGGCGGCACAGAGGGATGGCTGGGTCACGATACAAAATGTATGTCATCGTCAGAAATGTTATTTTGAAATGACCATTTATTATTTTTTCATGTATGTTTTTTGGGGGAAATTATTTAATACACTGATTTTCATATTTTTAGACGGTGGGTGTAAGCAAACAATTTTTTTCAAAAGGAAATATCTCTGCATTACATTACTTCCTCCTCTTTGTACAGATCTCAAAGAAATAGTTAGAGAGATCCCGTCTGGCTTGGAAGGGGGTTTCCATGATTCTAAAGAAAATTTTATATAATAATCAAGAAAAATCAGTATTTCATTCAAGTCTACAGGGGGCTAACCACCCCCTCCTCTAGCTCTGTACCTGTCAAATACCAAATACTGATATTTTATTTGACATTGCTTGTATTATAGATGGTTGCAGATAGGGACATTGATCAAAATACCTGCTTACATCTAGCTGTTCTTAATGGACATTATGATGTAATGAAACTGTGTGTAGAGAAGAAAGCCGATGTTAACACCCCTGCCATTAAATACATGCACCCCCTCCATCTGGCTGCCAAGGCTGGGGACCTTAACTGTGTACGACTACTGGTCAAGCATAAAGCACGTATTGACTCCCTCAATGAAGATATGGCCACGCCCCTTCATATAGCGGCAGCCAATGATCATCTTGATGTTGTGGAGTATCTAGTCAAAAAGTAAGATATTATGAAATTGTAACTGACATTTTTAGCTCACCTCGACGAAGTTGAGTGAGCTTATGCTATAACCCCACGCGTCCGCGTCCGTGTCCACGTCCGTGTCCGCGTCCGGTTAAGAAGTTTGGGGTAGCTCAGTATCTGACAAAGTACTAATGCTACAGTAACCAAACTGGCACAAGTGATTCATCTTTGGATGCTGAGGTGAACCCATGCATCGGATACAGCATCTGACCTACATTTTCCGCTTGAGTGACTTGGTTAAGAAGTTTGGGGTAGCTCAGTATCTGACAAAGTACTAATGCTACAGTAACCAAACTGGCACAAGTGATTCATCTTTGGATGCTGAGGTGAACCCATGCATCGTATGCAGCATCTGACCTACATTTTCCGCTTGAGTGACTCTGTTAAGAAGTTTGGGGTAGCTCAGTATCTGACAAAGTACTGATGCTACAGTAACCAAACTTGCACAAGTGATTCATCTTTGGATGCTGAGGTGAACCCATGCATCGGATGCAGCATCTGACCTACATTTTCCGCTTGAGTGACTTGGTTAAGAAGTTTGGGGTAGCTCAGTATCTGACAAAGTACTGATGCTACAGTAAACAAACTTGCACAAGTGATTCATCTTTGGATGCTGAGGTGAACCCATGCATTGGATGCAGCATCTGACCTACATTTTCTGCTTGAGTGATTTGGATAAGAAGTTTGGGGTAGCTCAGTATCTGGCAAAGTACTAATGCTACAGTAACCAAACTTGCACAAGTGATTCATCTTTGGATGCTGAGATGGACCCATGCATCGGATGCAGCATCTGACCTACTTTTTCCACTTGAGTGATTTCGCTTTTAAAAGCCAATATTGAGCAAAGTATAAGTGCTACATGTACCAAACTTGCATATTGGATGTATCTTTGATCAAACTTTCAAAAAATGACCTTGACCTACTTTTTCGGCTTGAGTGATTTTGCCTTTAAAAGCCAATATTGAGCAAAGTATAAGTGCTAGATGTTCCAAACTTGCATATTAGATGTATCTTTGATCAAACTTTCATAAAATGACCTCGACCTACTTTTTCCGCTTGAGTGATTTTGCCTTTAAAAGCCAATATTGAGCAAAGTATAAGTGATACATGTACCAAACTTGCATATTGGATGTATCTTTGATCAATCTTTCATAAAATGACCTTGACCTACTTTTTCCGCTTGAGTGATTTTGCTCTATAAAGCCAATATTGAGCAAAGTATAACTGCTACATGTACCAAACTTGCATATTGGATGTATCTTTGATCAAACTTTCATAAAATGACCTTGACCTACTTTTTCTGCTTGAGTGGTTTTGCCTTTAAAAGCCAATATACATGTACTAAGAAATATGTTTGAATTGAATTTTGCTGTCACGAGGTGAGCTTCGTAATCTGTGATTACCTATGTTTTAATTTAATCAGAAGTACAATTTTCATTACATCTTTATACATTTACTATAGGAATTTTTGAGACAATTGTTCTGCATGTGAAAATTTTAAGGTTTCTCCACCTTTCATTACAGGAAGGCACCACTTGATAAAAAAGACAAAGATAACTACACCCCACTCCTAATGGCCGCTTACACAGGTAGAGCAGAGATTGTGAATCTGTTACTGAAGAAAGGTGCTGACAGATCTGCACTGGATAAAAACGACAAGTCAGCGCTATACTTAGCCGCTGAGGAGGATCAAACAGAGGCTCTCAAGGTCTTAGAATTTTTTTAAGGATTGTAAAGAAGTTTTTAGAATATTTTCTAAGAATCAAAAGAATTTTTCAAAATTCTTCAATGTATATTTTTTGGATGCACTTAAAAATTATTTTGAACATGGACAATCTTAATAATTCATATTTAGTAACATTCATGCAAAAGACTTCCTTTAGTCGTAACTTGAAATTAACTTCAACTTACCCTATCAGCTGCCTTCAAACCGCAATATGAAAAATAAAATGTCTACGTGAAATTCCCATGTTAATTTCAAGCTGCCGCCATCTTATTCTTCGTGTCAACAATAGTAAACGGTGACGTCAAAGCCTCCGACGTCACACATTTTCAGCGATTTTACTATAGAAAATCCCCATAGACTTTTTAATTTTCCGTCCTATTTCTAACTTAAGTGACGCACAGCCAAAACAATGATATTTTCTGTTACGACTGAAGGAGTACCATAAAATTAATATCTTTTTGGAAGATGACATTATCATATTTTAGAGAAAATTGGGAAAACAGGGTGCTGTGGAATTAGTGAATAGGACAGTAGGCTTATTATTCTAGGAAACCTGGCACAACATTTAAGTTGATGACCATTCTTTATGTTGCTAGGTGATGCTTTCATACAATGAAATGAAGAAGATGTTAGAAGTGGGTGATCGCTATGACAACCATCCCCTACATATAGCAGCCCAGGAGGGTTACCTTGGATGTGTCAAGGTAGCATCATTCCACATCTTATTAGCTTATTCTTAATGTATTGAGTCAAATTTTTAGTGTGTCTCTTACAATAATAATAGAATTTATGCAGTACAAGTTTTCACTCTTAAAATTGTAATCTTAATTTTCTACAAATATTGTAATGCCTTGTTCACACGAATGCGCATTAAATCTAATTCACATTAAATTTGATGTGCATTATTTTAATGGAAATGCAAATTAGATTCACATCGCGTTCACAAATTCTAATGTGCATTAGATGTTGGTACATTTGCACCGATAGCCATATATTTTCAAATCAGAAATCAGAAAAAATTTGCATCAAACCTTCTGTATGAACAGGGCATAAAAAAGAATATAATTAAATGAATGATGGATGATGGAAAAACTTGAGAAGATAACTGATGATTGAATTACATATTGTGTCACTGACAGATTCTATTGGAGAATGGTGCATCAATGGAAAGTAAAAACGAGGAGGAGCAAACACCCATACATTTGGCAGCTAAACATGGCAGAACAAAGTATGTCATTTATAACATCTTCTCTCATACTCGCATATGTGTTAAAGTGTAGGCCCATGAGATACAGCTATGTTATTAACATATGTATCACATATCAAGTGACATCTGTATCACATATCACGTGACAGCTGTATCTCATATCACGTGACACTATTGTTTCAATTGTTTACACTGTTGTGACGTCATGAATACAGACAGCAAAACAAACAAGCTAGCGGCGACGTGGCAATAAAACATTGATTTAAGATCGTTTTGCAATGTATTCTTGAGTTATATTTTGAAAAGCTTAATATTCATACTTTATTCGTATAGAATAATCCATTTTTGGGGGCACTGAAATCGAAAATGTTTGCTGTGAGATCAACTTGATATTTTTCAAATTTCATCTCCTGTCTTTCAGTTTTGTTTTTGGCCCTTAGATATGAGAGAAAAATACTCTTTCATGGACTACTATTAAAGATACATTAGTTCCACCAGAGGGGTCTCAAAATCATGTAAAACCCAAGGCTTGCAGAGGGTTTTGCAAAATTTTGAGACCCCTCTGGTGGAACCGATGTATCTTTCATAGTAGACCATGAAAGAGTCTTATAATCTTAAGATCTTTACTACATATGAATCAAACTTCTTGTTGTCTTAAGGCCTTGTTATACGACGCAACTAATCGTTTGCAATTAGTTGCAAGCGACAAATCGCTTCGTGTAACAATATTAGCTTAAAACTTAAATCGCATGCAACTTTTAAAAGTCGCATGCAACTTTTTTCAGATTAGAACATGTTCTATTCCTTGCGATTAATCGCATGCAACTTTTAGCGTCAGCCAATATTAATCAAATTGCCTTGTATTCCTTATAATTTCAACCCTTATTTGGCGAATTTTGGTCATATCAATTACATTGACAATAAAATGGCAACCTTTCTCACAGAGGATCACAGTATGCTTACTCCAAGGTTTTCTTCGGTCAAAATGGTGGTTTTCTTCTCTATTGTCGTCGAGGGAATTAAGTGAATATACTTATAAAAAAAAATTGTTAATACTCGTCATATTGTCTGTTGATAACACATTTTATTCGCAAAATTTAGGCGGGAAAGGTACAAATTTTGCTCAAAATATATGCAATTAGTTGCAATGTGTAACAGTGCGAGTCGCTGCAACTTGCCCGGACCATAAAATCTCTGCAATTAGTTGCATGCAACTAATTGCGTTGGGTAACAAGGCCTTTATGTTGACTTTTAAAAGTGTTTGCTTGAATGCTTATAAAGTAAAATGTAATTTTATTTAAAAGAAATTAATATTCAATCAGGCTTACAAATAGACTAAAGAAGATATATGGCTATTACAAATGTTAAATATGATACATGCATGTATATCATTTGAGAACTCTATTTGTACAGTGTGGTTAAAGAGTTTGTAAAGAGAAAGAAGAATTCTGTGAATGAAGAAGACGAAAATTCCGAGACGCCCCTCCACTTGGCGGCCATTAATGGACATAAGAAGGTTGTACAGGTTCTCCTTCAGTTTGGTGCTGACGTGGCAGCTAGGTACAGTCATATAATAAATTCATATTACAGTTTATGTAAATATAATATCATTCTGGCAGAACAGAGATTGATATTTTAAATCAATTTATTGAAAAAATGACGACTTCACTTTAAGCTCAAATAACAAGGCTTACCGGCTGGATTGCTATAAGCAAAACAGTCTATGAAAGTCCATCAGTCAGTCTGTCCATCCATCCATCATTCTGTCTGTCTGTGTCAACAATTTAATTTAACTGTTTGGAGTAGCAACTTTTAACTTTACATGGTGATAGACCATGGTGAGACAAATCTTACGCAATAAACAATTTTGACCTTTGACCTTGATGCAATACACAGTTCGTGTTTTAGCCAATAGGGAGAAAACTATTAGGAGGGTTGGCAAGTTGCTTATCATGAAGATGGAATATGAATATATGAGCCCAGTGTGATATTAAATTTTGCTTTGTCCTTTGAACTTTTAACCTTGTTCTTGAAGTTTGACCTACATTTAAAAAACTTAAATCTTTTGTAAATCTCTTGAGCAATAAGGGTAGGGTGTGTATGTTTCGCATGTGAATTCTTTGTGACTAGATCTTCATTAGAGACCTTCACTTTTCACCTAATGACCTTGAAGTTTGACCTACTTTTGAAAAACATTAACTTTGACTTTTTCTCTTGAATTGTAATGGTTAGATATTTCGCTTGTATTTTCCTAACAAGAGCTTCATATGAGGCCTTGACTTTTGACTTTATGGCCTACTTTGGCATGCTTCTCATAATGTAAGCTTGAATATACTAGTATCTCTTAAACAAAAAGCAGTACGGTTTCTTATTTCACAAGATCTTATGTGACAAAGCCTTTCTTTTGAGACTATGACCTTGAACTTTGTCCTATGGTATGAAAAAAAAAGATCGAAACTGGTTATACATTTATCTCTTGGACCGTAAAGGGTAGGGCCTTAATATTTCACATGTTGATTCCTTTGAACAGTACCTTTGATAAATAAAGTATGTATAAACTAAAACAGATTTTTTGAAATCCAGACATACTGTCTTTAGCAGAGTGTTTGGTTCATTTATTGACCAAGTTTGATATTTTCTAAAAGTATGGACAGTTTAAGCTGTTCACAAACTAGAAGGAATATGATTCTGTGCTATTTCGATTCATTAATACAACATGTACATGTATATACAATTTATAGCCAGTACTGATATATTTTTTTTCTCAAATCATGTTATGTAATCAACATAACTTGAATGTAGAATTGACATGCTTATTTGTTTTTGACTGTAGGAATTCTTTGTTATGGACACCACTAGACTGTGCCGCAGAGAAAGGTCATATAAAGATCGTTAGGATTTTATTGGATGCTGATGCCCCAGTGGACCCCATGGATAAAACAAGTGTACATATTTTTTTTTTATTCTCAAATATGTTTTATTGATTTGAGAAAATTGAACTCTAACCACAAAAAAAGATAAAAAGTACCCACATGTATCTTAATGTGGTGCATTTTAAAATATTAGCAGGTCTTTATATATTCTATGTCACATGATTAAATAAAGTGATCAGAGATCAAACTTTAAAAAAAGCACCAATCGAGCAAAATATCACTGTGGTAACAAGTCTTAGTAGTTATAATTTGCATGCACCTACAATTATATATTAAAGTATGGCTTACTGTACAGAGGAAAACCCCATTCAATTCTGACATGATATATACATGTATATACTTTCAGACCACACCCCTTCATCTAGCCGCTAAGAATGGACATGAGAATGTGGTGACCTACTTATTGGAACATCACGCTGAAATCTCCAAACGGGACTCTGACGGTAACAACTGTCTGGACCTGGCTATAGATAATAACAAAGTGTAAGTATCCATGGTAACTTATAAAATCTAATTATAATAAATTCAGTAAGATGTAGAAACACTGAGGAATGTCAATACTTTACTGAAATTTGGTATCATTTGAAATGTTGAGAAATGTTGCAATCATCACGCAATCACCAAACCTTAAACAAATGTTTTCTATGTAGAGTGGATAGAATTGATTTTTAAGGTCAAGGGCAAAAGGTTAAGACCACTGTGGACTTGGGCTTAAAAACCTTGTTAAGGCCATACAAAATTAATGTTTAGTTTGACGGGCACTTTTTGAGAAAAAAAAGCGAAGTAAGCAGGTTTTTTTGTTTTTGTTTGTTTGTTTTTTTTTGTTTATTTTTTTGCAAACGTGAAATTTGATCTTTTAACCAAATTTCTAATTCAAGTGTTTTGATGCTGAAAATACATTAAAACTTAGATATAGTATGAAGCGGTAATGTTTAGTGCATTGATTAACAAGATAAGCCAACGTCTTCCTGTAATATAGTACATTTTGTAATTGCATTTCCAAATCTGAAGTTTGCTAGATATTCTGTGATTTGGTCACACTTATTATATTATCATATGACGGTGTCCTATGACAGTCCAGTATGAAGATGTAGACTTAATACATGTATGTTGTACATCTAAATTATGTCAAAAAGGATCACCAATCTCTAACCGTTGCCCTGTGTAAGGTTAGAAACTTTAAAACTTCAAATGACGTTAACATTTTGTGAACTACTTCTTTTATGTGCAACTAAGTGAGTGAAAATCCTAATTGTTGCTCAGTGCTTAGACCGAAAATTTGACCCTTGGCATTGGCAAAAGAGTAGGAAAAATTCAAAGAAACATTTCCAGGGATTGGGATTGAGGCCCATACTGACAGAAAATGGCCCATAAAATCGGCAACTCGCTGCGCCCTGGTGCCATTATTCTACGGCTTCCATTTTTCTTTTTTAAATCTATCTAAAAGTTCTGTTCTCGTATTTACTTTGTAACCTAGATCTACACCAGGAGCAGTAATACAGAGATCGCATCTTTCTGTACATGACCAGTCAAAAGCACAAAATTCTTCTGTCCACTGACAATTGAAAGGTTCTTTGCTATTTTGCTACAGTATTGATTTTTCTCCGACATTCTTTTTTATCCTCGTTCTGCGCTTGAGAGTTAAATTTCCAACGTCCACTTATGTATCTTATCTACATTAAGGTACTTGTGTATGCGTTCGTCCGTAAAATTATCATGTCATTTTTTTTAAAGTGGTCAGTCAGTAATGAAATTTGTACAGAAATGTCAATTGCCTTCCTAATATCAACAAAGCTACAAATGAAGCTGCCTATACGTGAACACAAAAAATCTAGGAAAGGTGGCTAAAAGTTTGGTCTTGGCTGTTCTGGATCCATGCAAAAAATGTACTGGAAATGGTAAGATTGGGAATCTCTCGACCAAAAAATGTGCTGACGTCTGATGTATTATACATTTTGAAGTTTCTGCAATGTGCTAAGGGTAAAATTGACCAGTTTATTTGTAACGAAAAAATTAGGATCGCGTAGTATTTCTGCCCCTCCCCCGTCACCGGCATTCCCGGCTGATCAATCTGACGTAAACTGTGAGTTCTAAACAAAAACGTTTTCAAATTTCTAATAAATTAAATAATTTAACTAATAAAGAAGTATACAATGCTCTTGCATATTATCACAACAGAGTCCAGTATCATTTTACGTTACGTTACCTCGTCCGTGATATGGAATATACGCTTGGTCGAGATTACCGTACAACCAACCATTGGATACGGTAGCTTGGGTAAATAATACTATTTCATGTAAACAAGTATTGAGTTACAGCTTTACAATTTATATATTTAGTGCAGTAAAGAATATGTTAACAAACAATTTGTATTATCACGACGATGTTCAATTGACTACTTTTAAATTATGGTAAAACACGCGATAAAAATCGTAAATGCGGCGGGTCTTTAGGCAATGCGGCGGTGCCCGTCAAACGAAAGTTTAATTTTTCGTGGCCTAACTGCATAGAAAAGACAAGGCTGCCAATCGTCATAGGTTCACCAAACCTTCCACAGATATTCCCTATGAGTAGAGGATAAAATCTTTAGATTTTTAAGGTCAAGGTCAAAGTGACTGAGGTTGATTTAGGCTTAAAAACATAATTAACAGCAGGATCATCAAATCTCTACGATTAATGTTATCCATAAGTGAGAGGATGTGCAGGCTATTCATTTTCATGGTCAGTGGTCAAAGGTCAATGGTATTGAGGACTTGAAGCTTCTAACAATTTTTTACATAAAAGACATGTAGTATATGTTGCAAGGGGATGCTACGCTTGATTGGTATTGAATTTTTCATATAATTAAGTATCGGATATAGTCATTTGTTTCTTGTTATTGGTTCTGTACATTTTTAGAGGAGTTGCCATGGCAATATTGGATTCGGCTAAGTGGGAAGACGCAATGAGAAACGACACAATAGATGTGGCTACAGGTAGAAGGAATACGCCCATGAGGAAACTTATTAAAAAGATGCCGGGTGGGTGCATTTTGTCATCATAACATGATAAAGATTTATCAGCTTGCAGATTTATCAACTAATTTTGCGGAATGATTATTTCCCCTATAATTTATATTTTCACAGAGTTATCTTTCTGTCACTCTTCTCTTTTCCAGAGGTGGCAGAGCAAGTTTTTCTTAAATGTATGACAGCCAATCAGAAGAATCCGGAGCATGTGGATTACAAAGTAGTATTTAATTACGAGTATTTAGACGACACGTATACAGATTGGTCTGAGAGGGGATCCAGTGATTCAGGGTCAGGTAATGTAGTAAAGACAGTCATTTCACATTTTGTTACTTCCTAAGTTCCACAATACATAGTACCTTTGTTCTGCCAATGTGCTTTAGGTAAAAAAAATCCCTGAGGTGGTCTTTTTAAACTTTCCTAATAACAAGTTTAACTTGTCAAGACTGAACTAGAATTTTTATGTGTTTAACACTCAGTGCTAAAATCTTTCAGATAAGGCAATGAGGTTTTAATTAGAAGTCAACTTCAAATTTCTCAACTGTAATTGTTCAATTTAAAAGAGCTGATTTTACAATATAACAGACTATGGATATAGAGTAACTTAACAAAATTTTGAATTCTTTCCTATGATTTGTTTGTGAGATCATAATGAAATACATTACCAAAGCATGCGATGTCCATATTTTGACTGTCAATTGAAAATTTTTTATATTAATCCATTAAAATCCTATGTTAAAATAATTTCAATTGTGTTTTTTTGTATCTCATGTTCAGTGATTTTCAACATTTTTCAAGATTGATGTTTTTTTTAAACATTCATGTCTTTATTACAGTTAGTACCTATAATGATGACTTTACCCTGTCTAAACGAGCCATAGCTTATACAAAAGATTCTACAGAGTTCAAGAAGAACCATCCTCTTATGATAATGGTACGTAAAATCTTAATGTGAGATACAGATTTATTTTATTGTTATCTCTATTATGTCAGCGGAAAATCCCATACTGCTATGGTATTGGTCTAATTACACTGATTCTACAAACCATTTTATCGCATTTAAGTTTTAAGCTGAAAGTCACAATGATACTCGGGGTCAAACTGGTTTAAACAGCAAGGTAAAGTTCAAACTTAATGTACCCGTTACTTGTTTGGCCACTAGTAGGTGTGCGTTCATCTCCTTCTTCTCCAAAAGGATGAAAAAAAAAACTGAGAATTCCTTTGTGTGTTGTAAAGAATTAATGCTGCAACTGCTCCAGGCTCTCGCGACCAGTGTTTACTGGATACATACCCGTATGAGTACTAGAGATTTACAAGAAAAGTAACGGATGTGTAACGCACTTCACCATATGTGTAATGGAGAATCAAACAGACATGCAGAGTATATAAGAACCAGACAAAACAGAAGATGAACGGACACCCATTACTCGGTTGGCCTCTGGTAGGTGTGCATTACATCTCTGTTTTATCCATTCCATGTCCTGTAGATGTCTATTCATGAGTTTATTCATGACTCCAGTCTACCAGACATCAACCGACTTCCAATAAATGGACATCAATGGACACCTACTATGAACTAAGCTACCAGAGATGTAACGGATGTGTAATGGACAAAAAAGATATGTAATGCCACCTAAATCTGTTTGACCCAGTGGCAAGTTTTGAACATGATCAAACTTTTCCACCGGACCAAACTGAGACCAGCAGATAAATGGACGAGTAACAAATATCAAAAGACAACTAACAGATGAGTAACGGATGTGAACGGAGACCAACTGATAGAAAATTTTGTTATGCATTAGTCCTCCATTGGCCTAATCCGGCTAGGTGTGGACTTATAAAATCCATACTCAAGGTCAAATTGACAGTAAGATCAAGGTCAAAATTATGACTATAGTTACAGTGTTTTTGGAGCATCTTAAAGTTAAAATGATAACATATTTAATTACTTTGTACATAGATGCATAAAACCTTTTTTTCCCAATGTCATTTTAATGTTGCTCATCTATAAAATGATTATGAATTTTACAATACTCCTAGGTGACGTCTAGCAGGGAGAATTTACTGGCTCACCCTCTGGTATCGGCCTTACTCAGACATAAGTGGAGCAGTTTTGGTCGAGCGTTTTATTACATCAACTTCCTTATATACGCTATTTTCCTGGTTTTTCTGACCGGATACATGTTGACAACAATGCCTCCACATAAATAGTAAGAACAGAATATTCTGAAAGTGTTTCTTCTACAACTTGTTTTTTACTGATAAAAAGATCATAGTAGTATGATCTATTCTGTTTTTAAAGTCTTCCTATAGCCGACAAGTTTCATTGGGTGTCAGAATAATGATAATACGTGGAGAAGACTCATTTCATTTATTATCTTTAGTCTGCACTAGAATGTAGGCATTTTTTACATAAAGAAGTTATCCTAATATGATTTATACCTTAAAAAAAATATTGACACTGTATATTATTTCATTTTATGAACAGTTATGTTTCCCTTGGCGTATCATCAAGTAATGTATCAGAGACTGAAGTTTGTAAGATGGCCTCAGACTCACCACAGATCAACCAGGATCTGTTCGCAAAAATCGGAAAGTTTGTAATTATTGTGCTGTCAGTCTGGAACCTGATCAAAGAGGTAAGGACACTGTTACTAATAAAATAAGTAAAGTCTTCTATCTTTGGTATGGTATGGATAATTGTAAAAGATTATTTGAATGAGCTGTCAAACCTATGGCTTATGAATCGTACCGGTAAAAGGGATTTTGAGCAAAAATTGCTTTCGCTATTTTTAGCTCACCTCGACGAAGTTGAGTGAGCTTATGCTATAACCCTCCGCGTCCGCGTCCGCGTCCTCGTCCGCGTCCGCGTCCTCGTCCGCGTCCGTGTCCGCGTCCGTGTCCGCGTCCGCGTCCGGTTAAGAAGTTTGGGGTAGCTCAGTATCTGACAAAGTACTAATGCTACAGTAACCAAACTGGCACAAGTGATTCATCTTTGGATGCTGAGGTGAACCCATGCATCGGATGCAGCATCTGACCTACATTTTCCGCTTGAGTGACTTGGTTAAGAAGTTTGGGGTAGCTCAGTATCTGACAAAGTACTAATGCTACAGTAACCAAACTGGCACAAGTGATTCATCTTTGGATGCTGAGGTGAACCCATGCATCGTATGCAGCATCTGACCTACATTTTCCGCTTGAGTGACTTGGTTAAGAAGTTTGGGGTAGCTCAGTATCTGACAAAGTACTGATGCTACAGTAACCAAACTGGCACAAGTGATTCATCTTTGGATGCTGAGGTGAACCCATGCATGGAATGCAGCATCTGACCTACATTTTCCGCTTGAGTGACTTGACTAAGAAGTTTGGGGTAGCTCAGTATCTGACAAAGTACTAATGCTACAGTAACCAAACTGGCACAAGTGATTCATCTTTGGATGCTGAGGTGAACCCATGCATCGGATGCAGCATCTGACCTACATTTTCCGCTTGAGTGACTTGGTTAAGAAGTTTGGGGTAGCTCAGTATCTGACAAAGTACTGATGCTACAGTAACCAAACTTGCACAAGTGATTCATCTTTGGATGCTGAGGTGAACCCATGCATCGGATGCAGCATCTGACCTACATTTTCCGCTTGAGTGACTTGGTTAAGAAGTTTGGGGTAGCTCAGTATCTGACAAAGTACTGATGCTACAGTAACCAAACTTGCATAAGTGATTCATCTTTGGATGCTGAGGTGAACCCATGCACCTGATGCAGCATCTGACCTGCATTTTACGCTTGAGTGATTTGGATGAGAAGTTTGGGGTAGCTCAGTATCTAACAAAGTACTAATGCTACAGTAACCAAACTTGCACAAGTGATTTATCTTTGGATGCCGAGATGGACCCATGCATCGGATGCAGCATCTGACCTACTTTTTCCACTTGAGTGATTTCGCTTTTAAAAGCCAATATTGAGCAAAGTATAAGTGCTACATGTACCAAACTTGCATATTGGATGTATCTTTGATCAAACTTTCATAAAATGACCTTGACCTACTTTTTCTGCTTGAGTGATTTTGCCTTTAAAAGCCAATATTGAGCAAAGTATAAGTGCTAGATGTTCCAAACTTGCATATTAGATGTATCTTTGATAAAACTTTCATAAAATGACCTCGACCTACTTTTTCCGCTTGAGTGATTTTGCCTTTAAAAGCCAATATTGAGCAAAGTATAAGTGATACATGTACCAAACTTACATATTGGATGTATCTTTGATCAAACTTTCATAAAATGACCTCGACCTACTTTTTCCGCTTGAGTGATTTTGCCTTTAAAAGCCAATATTGAGCAAAGTATAAGTGATTCATGTACCAAACTTGCATATTGGATGTATCTTTGATCAATCTTTCATAAAATGACCTCGACCTACTTTTTCCGCTTGAGTGATTTTGCCTTTAAAAGCCAATATTGAGCAAAGTATAAGTGATACATGTACCAAACTTGCATATTGGATGTATCTTTGATCAATCTTTCATAAAATGACCTTGACCTACTTTTTCCGCTTGAGTGATTTTGCCTTTTAAAGCCAATATTGCGCAAAGTATAAGTGATACATGTACCAAACTTGCATATTGGATGTATCTTTGATCAATCTTTCATAAAATGACCTTGACCTACTTTTTCAGCTTGAGTGATTTTGCCTTTAAAAGCCAATATTGAGCAAAGTATAACTGCTACATGTACCAAACTTGCATATTGGATGTATCTTTGATCAAACTTTCATAAAATGACCTTGACCTACTTTTTCTGCTTGAGTGGTTTTGCCTTTAAAAGCCAATATACATGTACTAAGAAATATGTTTGAATTGAATTTTGCTGTCACGAGGTGAGCTTTGTAATCTGTGATTACCTATGTTTTGACAAATAAAATACTTCAATTACTACAGTACCACATCATAATGAGTGTAGTCCTTGAACAAATTACAAGTCAAACATAATAGTAATAGTCATTTAAAATATTGAACTATCATCAAAGTGCATTATAACTACATAGTAATAGAACTGCCTTAGTAACCTACTGTATTAAGAGACTTCTTGTCTAATATGACTACAACTTACATTTCCCATGTAAACAATTTACATGTAAATGAACATGTATTAAGAGACCACCTGTCTTATGTGACCTTGAATTATATGACATTCCCTTGAAGGGTCCCTTAACACAGGTTTAATTGTATACAAAAATAGATAGTTGATTCCTCTGATTATTACAGGTGATGCAGATGTACCAAGCAAGGTTAAATTACCTAGCCGTAGAGAATCTGACGGAATGGCTGACGTATATATCTGCCTTACTGTTAGTTATAGACCCATACTCATGTCAGAGGGACTCTGGATATAGATTTGTATGTATTGTTCACTATCTACTGATTTCAACTTCATTACCTTGAAGATAATGAATCATACAAGAAATTTTCACCTTCCCTTGTAAGTTTTAGCTGACAATGAAGAATATTTCCCCCCTCAACACCTTAAGTCTCAGTATTCATTTGAGTGCAATTTCATTTCTAATTAGCAAAATAAGTTTCAGTTTTTTTAAAAAGACATTTGAATTTCGCTTCAATCAAAGTCATTTCTACTGGTTTGCACATAATTTTGCCTTCATATATCTTCATTGACATGTAATTTTGTCTACATGTAATTTTGTCTACATGTAATTTTATTCATTTTCAGAACTGGCAGTGGTCATTAGGAGCCATGTCTATTTTCCTTGGTTGGGTCATTCTAGTGTTGTTCCTACAGAAATTCCCTCGGTTTGGGATCTATGTCGTCATGTTCAAGGACATCCTTAATACCTTCATTCAATTCTTCCTCGTCTTTGTCCTCTTTATCGTGGCGTTTGGTTTTGGATTTTATTCTCTCCTTCAAAATCAGGTATGGAGCCCTTTATTCCTTTTATCTTCACAAGGAGAATTCTCTGGCGAAACATTTCTGACAAATTTTGATTTAATGATTTTTTAGCTCACCTGAGCGAAGCTTAAGTGAGCTATTGTGATAGCACGCCGTCCATCTGTCTGTCCGTCCGTCCAGCATAAACTTTTTACATTTTCAACATCTCCTCTGTAACCGCTGCACTGAATTTCACGAAACAATACAGGAAGCAAGCACTTAGGGTCATTCACCAAGTTTGTGTTTTTCGTGCTGATCGGTCAACAAATATGGCCACCAAGGGCTCTGATTAGCTGACAAATTTTTGACTTCTCCTCTGCAACCACTGCACAGAATTGTACAAAACTTTACAGGATGCAAGTACTTAGGGTCCTTTACCAAGTTTGTGTTTTTCATGCTGATTGGTTAACAAATATGGCTGCTGAAGTCTCTGATTGGCTGACACATTTTCGACTTCACCTCTGCAGCCGCAGCACAGAAATTCATGAAACATTACAGGAAGCAAGAACTCAAGGTCCTCTACCAAGTATGTGTTTTTCGTGCCAATCGGTCAACAAATATGGCCACTGAGGGCACTGATTGGCCAACACATATTGGACTTCTCTTCTGTAACGGCTGCACATAATTTTTTTCCTGAAACCTTACAGGAAGCAAGAACTTAAGGTCCTCTACCAAGTTCATGTTTTTCTTGCTGATTGGTCAACAAATATTGCCACCTTGGGCTCTGATTGGCTGAGGCAATTTAGACATCTCTGAAACTGGTGCACAGAATTTCAAAGGAAAATTACAGGAAGCAATTGAATTTGAGGGCTTCCACCAAATTGGCCACTATCATTCTATTTGTCTGAAACTCAGGAGAGCAATGTGGCCCCCTTGGGCGTCTTGTTTTTCACAATTCTGCATACATGTAATTTTATGCTCAGTTTTGGGGGACAAGCAATAGATTGCGCATGCACCTTAGTGATCATTTGATTGTTATCAGGCCTTTTTTGCACAAGAATTAAACAAAATACTATTCTGTACAAAATGACTCTAATAATTTTATAACAATCCTTTGACTTTATTGGTGCATTTTGCAATTCATTGTTCGTCCCCTTGTACTTGGCTTCAAGTTTGGTATCTTAAATAATGTGAAAGTGTCTATTCCATTTATAATGATTTTGCATCATCATTGCAGGCACAATTGCCATTAAAGAATATATTGACTTATTCTAAATTTGGTCTGTTTTAGGATCCCTTTGCAACCCCTTGGGAGTCACTGATTAAGACGACGGTTATGATGATAGGAGAGTATGACTACGCAGACGTTTTCTACTCAGATTCTGATGATTTTAAGGACCATCATCCCGTAATGACGTTCCTCATGTTTATAGTGTTTATGATCGTCATGTCAATCATCATCATGAACTTACTCGTAAGTCAGTTTTACGTCGTGACTTCTACAATTTTTGTTTTAATTCTTAACTTACACAGTCTTTATACATGTATATTGTTACTAGCGTAATTGATACAATACTTAAAATCTATGTCAGTGTTTGCAACGGTTCAAACATCGGATATTTCCGGGTTAAAATCGGGTAGGTCCAATTAATGTCCCTACTGCGTGGCACCAAAATATCAGTAAAATTGCATGTGGAGGAATTGCAACGCATCGTTTCCTAATGTAAATTGTCACTTTGTTGAACCATTTCCTTATCTTAGACCTCTCTATTTCGGCTTTAGCTTATCAATTCGACCAGTAATTTAATCCAACTAGCTGAACATATTTTGTAGTCACCTCTTCTTCCAGATTCACTTTTTTTTCGACATATAATTTTTGGTCTGGTAAAGTTTTGAGTTTCACAGGGCGGAATATGTCCTGTAGAGATTTGAGACTTTTGTGAACACTGGTATGTGTTACTTAGTGCTTTATACATTTGTATTGTTAAAGGTTGGTTTGGCTGTAGATGATATTAAGGCAGTACAAGAAAAGGCTGCTCTCAGAAGAATGGCCATGCAGGTATGTAATTATTTATTTTAATAAGGGGGTGCATTTTTGGCCGGATTGCAAGACAATTTTGGTCTATGGATTGACAATGTTTGTCTGTCTGTCTGTCTGTCCTTCCATCCATCCGCCGTCAACATTTTAATTAAAGTTGTTGGTTTAAGCAAAATCTAAAGAACTATATGCAGTAGAAATGTGATGTTTTACATGTAGGTTGCTCATGACATTTAAGACCTTTCAAATTATGCTGTAACATTTGACCTAGTGACTTTGACCTTGGAATTTGACCTAGTTAAAGTTTTTGATTAAAATTTCTGGTTGAAGCAAATTAAAGGAACTATATACGTAGAAGAGTAATATTATACATTTAGGTTGCCCATGACAATACCTTTCATTTTATGCTGTATCATTTGACCCAGTTACCTTGACCTACTTAAAAAAAACTTCAACTTTCTCCATTACACCTAAATCCGCAAACACCAACATTAGTTTAGTCATAAGATATACAAGGCACATTGTACCTCAGTTATAAATTTGAGCAATATTAAGATCCAGACATGGGCATTCCTTAATAATTTGCCAGATTGCCAAGCAAATTCCTGCAAATGAAGTGTCGGTCTGTCTTGTCTGTCTGTCTGTCCGTCCGTCTGTCCATCCGCCCACCCGCATGCACACCCGTCCGTCCGTCCAAGTCAACAATTTGGTTTAGCTGTTGTGTTAAATAAAGGTTAAGAACTAAAAGGGTTACGATCTGTGTTTTAGTTAAGAACTAAAAGGGTTACAATCTTCAAACTTGGTACAAAGGTAAAGCGTGGTGAGAGGATCTGAATGCAGGAATTGTTTATAACTTTGACCTTGAGGTTTGACCTATACCTTGAAAAATGTAATTTTACGTTTAGGTTAGTTGTTAGTGAACTATAAGGGGTACAATCTATCTTCAAACTTGATACAAAGATAAAGCATCGTGAGAGGATCTGAATGTAGGTACTGGTTTTGACCTTGGTCTTGATATTTGACCTTGACCTTTAAAAATGTAATTTTGTGTTCAGGTTATGAATGAACCATAAAGGGTGCAATCTTCAAACTTGGTACAAAGACAAAGCATGGTGAGAGGATCTGAACATAGGTTTTGTTTTTACCTTGACCTTGAGGTTTGACCTCGACCTTTCAAAATGTAATTTTGCATTCAGCTTAGTTGTGAATGATCTATAAGGGGAAAAATCTTCAAACTTGTTACAAAGATAAGGCATGGAAAGAGGGTCTAAACATAGGTATTGTTTTTTACCTTGACATTTGACCTGGCCTTGAAAAATGTAATTTTACGTTTAGGTTAGTTGTGAATGAACTGTAAGGGGTGCAATCTTCAAACTTGGTACAAAGAAAAGCATGATGAGAGGATCTGAACACACGTATTATCTTTGACCTTGACCTTGAAATATGTCATTTAGACTTAACCTCTATTGTACAAATACTATATGGAATTTTGCATTCAAACTTTACACAGAGATAGGATATAAGGAGTTGAATTTATTTAAGGTATAATTGAACTTGACCTGGCTATTTGACCTTGATCTTGAAGATACAATTTTTGACTTTACCATAGTAAGGTACCAATAGTAAAATAATAAAACTTGCCATAGAGATAGAACATCAGGTTAGTGAAACTGGTTTCTTGTAATGAAGTTAACCTTGAGGATTGAAGATATAATTTTGAATTAGACTAAAGTGTGTCAAAACTGTATCGAATCTCACCATGAAACTTTGAGTAGAGATTTTGATATTGCACTCACAGGCTTTCTACTGTTCCTACTTTTTCCTACTATTTCCTACTTTTCCTACTTTTTTATTTTGATCCTATTTTTTCCTACTTTTTCTTCAAAACCTCCTACTATTCCTACTTTTTCATCTCAAAAGTAAAAAATTACTTGCTTCACTTGTCATCAACATCTGATTCAAAGTTATTAAAAAATTTCGGGCTCGCTTCGCTCACCCATTCTGTATATTTTACAGGAAAAATTAATCTGTCCTTATTTCTCTCTGTCATTTCCTCAGAGATGAACATTATCAGTCTGCAATCATTGCTTACTGTGATTTTTGTGTCGTATTTACTGAAAATTGTCGCTAAAAGTGATGGAAAATTTCCTTTTTTTCCCCTATTAATTCCTACTTTTCCCCTATTAATTCCTACTTTTTCCTATTTTTCTCCTACTTTTTTTCATTGACTACTCCTACTTTTTTCCTACTTTTTCATCAAGGTAGAGTAGAAAGCCTGCACTCAATGCAATTGCTTTCAATGGACATAGTGTTTCAAATACAATCTACTGCCATTCATACTGTCTTTAGCTGTGTCTTGTTTATTGACAAAAACTTACTTTGCAATCTGGCCATACCATCTTTAGCGGTGTATTATATGAACATATACGGAAGCCCGTTAGTGCCAAATATGAAAAAATAAAAAAGAAGGAAATGCGAAATATATTTAGGAAAATGAGAAATAATTTAACTATTCCCGTAATGTCTGTATAATGCCTATACAAACGTACGGCGCAAATTTTATCTATAGCTGTATAGACAATGTCACCTATTATGACGTCACTAACGGCGAGCGCCGCTACGTTAGGCCTGTTCAAATATCACGTCGCCAGTTTTGAACTTGAAAATCAACCACGCTAAAATGACTTCAATTGCAAAATAAACTAGATGATTAAATAGTGATTTAATTAAATTATAAGAAATGACTGTAATAAATAAATTTAGGAAAACGAGAAATAAATTTAGAAAAACGAGAAATAAATTAAGAAAAACGAGAAAAATATTTAGGAAAATGAGAAAAATATTTAGGAAAACGAGAAATAAATTAAGAAAAACGAGAAAAATATTTAGGAAAATGAGATAAATATTTAGGAAAATGAGAAATAAATTTAGGAAAATGAGAAATAAATTTAGAAAAATGAGAAATATATTTAGAAAAACGAGAAAAATATTTAGGAAAATGAGAAATATATTTAGGAAAATGAGAAATGAATATAAAAACGAAAATGAAAAATATATTTACAGAAAGTGGAAATTTAAGTAAGGGGTCGGACACGGTATAGGGAGGGGAGGAAGGGGCGGATGGAGTGAGAGGGAAGGGAAGGCAGGGGAGGGAGGAAGGAGAGAGGGTGGGAGGGGGGGGGGGGTAGAGAGGAGGTCGAAGGAAAGGGAAGGGGTGGGAGAGGTAAAGGGGCTGGAAGGGGAAGTGGAAAAATAAATGTGGGGTGAACAGATCGAGTGAAAGGGGGAGTGAGGATGGTGGGACAATTAAGGGGGAGGGAGGGGAATGTATAGGGGAGGGAGAAAGGGAGCAATAATATAAATGGAAAGAACAAAAAGAAATACGATATGTATAAACATACATTCTCATTTCCTTCTTTTTTTATTTTTCATATTTGGCACTAACGGGCTTCGGTAAACATAAGCTCCTGCTTTGAACATTGGTGGGCATGAAGTTTTATTGTCCAGCTTGTGGTCTGCTGAAAGTTTAACCTAGCAGGTGTATAACTTTTGAATTGATTTACTGATCGAGTAATGATTTTCATTCCAGGTTGATTTGGCCTTGGACGTTGAGAAAGTAGTACCAGATTTTATACGGAAACGAGTGGTGGTCAAGTGTGAGAAGATAGCTCCAAACCGATCCACGATGAACCCGTTCTTAAGGTTTAAGGCAGCTGAGGCCGGTGATTTGACATCAGAGTCAATATCTAAAGCACTTGATCCTGACTTGGTACGGACAGACAACAAAGTATTATATTTATAAATGTATATGATGGATGGAAGTTTCAAACAGCGTATTAAGGATTGGCTATTATGCTGAATTTGCACAAAGTGCCGAGCGGAGGAGGGTACGGGAGGGGGTTGAAAAAATGGAATAAAATGGTGCATTCTGGAACACATTTTCTCCTTACCTTCTCGAATATTCAGAACATTTTTCCACTCAATTTATGTGGTTAATAAAGATTTCTAAAAAAATAATTTCTCCTTTACTGCTGGCAGGGGCGTAGCCAGGGTGTTTTCGATGTGGACGTCTATGAAGAAGGGTTGGACCAAGAACTTCAGCAATCCGGGGGCGCAGACACTTTTGGGGGGGGATGACTTGCGAGGCCCGAAGGCTCAAGTGGGGACAGTATGGAAATATGTTACCTACTCCCTTCAAGGGGGTCCCCCGTGAAAATTTTGAAAAAAATGAAGCAAAATGCTGACCTCTGGAGCGTATTTGAGCTGAATTTAGATGGGATAATGCATATGATTCAATGTCAGCAGACGATGAACCGTATCTAAGATGAAGAAAACTTGAGATGTGAACATGACATTCCCTAAACACTTACATATGTACGTCCACATAAATTAAGTCTTTCCAATCGACCGCTCGCACTTTGTTAGCGATCGTTGTATCATGCGGGAATACAGCATTTTTGGTCAGAGGGGGTCCAGAATTTAAGGAAGTCTACCTATCATGTAGGTACATATATATATCGGTGCACATGATGGGGAGGGGGCAATTTTGTTAGCTTTCCTTTCACGTTTATTTTCATGAAGAATTGGCGAGCGTAACGAGCCAGAAATTTTTTTAGATATGAAATATTAATTTGTCTTGATTCGAAGATGATTATTTATAACATTGAATATTTCACTCCTTTTATCGGCGAGCGGAGCGAATTTCATGAGAATAAATAGATAAGAGATGTGTCATTTTCCAAATAATCAGACATCTTAAAATGACAAAACCTTGAAAAAGATGAAGGAGGTTACATCCTATGAAGTAAGGGACTGTTGAAAATATGAGTTCCTGAGACCCAAGACAATTATATAAAATTACTTAGTATGAACAATTGATAATAATTAAGGAATTTTGCAGAAAAAATAGTTTTGTATTTGTAAATGGCGAGCGAAGCGAGCCAAAATTTTAGGTTTCAAAGCCCTTTCATGCATTTTAGACCCATTTCAATTAGAAATGGGCCAAAGCTGGACCCCACCTCCGAAATTCTCAGAGGGGGGGGGGGGGTTCCAGACCCCCGGTCCCCCCTCTGGATCCGCGCATGGTTGTACTGAGTTGTAATGAAACACGAGAAAATTACGAACAATGCATTCAAATCGGTGGTTTCTGGAGTGTCTTTGAATTATTTCTGAACAGTAGTTTGCTTTAAATACTATTTCAAAAGACCCGCCTCCCCCTTCTTTTTGGCAACTGGGGGAGGCGCTCTACATTTTTTTTTCGCGAGACGATGTGGACGTTTTTGCGTACAAATGTACGCCTGGCTTCGCTCCTGGATTGTTGATTTGTCCTTGCTGTAACATGTACTTAGAATATTGGTACGATATCGAGTAAAAAATGTTGAGTATCATTGGGTTTTGGCTTTGAAAAATTGAATGCTTAATTATAGGCCCCGGGAGCATATTCGAGCTATATACAATGTTAAATATTTGCCCATTTTTCCGTTATTTCAAAGAATGTTTTAACAAAATTTGTAGATGACAAAAATACTCAAACCGGGTATTTGAGGACAGAAGCGTGTAGGTTTCGATCCCTGTACCATTTATATTGATAATGTTAATTTGACACACGTACATGTTTTGCAAATTATTTGATGTTCATATTATAGTATTTGTTAATGTTAATTTTCGGGAATATAATAAACAGAAAACCCCCTCTGCGACGTACATTACAAAAACTTCACGATTGTCTGTACGAATCCACAAATACGCCAATTGATACGGTATCGAATCAAATTTATGCGATAGACTGTATCAGAAAATTTTTGTACATTTTGTTTCAAAATAGTGAATTCTGGTGGACGTTAAGCAATTTTTTTATTACTCAGTTTGCATGGTTTTTTCCGAGTGCTAATGTTACCAAAAAAAAAAAAAAAAAAAAAAAAAATTGGGAAACTGGGGGGGTTTTCCCGAACCCCCCTAAATCCGCCCTTGGTACAAAATGTTTTTGGTATGTATAAGTCTTATCTTGCTCATTTACAATTTGTATAATGCAAATTCACTTTTAAAATATTGGAATAGAAAAACTTTTTTCAATGACTCTCTATAAAATCACATCTATTGAAGTAAAGGATAAATTTACAAGTACTTTTTATTTCAGGATGATATTAAGCGGGTGATAGGAACCCAAGATGACATGCAGAAAGAACTAGTCAAAGTCAAAACGCACATCAAAGAAATGCGTGCCCAAAATTCTCGTGTGGAAGGAATGCTCATGGCCTTACTTAATGAACAAAATATTGAATTTGATGCTGAAGATTTCTTGGACAACTTAGAAGGATAGTACGTTCTGTCTGTTCACCGTGGAATTTAAAGGAAGTATTTCTTCAGGTGCCTTGCATTTCCTAATTAATATCCTGGTTGATTAATTTTATAACGAATAAAACTTGCATGTTAGTCAACAAATATTTCAAACACCATAGCATTGTGACTTATCATACTATGAAATGATTCATGATATTACCTTTTCCCTAGATCTTTTTTAACATGCCCATTTATAGAGACCAGCGTCAGAATTACCATTTACATGTACAAGTTTTTACATCAATAGGCATGATTTTCTTTAATGCTTATGCCTGAAACTTTTTAGGGAAAAGGTGAAATATGTCTCGATTCAACACTCTGTAAAGTTCAAGGTCATTATAAGTTTGAACTGACAGCAGGCCGCATTGCTATATTTTGAACATGAAACTTATGAATCATGAATCGTTTGTATAATGGCAGGGTAATCTGTAGACAAGACCAATTTTTTCCATGTATATTTTAATTGGGAAGTACTCAGAGAACAAAGTCATAACATTTAATCGGTCTGTGATTTTTTGTCACAAATATGTCCAAGTTTTGTCTGTGATAAAGGTACATAGTGCCTATAAATTATATATTGTATTACATCAAGTTTTTTCTAAGCTTTTTGGCTTTTTGGCCAATTTTGAATTGTATTCTTTCGACTTTTCCTACTGAAAGATTTTCATATTTTTCATGCAGCATTCCATTATACCATTATGTCCATTATATATATTTACAACCTGAGATGAAGCTACTGAAAGGCATGTGTTTGCACTTCGCATGAAAACACTAGTGATGTAATAATGCTTTTAAAAGATCTAAAGAAACATGCCGCGATGGCTGTTCTAACCTGCAAACTGAACCCGTACGGTGACCTGGATTTGAATGTCACCTTTTTACCTAGAAAAACAAAATTTCAGAAAACAAGAAACTGAAACAGACGACTTTGGTGCATATATATAGAATTAATGTCATAATTTGTGTTATGCAACACACAGCATTCGCATTTATCTCATGAAATGCGATAAATGCACATTACTTGTACAATAAATCCACTTGCTGTGTGTTGCATGTCTGTAAAAAAAAAACCACAAACTAAGACACTTATTCTCTATTTATTTGTTTAACAATGTTGCTTATATCCAAATTCCCCTTCTGTTGTAACATTATAGTAACTTTTGATAATCAGTATACATGTGTACTTATTTGAGTAGGATTATATTTTAGTGGAGTTAGGATCTGCTAAAATGCACTTATTTAACACTATGCTAAATTATTACTATGTATTAGATTTGTTATTATTGAAACTACATGTTTGTCAGTTTGTCATACTGTATACATGATTATTTTTGCTGAGGGAAATTTTCACGAAATTACCATTGCAACAGAGTATGCTTAGGGGTAATTTTGGCAAAATTCAGGGAGTATTCCCTTAAGTCTTTTATACTGGATGTAATTTTCACACGGGGGTTATTTTCATGATAATAATACAGTTGTGAAAAACGTGAAAATTACCCCCATGCAAAAACTTCCATATTTACAGTAACTTGACGTGATTCCATGGTTACTTTATCAACATATATCAGACAACAATATTTTTTAGGTACTTCAAAACATTGAAAGAAGGATATTAAACCTAGTGTATTAACTCAATCTATTTTCAATTTATTTGTAATTAAATACAATTACAAAAGCTAGAAATTACTAACATCCTTATTGTATGTGAACAAATTTTAGCGGACGTAGCAATCTCGAGGGGGTGCTGATATTAAACTACGCTAATTACTTTACATTTTTACAGGTAAAAGATTACAGTGGAAATTTTTATTATATTATTCAATGATTACACTTTAATTTCAACTTGCCCTGTATTTACCATTCTTTCCACTAAAATTTGATTACAATTAGATAAGTTATGGTATAATAGAAAATTACATTTACATTGATTCTAACTAATAAGGTTGGTGTATTGTTGTAGATATAGTTTTTTGATATATTTTTAAATTGTATATATAAACATATTTATATTTATACTTGACATACATTCTTGTTATGTTCTTTTTTCTCCATATGAGTGTTTTATACAACTATGTTAGTCTCTATGTATTTGAAAAGTTTCCAAATTTTCTGTTATTATGTCCGTCCATTTTTCTTTGATTGCTCAATTTAATTAATATTTGCACTTTATTGGTTTTTGTGTCACCTGCAAAGCATAACAACAATTATTTTTCACAACAGGTTGTCAAAATAGCTTTCCAACTTAACTTGAATTTTAAGATATGATTCATATTTTTCAATAGAAATATTTTTGTTGTTTAACATTTTCCATTGATGTGCAATATATTATGACACAATACTCTATTAACTGATCAGTAAAAGCAGATGGAATGCCACTAAGCATGATGCTTTTTCTTCTTAGGTAATTAATTGTGCATAGCATGTACAGTTTTACTGGAAATTTTTTGATGTATGAAAAAGCGCTATAAATCTTGTAGTGTGAGGCATTTACCTCGCACATTGAAATATGCAGCTGGCTATAATTGTCTCTAATTCGAAAATATTTCGGAAATTATTTGAATTACGTAGTCCTAATATGTACGGTAATCCTTAATCACTTTGTTAGCTTCTTGAAACGTAACAGACAACAAATATATAATGTTCTATCGGTAAAAGAATTTGAATTTATGAAATCTGCAACTTTACTACAACTGTGAAAAAAGACATGTTTTATAACAGTACCATGGGGTGGCCACGGACTCTGGAAAACAGGGAAAATGCTGAATATATTAATTCCATGCAGAGAAAAATCAGGGAATTTTATTCAGTTAATGTTTGAAAAATTACACGTAACTGATGGAATTGAAAATATACATTTGAACAAAGAAATAAGAGATTATATTGCTGGTTTATTGTCTGAAAAATTTTCTGGCTCGTTTCGCTCGCCAGTGGACACTTTGAATGCTTAAAGTTAAGTATAATTTTCTAGAAATTGGTAAGTCCAATAAAGGAACATTAATTACATATTTGAAGATATACAGTGTAAAATAGACTATTATTTGTGTGCATTTTGTCAGGAAAAATCTTGTACGAGTCAGGGAAAAATCAGTTAAGGAGGGTTTGAACACCAAGATGGCGACGGCACAATTTGCTTTCTCGCTTCCTAGGAAAAGTACAGTCTTAACTCCCTTAAAACATTTGATACTTTGATTCATATACGCATTGGAGTATTATGATGAAGTTTGAATAATTTCCGGCGTCATTTGAAGAAATTATGGCGATTTTCCAAATTTAGGACTTTGGGAGTTTTATCCATGAGCAAACCACGACGTCATTTTGACGTAATCGGGAAAAAATGGCGTCACAAACCTTCGCATTCAAAATGCAATAAAAACATTATTAATAAACATATTGCATTGAAACTTAGCATGTGTACAAAATAGAAAATTAAAGCTTCATTACAGTGTATTCGATGACAAATTTACGTTACTGGAAAGCAGATGTCACTTCATTGAAAATAGACGAATTTCGAAGAAAAGATGGGAAAATATAAAGCCTTGTAATATTTTAATCCTAAATTCAATTTTTCCCATTTTATCATGAAATCATCTCTGGACATTCTTGATAATTTTGATAGTTTTTGACAAAGATTCATTCACAGGATTCCTAATAATTAACTAGCAACTACATTAAATTGGCCCGAAATTGCAATTTTTTAGCGACAGTGTCATCTTTTATTCAAGTATCCTGCCTGTGTTTAAAACACAATTCATTTTATCTTTTCCATACGTAAGTGCAATATATTTATGGTTATTTCGGAATTTAAATCAAAATTAATTTCCAATACTGGTTTACGAGAACTGGAATGACACTTTCAATATTATGACGTCATCAAGAAATTCACGAAAACGTCAACTAATGCATATTTTAAAGTCTCGTAGAAAATTTTTCTGTGGATAGAATCAAATGTAAGTTTGTATAGTCAAGGACAGACAAGATATATATAATTTCAGAAATTTTTAGAAAAATTGAATTTGGCGTCCAAGTGTTCAATACCTCCTTAAATTTCAGGGAATTTCATTCATCAAAATCTGTGCCCTCCCTGGTACCAGTAATTTTGTAGTTTAAATTATCATTGAAGATGTAGAAAAAAAATAATACATTATTGTATTGAGGTGTACATCAGTATTTCTTCTTAAAGTGTATCATTGTTTTAAAGTGAAAATGTGTATTTATTGTTCTTACACATTGTGATATAATGCTCATTTGACAACTAAACCAAAGTTTTTTTTTCTTCCATCCTCAGGTTCCAAGTATGTGATACAAAGATAAAATATATATACATGTTTTCCATCAGACAAAATGCAGTGTTGCTTAGATTTTAACAAATAAAAACACAAACACTCAAATGTGTATTTGATTGAGTGTTTGTGTTTTTATTTGTTATCATCCCTTCCCTCTGGAAGAAATATTTCAATCTACTGCTTAGATTTTAATTATGAAAATAAGGGTAAAAATCATTCTTTCAGAGGAAACAATAAATTACTGTCTTTGAGATATATACATGATGTTTCTATTTTTCAAAGTCTTATTTCTATTCATGTGATATTGTATAATCTTCTTCAACAAATTTTCATATGTTGTAATATGTATTCTTGTTGAACTGTCAAACTTAGCTTTAATTATTATAATTTTTTAATAAATATTAGGAAAAAGATCACCTTTTCATTTGTGGAATTTTTGTGTAATTTACAGTAAACTTTGAGAACACATCTGTCATATATCTGCAATGTGCTGAATGAATTAAGCTTGCACATTTGATGCATCTTTGGTCAAACTTTCATAAAACTGACATAAAGTGACCTACTTCTTGTTCACTGCTTTTGTGACAGCACAGGTACATTAAATCCATCCACCTGTATGTCTGTCAGACACAGAAACTTTCACCTTGAGCGTAACTTTTGAATGGTAAGTGATTGGGCTTTCATGATTAATTAGTTCTTTATCCCTAAGCAAGATAGTTGCAGGGGGATATAATAACACCGTCGTTCGTGTGTAAGCGTATACGTCACACTCTTGTATACAGCCTAGAGGACACAGTTTTTGTCTGATCTTGACCAAACTTCATACATGTATTCCTTTTAGCAAGAGAAAGAAACCTATTGATTTTCAAGGTCACAGACTGGAATTGCTTAACTCTTTGTACACAGTCTAGAGGGCACATTTTAATCAGATCTTGACCAAACTTCACACACAAAAGGAAGAACCCTATTGGTTTTCGAGGACAAAGGTCAAGGTCACAGATTTTAAATACATGAAGCTAAAATCCTTGTATACAGCCTAGAGGACACAGTTTTAATGGGATCTTGACCAAACTTTCATACATGTATTCCTTAGGGCAAGAGGGAGAAGCCTATAGATTTTCAATGCCATAAGTCAAAGGTCAAGGTCACAGACTGGAAATGGCTAAAATCCTTGCATACAGCCTAGATGGCACAGTTTTGATTGGATCTTGACCTTACTTCATACACTTATTTCATCTGGCAAGAGGAAGAGCCCTATTGATTTCAAGGTCATTGGTCAAAGGACATGGCCACAGATTGGAAAATGGCTAAAATACTTGCATATACAGCCTAGAGGGCACAATTTTGATTGGATCTAGACCAAACTTCATTAACTTATTATGCCCCCCTTCGAAGAAGAGGGGACATATAGGTTTGCCGCTGTCGGTCGGTCTGTCGGTCTGTCGGTATGTCGGTCTGTCGGTATGTCGGTCGGTCCGCGAAATCAGTTTCCGTTCAATATCTCTGGAATGGATTCACATATTGAAATGAAATTTTGTATACAGACACATCAAACAAAAATCTAGGTCAAGTTCATATTTGGGTCCGATCAAAAAAAATTTGACAGAGTTATGCCCCTTGCATTTCGAAAAATACCAAAATTTCAGGGTTTCCGTTCAATATCTCTTGAATGGAGTTACATATTGAAATGAAATTTTGCATACAGACACATCAAACAAAAATCTAGGTCAAGTTCATTTTTGGGTCCGATCAACAAAATTTTGACAGAGTTATGCCCCTTGCATTTCGAAAAATACCAAAATTTCAGGGTTTCCGTTCAATATCTCTGGAATGGATTCACATATTGAAATGAAATTTTGTATACAGACACATCAAACAAAAATCTAGGTCAAGTTCATATTTGGGTCCGATCAAAAAAATTTTGACAGAGTAATGCCCCTTGCATTTCGAAAAATACCAAAATTTCAGGGTTTCCGTTCAATATCTCTTGAATGGAGTTACATATTGAAATGAAATTTTGTATACAGACACATCAAACAAAAATCTAGGTCAAGTTCCTTTTTGGATCCGATCAACAAAATTTCGACAGAGTTATGCCCCTTGCATTTCGAAAAATACCAAAATTTCAGGGTTTCCGTTCAATATCTCTGGAATGGATTCACATATTGAAATGAAATTTTGTATACAGACACATCAAACAAAAATCTAGGTCAAGTTAATATTTGGGTCAGATCAAAAAAATTTTGACAGAGTTATGCCCCTTGCATTTCAAAAAATACCAAAATTTCAGGGTTTCTGTTCAATATCTCTTGAGTGGAGTTACATATTGAAATGAAATTTTGTATACAGACACATCAAACAAAAATCTAGGGCAAGTGTATATTTGGGTCCGATCAACAAAATTTTGACAGAGTTATGCCCCTTGCATTTCGAAAAATACCAAAATTTCAGGGTTTCCGTTCAATATCTCTTGACTGGAGTTACATATTGAAATGAAATTTTGTATACAGACACATCAAATGACAATCTAGGTCAAGTTCATATTTAGGTCCGATCAAAAAAATTTTAACAGAGTTATGCCCCTTGCATTTCAAAAAATGCCAAAATTTCAGGGTTTCCGTTCAATATCTCTTGAATGGAGTTACATATTGAAATGAAATTTTGTATACAGACACATCAAATGAAAATCCAGGTCAAGTTGGTATGAAGGTCCGATCGAAAAAAATTTGACAGAGTTATGCCCCCTGCACTTCGAAAAATACCAAAATTTCAGGGTTTCTGTTCAATATCTCTTGAGTGGAGTTACATATTGAAATGAAATTTTGTATACAGACACATCAAATGAAAATCTAGGTCAAGTGTATATTTGGGTGCGATCAAAAAAATTTTGACAGAGTTATGCCCCTTGCACTTCGAAAAAAAAACCCAAAATTTCAGGGTTTCCGTTCAATATCTCTTGAGTGGAGTTACATATTGAAATAAAATTTTGAATACGGATACATCAAATGACAATCTAGGTCAAGTTCTTATTTGGGTCCAATCAACAAAATTTTGACAGAGTAATGCCCCTTGCACTTCGAAAAATACCAAAATTTCAGGGTTTCCGTTCAATATCTTTTGAGTGGAGTTACATATAGAAATGAAATTTTGTATACAGACACATCATATGAAAATCTAGGTCAAGTTCATATTTAGGTCCGATCAAAGTTATGACCCTTGCCATGTGAAAAATACCAAAACTTCAGGGTTTCTGTTCAATATCTCTTTGAGTGGAGTTACATATTGAAATGAAATTTTGTATACAGGCACATCAAATGAAAATCTACTAGGTCAAGTTCATATTTAGGTCCGATGAACATAATTTTGACAGAGTTATGCCCCTTGCACTTCGAAAAATACCAAAATTTCAGGGTTTCCATTCAATATCTCTTGAGTGGAGTTACATATTGAAATGAAATTTTGTTTTCAGACACATCAAATAAAAATCTAGGTCAAGTTCATATTTGGGTTCAATCAAAAATTTTTATGCCCCCTTTGAAGAAGAGGGGACATATTGCTTTGCCGCTGTCTGACTTTCTGTCTATCGGTCCACGACATCAGTTTCCGTTCAATACCTCTGGAGTGGATTCACATATTAAAATGAAATTTTGTGTACAGACACATCAAATGAAAATCAAGTATAAAGTTGTGACGGACTTTAATCACAGAAGGGGTAGGGGGGCATTCATGTTTTACAAACATGACTTTTAACTTGTTTCTTATAGCAAGAGGAAGAACCCAATTGATTTTCAAGGTGATAAGTTAAAAGTCATTGAATAGAAATAGATAAAATCCTTGGATACAGCCTGAGTGAGTATATTGGGATGCTACACTTTGTGTTGCCTAGGTTTTATTAGTCCCCTACCGGCTTGCCAGAGGGGACTTATAGTTTCCACCCCGTTTGTCTGTCTGTCACACTTTAGTTTTCCATACTTTTTTTCGCTGTCGTTACAGATATTGATCTCATTTTTGGTATGTGAGTTTATCTCGATGTGATACAGATCAAGTTTGAGTTTGGTTCCGATCGACTTATTTTTACAAGAGTTATGACCCCTGGACATAGCAAATTTTATGAAATTCTCAGTTTTCCAGATTTTTTTTCGCTGTCATTGCAGATATTGATCTCATTTTGGTATGTGAGTTTATCTCAATGTGATACAGATCAAGGTCGAGTTTAGTTCCGATTGATTTATTTTTACAAGAGTTATGGCCCCTGGACTTAGCAAATTTCATGAAATTCTCAGTTTTCCCGACTTTTTTTCGCTGTCGTTGCAGATATTGATCTCATTTTTAATATAAGTCAGTTTATCTCAATGTGATACAGATCAGGTTCGAGTTGGGTTCCAATTGACCCATTTCTACAAGAGTTATGACCCCTGGACTTAGCAAATTTCATTAAATTCTCAGTTTTCCGGACTTTTCTCGGCTGCTGTTGTAGATATTGAAATAATTTTTTATATGTTATTACATCTTAGTGTTATACAGATCAAATTCGAGTTTGGTTCCGATTGACCTATTTTTACAAGAGTTATGGCCCCTGGACTTAGCAAATTTAATGAAATTCTCAGTTTTCCGGACTTTTCGTCTATGGTATTGCAGATATTGAAATCATTTTTGGTATGTGAATATATCTCAGTGTGATACAAATCAAGTTCGTGTTTCAATTTTATTGACCCACTACAGGAGTTATGGCCCCTGCACAAAGCAAATTTTATGAACCTCTTAGTTTCCAGTCTTTTCATGCCTGTTCTTGTAGATATTGAGCTGATTTTTAATATGCAGATACATTATAGTCTGATAAAGAATAAGTTGAAGTGGGTTTGATTTATTTGTTCTCACAAAAGGTATGCCCTTATAGCAAATTTCATTAAATTTTCCTGTTTTCAGACCTTTTTCTAAAACACATATTGAACTTATTTTGATGTTAGATTCATCTTTTGGTGTAAGTACAGGTCAAGGCAGAGTTGAAGGACATGGATTAATGCCGGTAGGGGACTTATATCGCTTGCGATTCATAGAATTTTTATTGCTTATTTTGATTGCATTCTAAATATAGTATGACCCATATTAAAGCTATTTTACTGACAAAGATGTCAACGGGGGCATCAAGAACAGATATACAGGGGATTAGAGGGTCAGGACCCCCTTCCCCGGTAATATGCCAAATATGCTGTTTTCTTCCTATTTTTACGTTTATTGTTTTTCATAACCATAGGCTGGACTTCCTTAAAGCCTTGGAACTCCATACTCAATGGTATTTTTAATAGATCCGCCTATGAAGTGATGTATATGATACATTTTGATATGTATCTCCATAGATTAAGATCGAATGAGTAGAAGCCAACATCAAAAAATAACTGGCAGAATAAACATGTAATTTTACCAGAAGCGAATTTAGTTGGGTTTTTGGCAGATCCCAGTTCTAATTGTCAATATCCCAAGGTGAAATATGTTACATGTCAATTACTATGGAAATCATACAAAGGATTTCATGAAAATTGGACTTTAAATGTTTCAATAACCTTTTCTGTGACTAAAAATATTCTTATAGTCAACGTTCTAACAATGAGTATGACACGTCAATCAGTTTTAGGGTACTTACGCCACTAACGCTTATCTACCACAACGTACTATACCAAATTATCACGCCTCGTACTAATTTCAGCCAATGACGTCGCAGTATTACGGTCACGAGGTGTTTTGCCTTGACGCCGAAGTAAGTCAATAAATTTTCCAAGAAAAAAAAAAACGCTACAAAATGGCTCTCGGCTTGAGAAATTCGTTAAAGGTTTATTCCTGCCATACTTCCTACTCAAAGTAATCGTTCGGTCTCACCCCTACTTTACAAACCTACTTTGAGTAGGAAGTATGACAGGAACAAACCCTATAACTAATAAAATGAAACACTCTGATATAGGTTGTCAAGGTCTTGAAAGTTATATCACCGTTATATTAGAGTTTGGAGTACATTACACTGCAGGTATCAATAAATAAAGAAATACAAAATATTCATGTTCTAAAATACATGATTTTTTTTAAATCTAGGGCGAGTTTCAAATCTTTTGAGTTAAGCCAGATCATGGGGAGATCTAGATTTTTTACGGGGAGAGGGGTTCAAGACGTGAAGGTGTCAAGCCTATGGTTTTGAAAAGTAATTATTCGTAAAAACGGTAAAAAAATACAATAGTTTGGGCAGAATCCAAGAAAGGGGGTCCTGACTACTCAAACATACCCTTTCCAAATCAGCGATAGAAGTTGATACCAGAATTTCGTCTTGTAAGTTCCAAACTCTGCTTTTTAATCCTCCTTATGTTCCTTATTTTCTTCCTTATACATGTAACAATTAATTTACAATTCAAGCGCATATTAGAATTATTTAAACTGAGAATCATATATAAATTATACTGAAAATTGCATTGAATTGAAAGGATGGTCTGATCTAAACCCTATGGCGACTGACCTCATCAACATTTCTGAAATCATGCTGTACATAAACAACAGTGGCAAATTTGATAGGGATGCCCAGGGTACCTATATGGATAAGGGGTCAAGAACACCTCCTGAATTTGCCAAATTTATATCCATATCCCCCCCCCCACCTTTTCTTTTAAGATGTATATATATTTTTTCAAAAAGATTGTACTCCGTTTGACAGACTGGCTTTCCCCATGATAATCAAGAGCCGCCCATGCAACTTCCGCCTTCTAACATAATCAAAGAAAAACGGCAAATAATTTCTTGTTATCTACCTCTTGTGGAAAAATGCAATCATTTATCACTACTCGTTTAAGATGTAAAGAAAAGGGGGGATTTATGTATATATTATTTCAACTGTTTTAAAATATCTTGGATTAATATATCAATTGACAATGGAAATGTCTCAAAAAAGGGAAAGTTCCACCTAAAAAATGTATTTGCTAAACTTTTCCACAAGGTGTAGATAACTCTTATCAATAATTTAAAACATCGTTTGGATAAAATGAAGTAGAATTCTCATAAGTTTCACTTAAATATATTACGCCCACCACATTCCACATCACGAAAGGAAAATATCTTTACCATAAATACATTTTACTTCCTTGACTAGAAAAAGTTTTTAAATTTCGCGGGAAAAGTTTGCCAAAATTTTATTACCCAAGATGCACTTTGCGGTTTATTATTTCTGTGGAGGTGCGATGGCGGACGGAGAGAAGATGGGGGTCTGTCGCTTAGTTGGATTTGGTGTTTGTGATATTTTTAGGGCATTTTTATTTGTTTTATATATAGGATATTTACCTCTAACAACAGGACAAGAGTTCTTTGATGTTGATTCCTCAGATTCAAACTGTTATGATTATTTGGGAAATGCTCAAAGATGCAACCCTCCCTTCAAAAATGCTGCCTATGGCTTGCCTGTGGTGGCGACCAATACATGTGGTATAGGGCGTGAAACTCAGTACTGTTTACAAACTGGTGTGACCGGTGTCAGGAAGCAATGTTTGTGGTGTGATGCTAATACACCAGGATTAAATCATCCACCTGAATACATGACAGATTATAATAACCCCAGAAATGTCACTTGGTGGCAGTCAGAAACCATGTTGGAAGGAATTCAGTACCCTACCATAGTAAATCTAACACTCAATCTAGGTGAGTTACATGGCAATGATATGTATATAATTGTAATAAATCCAGGTGAGTATATGTACAGGTAGTATTGTGAAGAGAGGCGTACATGTAAAATTTCAAGCGGAAAGGGGGGGGGGGGTCAGCCTATTGTGAGGAACTTTGCCGACCACTACCCACCTTCCCCCTGTGATAGCATTTGGTTGTACATGTACTGCTTAGAAAATCTAATGTATCATGTACATTTGTCAGAACAGGTCATTAGGTACTTTCAAAGTACAAGAGATACATGTACATATCTTTTTTGCCTTTTCTGTCATCCAACAGTCAGGTAGTCATATTTTTTATGTACACACAGACACATTGTCACACAATATAAATGTACGTAAGGCCAAGAAGTAAAATATGTGTGGAAAAAAGGGTCCGTCAAGAAAGTGCAAGCAAACATATTATTTTGTTGCCAAAATTTTAATGTATATTAAAGGCTGCAAGAACTTTTATAAGAACTAAATTTACTAAAACTGACTTCAATCTTTATTCTTACAGATATTACCAAGCGTAGTAAGACACTCGACACCAAATAAGGGTCAAGGTCATCCTTCACAAATCTAAGGTCACATCAGACAGCTTTCTAAATCTGTTTCACTCTTGGCAGACTTTTCAGCAATTTTGTCAGTCAGGACAATGAAAAGAAATGCAACATTTTGTCAGTCCAAAAGAATTATTGTCAAACATTTCCTCAGAGTGACACTTGTAAACATCTCTAACATCTAATGAACAGCTTAAATCAACTATTGTCCTACATGCATGATGATGAACATCACTGCAATGTAGATGTGGTTAAAAATGGACATTTTGTACATATACCGTATTCAATTGATCTTTAAAAATTTGATCTGTTATATTGATTGTACATGTTGTAGAGTACTAGACATTGAATTAGATTTACATGGATATTCTTTGATGTCTTTATTTTTATGTGCTGTATGTACATGTACACAATAATATCTGACCTTGGCCCTGAAGCAAATATTATTTTTAGCGTGGTAACACAAGCAAAAAATTGTATTTCAAATGTATCTGCCAAGAGGATTTGAACTTATATGAATCATTATTGATTTACAGTACTGTGTTGTAACTTAATTAAGAGTACAACTTTCGTTATCCTTTGACCTTGAACATTGACCATATTATTACACAACTTTGTTTAAGAGTTGATATAAGAGATGCAATATGTCTAAACTAATACTATTGTTTAACGTTTATGTGTGACAACGACAAAGGCTGTACCTTTCAGCAAAGCTCAATGGTAATGTAAAGATTCAAGTGACATCAGTATTTACAATATGTTTTTCAGACTGACAGTCACTCTATCTTGAAAGCATTTCTAAACAATTTATTATTTAAAAGTGAACTTTTGTTTTCTTAAGTGTGTCAAATGAATCACCCACTTAAGTTGTTTTCAAAATATGATTTTATCTGTTTTACTTGTACATGTACATTTGTAACACTGGTAGGGTCGTTTAAAAAAATGTGCATTTTATGCTTCAAGGATTTTTCAAATCCTATGCTTTACATATACATTGAATACATTTACCTATGCTTTACATATACATTGAATACATTTACTTGCAAGGAATTAATGCATTGATTGCATGATTTAGGCAATCAAAAGTGTAGGATGTGTATTTAATTATTTGTCATTTGATTTGGTTTACTTTGAAGTGAAACACATTAGGGGGGTGGGAGCAGTGGTTATGAAAGAGGCCATCTGTAATGATGTACATATGTAATAGGCATTTCTACAATGTTTTGAGATTGTCCCTCAAGTAATATACTTGACTCCCCCATCAGCTAAGTATTTCTTATACTTCTTTGTGTAGATGATTAGATAAGGCCAGATAGCTGTTGAAGCTGTTGAGTTAGCACTGGAGCAGATAAGGTCTGTGAGCTTGTAACTCGGTGGGTCGTGATAAGCCGATTAACACTGATAAATACCTACTGGATTCCCAGGAACTTCCTCCTGCCCATGTTATAACACATCACTGCTACAGTATACATTGTATATACATGTCAGGGGGTGCTAGAACAACAGTCTGTCTGTCAATATCAAGTCCACTACAATCCACGTCAAGTACTCCCAGTCTATCAACGGAAACCACATCACTTACTGTGGTACTTATGATTGACAGTAAATGCTTGTCTATGTACTTCAGTCAATGATTGAATGACTAAAATTACTTTCTCCTATACTTAAAAGTCTTCAAATTCCGTACGTTCGTCAATAGTGGAATCATATCCATTCAACATATTTCGTCGAGTACGATTGTCAAAATATCACGATTCATCACTTAGCTCAATGAAAGAGTACTTTTAGCCTGTATATACATGATATATGATTATTTTTCATAAGTCCTTGGTTGTCTACGAATCTTGTTTCTTCTGAAGTTCAGATTTCTATAAACATGCTACATAGATATTGGTACTTTTGAGTTGGGTGTGGTCACGCTGTACATGTAGATAATCTTTGGCGAGCTACATCTACCGGTAGCATCAAAACATTCCTGGTTTCTCAGCGTGTTGATGTATATCATGTACATGATGTATATGCTGACTTGACGATATCTCTGCTATACACGTGTCTTGGACTTTTCCAAACATAAACGCTACACAAAGTCTTCTTATCTTTATTTACATCAAGTATTACCATTGTAAAGGTTTTAATGAAGCAGTACTTCAAAGATACGCATTACTTCATGTGTACTGATTTCAGAACAGTTCAATACTTCAGCAAACCGCATCAACAGGTGCACGTTTCAAAGAAACCTCAAAGAAACTGAAAGAAAAAAGTGGAAGGGGGGGATGAAATCATGTCCGTTAGTCTAATCAATAAGGCTCTCTTTTTTAACTCAGATGAAATTACATGTATATGTGACAAGAAAAGTTTTATGGACTTTTATGTAAATCGTTTATATTTAATTTAAGACTAGTATTGAAAATGTCCTTGTAATTTCAGATAAAGCATATGACGTGACGTACGTCCGGTTACGTTTCCGCTCGCCGAGACCAGAAAGTTTTGCCATCTATAAAAAAGTCAGCGTAGACGATGATAGGTGGACACCCTTCCAGTTTTACAGCGCTTCGTGTGAGTCTACATACAATAAGGAAACCAGGGGTATTGTCACTGAAGCTAACGAAGCCACGGCGCTATGTACGGACGAATACAGCGGCATCTCCCCCCTTACCGGCGGTACTGTCCCCTTCAGTACGCTGGAAGGCCGCCCCAGCGCTCAGGAATTTCAACAAAGTGGAGTTTTACAGGTAAACACAGGCTGGTTAAATAACCATACGTTATTTTAACAGAATTAAAAGATAAAGATAAGGTTCGTTATATCAGGTGATGCGACCGTTAAACGTAAATATTGGTGGTCTACATATCGCACCATGTCATACGATTCCGTTTATAGTAATCCATAAAAATATGCTTTCAAGTTAACTCTCAACAATTTGTTTCAATTTTTGGTCATAGGAAACTTTATTAGATATGAAACTCATTGTCCCGCTTACACCCTCATTCAGGTAATACTTCAGTAAAAAAAAAAAATGAGAATGCCCCCCCCCCCCCCGGTCTCTAAAATGGGATAGAAATTCCGCCAAAGCCATTTATATACTAGTACTCAGTTACTTTGCCATAAAAAACCCAACACATTTCGCTTACAGTTCTGAATAGTGACGTAAAAAGAAATGATTGAATGATTTTCCCTCCAGATCACATTCTAGTGTCGGGCTATTAACTTACTTTGTTGTAGATAATAATATCCCCCTCTAAGTAAAATATAGTAACCCTCCTTTCTGTCCGATTTATGCCCCCCCCCCCCCCCCAAAAAAAAAAACTGCGGAGAGAATGCTCTGCAGCCTGTTTCACAAAAATTTCTTAAGAACAATTTCAGGCATTTTCACAACTTTTGATCATGTTGATCGCTCAGTTTTTTTTATAAACTAAAAATATTGATGACTTGTTTCTGACTTTACATTTGTATTTAGAAACAAAGTACGAAGTAATTAGAAAAATTTTCGAACCTTTTATTTTTGAAATGATGAAAGATACGAAAATTCCTGAATTTTTTTGTACGAACTTTTGTGAAACTGGGTACTGGTTCTTAATCTTTTAAATGATTTGACAGGATCTGTAGTCTTTGCTCTTTCACTTAATCAAGACTTGACTTTGATAAGCGTAAACAGAGTGAATAGTTGTTCAATTTAAAGTTTTGGTCTTGAAGAGTGAAATGACATAGGCGAAGAGGAATGCCGATTAAGGTTGAATATCTAAATGTAGGTCATTGACCTAATCTTATAACAATAAAAATTGGATGCAGTTTATTTAGGGGACCCACAACAATGGGCAGGCCTAATTCGGGTGTGTAATTACACGTCACAATGACACTACAGGGTAAAGTTGCTATAGAAAGTCACCGACGTGTCATTAATTTCAATACAGCAATATGATTCATTTTGAAGTTTATAACAACTACAAGCCGAGGGGTCATGCCGGACTCCGTCCAATGTGGATAAGTAAATTAAACCATAATATGGCATATGATTGTAAATAAGATACCGTACATGTATACTCAATATTTATTTATATGTAATTCTCCCATGCTTGCCCGAAGTTTTGAAAATAGGCATATAATGACATGTTATGTAATCTGTATTGTAAACATCCCTAGAGAATAAAAACAAAGTTATGCATATATACACTGAGGATGAAAGATATGGGAAAGTGTATTGTCAACTTGATGTCATCATATTTTTATTGACATGAAAAGTTAACTTAGTTTAGCTCAATTGGTCCACAAAAATGAACTGGAAGAAGAAAAGAATTACAATGCTTATAACTGCACAGGATTGATAATGCTCAATTTTATAACAAATTTGACATGTAACAAATACATGTATGGGGAAAATTATAGCAGCTCGAATTTCTGGCAAATTATGACCCCTTAATTGTTGGTTCATGGGCATTCACTCTGCTTAGATTGCTATGAGTATGTCCATCTGTTTGTCTGCAAACGCTTCAACATGGGGCATAACTTTTGAAAGGTAAAATTGTAGGACTTTCATATTTCAGAATGATGTGTTTGTCTAGTCACTATTAGTCAGTTGTGACACGATCTTTCTATTTGCAAAAAAAAAAAAAAAAACAACCTTGACATTTGACCTACCCTCGAAAACTTAAACCATAGTTAATACTTTTAATAGTCCTTTCATGTTTCATATTGCCCCCAAATCCCCAAAACATGTCAAAAAGAATAACCTTAGCAAAAGGGAACAAAATGTTGATTTACTGAGTGGTGTGGTGTATGTTTTGTAATTTGTATTGTGTACCACCAGAGTCTGCTTGTTGTTCATGAATAGGATGGATATATAAGAGGGGGTTTTGATTGATACATGTACATTAATCCATGAAACATGTAAAAAGTCAACGTTTGTCATAAGAGCTTTTTATTATGATCCACAAAGGGAAAAGAAAAAGAAGTGTTTGTAATTCAACAAATCCACCCACAACCTTACACTTTGTAATTTGTACATCAGTAGGTCTATATAATTCACATACAAATGGCCTTGTGGCTATAGATAATGAAGTTTTGATGAGTTATAGGTCAAACTTGGCACTAATTTCACACACTGCACCATGTGTTTAACAGCATCATGAACTCTAACTAACTGTGAGACGGGGAACATGTCAAAAACTTCAAAAAGTAAAAGTAATGCAGTATTGCAATGGATGTGAATGACCTATGTGTATGAATATAGGCTCTCTTCAGATTTCTCTTGAAAATAGATTAGTAGAATCAAAGAGAACTAGTCTGCTCCTCAAACACTTGTTTTCCCTTTTAAAAGCGGGAACATTTATAAAACAAGTAAATGAAGTAAACTTTTGGCTGATAATATTTTGCTGTGGGTGGAATTGGCCTTTGAGAAACATAATATACAAAGCATTGAAAAATATGCAAAATATAGTGAAATCTTTGAAAAGAAGCAGTCCATAGATCTGGATAAAGTATGGGATAATATTTCTGAACATGTATTTATAGAGGCAGATTTACTACCATAGCAATTTCATGTACTAGTCATTAGTGCTGTATATTGAAATAAATTTTTCAATACAATACAATACAATACATTTTGCTTCAATACTCAATTATGAGTCAATATTTTCAATACAATACACATCTTTACATTTTTAGCTCGCCCGGACGAAAAAGTCTGGAGAGCTAATGCCATACCCTCGGCGTAGTCGTTGTCGTTGTCATCGTCCGTAGACAAAACTTTAACCTGGGCTATATCTCTTGAACTATAAGGGGTAGGGCTTTGATATTTCACATGTAGATACCTTGTGACGAGACCTTTCATTTGAGACCAATACCTTTGACCTAGTGACCTTGACCTTGGACTTTGACCTACTTTTCAAAAACTTTAACCTTGTTTCTGACAAAAACCTCTATAGGCGAGCTATGTAATCTTTGATTACTCTATGTTTCTCAAATAAATCATAGTAATGAATCAATAAATGGAGTTTTTATGTTTTAATCAATGAAAACTTTATAAAACATAACAAGATTAAACAACAAATGGATCTTTTACATTTTTCAAAAACAAAAAAGGAATAAAAAGATGACAATTACAGGTATTGAAAGTGTTTCTTTGTCTACTAAAGAATTTTAGTTGATGACTGGTCATGTGCAAATTTCGTGAATCACGAATTATACACCCATGAACACCAAAACTAAGACGGTCATTTCTAATATTTATTTACATTTCTCTAAATATTAGACATCCTCTTAATGCACAAACATCGCAAACACAGCACATTACAGGGCGGAAATTCACATTGGCAACCCGATTCATGGCAAAATACTTCATTTGAACTCGTATGTCTAAACGTTGATGTGATCAGAGAAGATTCAGAAGAAATATGAATATCAGAACCAAATATGAATTAAAAGTTTAGGATTTTATTTTCTTATCAAATGTATTGAAAGTATCGATACTCAGCATTTGTGTATCGATACGTATTGAAAATCTCAAAGTATCGATACTCTTCAATATTCCAATATCAATATACAGCGCTATTAGTCATATCCACAGGCTTTCTACTGTTCCTACTTTTTCCTACTATTTCCGACTTTTCCTACTTTTTTATTTTGATCCTATTTTTTCCTACTTTTTCTTCAAAACCTCCTACTATTCCTACTTTTTCATCTCAAAAGTAAAAAATTACTTGCTTCACTTGTCATCGACATCTGATTCAAAGTTTTAAAAATATTTCGGGCTCGCTTCGATCGCCCATTCTGTATATTTTACACAAAAAAATCAATCTGTCCTTATTTTTCTCTGTGATTTCCTCAAAGATGAACATTACCAGTCTACAACCATTGCTTACTGTGATTTGTGTGTCATACTTAATGAAAATTGTCGCTAAAAGTGATGGAAATTTTCCTACTTTTCCCCTATTAAATCCTACTTTTTCCTATTTTTCTCCTACTTGCTGTCATTGACTACTCCTACTTTTTTCCTACTTTTTCATCAAGGTAGAGTAGAAAGCCTGTATCCACACTCACTGTAAAACTTAATATTGCTTATAAATTAACATTTCAATTACAAGTGTAGTTTGAAAACTTAAATCTAAATTATATTGAACTGTCTTTGAAGAATAATGGAATTGTCTCCTTCAACGGAGCAGGAGGGTCAATAATGTAACATTTCAATTTACATGTATTGGACACAGAATTACTCGACTATTCATTTGTTTACACAAACATAATGTACATGTATGGGAAATACAGTTTTAATAGAATGGTTATTTTAGTCAAGTCAATTTGACTGACTATGACATGCTATCTATCAACATAATGTTACATGCATGTACTATTTTTAAAATATTCAAAACTTTTACTGTGATGCCTCTGAAATTTATATAATTCTTGTGATCCTTGATTTTCAGGATTGGGTAAAGGCCAGTGCCATCCGTATAGTGCTGACACGTATGAACACGTTTGGTGACGAGGTGTTCGGAGACGCTAGAGTCCTGAAATCTTACTTTTATGCCATCTCTGATTTGGCTGTTGGTGCAAGGTAAAATTCTGTATTCTCATACATACACAACATTTGTTGGTGCAAGGTAAAATTCTGTGTTCTCATACATACACAACATTTGTCAGTCTAACTGATAAAACCTCCAATTTGTTTTACTATTGGATAAAAAAAACCCCCAGAATTACATTTAGAAATATGAATGAAGTAGTGCCATACTCATATTTGTAGAGCAAGCAGATTTTTATTAGAGGAAAGAGGCATAGCATTGTAGCCAGTGTGGTGATATATGTCATGTTAACAGATGTTCTGTACACTCACTACCTATAAACTTCAACAGTTTGCTGGCTTTACTATATATATGTTACAGGGAATGAGTGTTACTAGGGATTTAACATAATTCCTTAAATTTAGGGATTTCATGCAACAATTGATAAATTATTACGTGTTATTTTCTGAAATTGGCCAGGTATTCTGTTTTGACTTTTACGCTAATTTCCTTACCTACACTTGTATTATTTCAAATATTGATGCTAAATATCCTATCTGTCAAGTAAAAAGTGATTAGGAAGGACAGGGTAATGCCCAATAGTCCCATTTATTTGCAAAATGGCTCATTTAAGTCTCAGTACTTCCTTAAGAGATGGCCCATTGAAATTTTTGGAAATCATGTAAAATGGCCCATTCAAGAAATTTCCTTCCCAACCACTGGAAACGGTATTTCAAAATGAAAATCTGGAAAGGAAAAATGTCTATATTTTAAAATACTGGACTGAGTGATTAATATTTTGTTTACATCAATATTGGACTGGGCAGTCAATACATGTAGTAAAAAAAACTATTGACCAATTGACATCATGATAGCATTCGTGACATTGCATCATTGATAACGCTATTAATCCTATCTAGTCTCTGTTATTTTCTCGTAAAGGTAAAAGTGAATGTTACCATGATCCATTAGTTAAGATAAACAAAACAACTATTGACTGGGCAACATTAGATTTGTTTTACCATCATACAAAATTTAGCCTTTGGCCTCCGGCAACATTTTGTCTTCGGGTCCAACAAATCATATGTTGCCCTTATGCCCATTCAGTAATTGTATCATATTTTAATTCATGATATTTTGTCAAGCTTAAGCATTGTAAGTTGACTTTGTTACATAGATGTCATTGTAACGGCCATGCCAGACGTTGTGTGGATAATGGAGGGAAAGAAGTCTGTCTATGTGAGCATAACACGGCGGGAGATAACTGTGAGAAGTGTCGACCTGATTATAATGACGTCCCCTGGGGCAGGGCTACAGAATCTGATGCTCATGAGTGCCAGCGTAAGTGTTTACAACTGAATTTTGACTGTATTTATCATGAAACATAACACATATCCTAAATTATCACTGAGGGAAATGATATACTAAAAAGTTGTTATTACACATTTTTAGAAAATTTCTGAAATTACACAGCCCTTACATAAAGTATGCTATTAGTTCAAACAGTAAGAATTTGTAAAACTCTACAGTCGCTGTTTAAATCAATTACAGTAACTTTCAAAAAAAATAAATAAAATTTGCAAAGTATTATCTTATATATTAGCTGCTGAAGAAAAATTGACATATTCTTATTACCTTCATGCTTACCAGGATTAAAAGTGGTATGTAGTGACAAAATAATCTATCTTTTCTTGTAAAACATATATGTGTACTTGTGTGAAATATATATTCTAAGGTCCCAATTATTTTTACAATCTAATAGAAAAAAAAAAAATTGAAGTGATCTTAATTGTATACATATTATACTACTCACTAGTATATGATAATGTTTCGCACTAAAAGTACGGTATTGTCATCGTAATAAAATTGCTTTACAGAGTGTAACTGTAACGGTAAGGCTGATGGTTGTTACTTTGATGAGGCGCTGTTCCAGAGAACGGGCAGGGGAGGTCACTGTATAGACTGCCGGGAAAATACTGACGGTCCGAACTGTGAAAGGTGTAAGGACAACCACTTTGAGAGGCCAGGAGATAGATACTGTACACCTTGTGACTGTAATCCTACAGGTAAATATCAAGCGTAATAGTACAGGTAAATGTCGACTGTAATCCTACAGGTAAATGTCAACTGTAATCCTACAGGTAAATGTCAACTGTAATTCTATAGACAAATGTCAACTATAATCCTACAGGTAAATGTCAACTGCAATCATAAAGGTAAATTTCAACTGTAATCCTATGGGTAAATGTCAACTGTAATCCTGTAGGCAAATGTCAACTGTAATCCTACAGGTAAATGTTAATTGTAATCCTCCCTCCTGGTATTAAATAGTGAAGTGCAATCATGCAGGTAATGCCATCTGTAATACTACAGGTAAATGTAAATACTGCATGTTGTTTTTGTTTTAACAGGTATTAAAATGCTATAAATGCCAGGAAAGTGGCATTACATTGAAAATAATTCTGAGCAAAAATTATGAAAGAATCAACTAGAATCAATCTGTTTCATTATGAAAAAAATCTTAACATATAGTCTATGACTTCAACGATAAGTTTTTTTCCTACAGGGTCAGAGAGTTTACAGTGTGATGCCTTTGGTAAATGCCGATGTAAACCCGGAGTTACCGGAGATAAGTGTGACCGGTGTGAGGAGAACCATTACGACTTCAGTGTCTACGGATGCAGGTCTGTGTATTGTACTTTCTCTCCTATCTCTTTCCCTGCTGTTGTGTATGCTAAAAGTGACATACTGGTTAAATGTCAAATACTTTATAAAGTGGGATATGATTCTGTAGAACATTTAAACTTTGTTGATTTCAGACCATGTGACTGTAACGCGGCAGGAAGCTATGATAACGTCCCTCGTTGTAATCCGGTAGATGGTAAATGTGTATGTAAAGAAAATGTGGAGGGAAGAACTTGTGATAGGTAAGTTTAGTAGAAGTAGCTTCCTCTCTTCCCTTTTCCATAATGCTGAAAAAAGAAAAAAAACCTTTCTGTGAAAGTACCCTATGTCAGCTTTATCTTACCAGCAATTTATTATGATAAGGTAAAAAACAGTTTGATGTCCCTGATAAGCCAAGTGAATCTATTATACATATAATGTTTGTCAAGATTACTCCAGTTGTATATCATTGTTATGATTGAGTATAAGCTTATTATCAATGATGATTATTTACAGTTGTAAGATTGGCTACTTTGCCCTGAGACAGGATGACCCCAGTGGTTGTATCCCTTGTTTCTGTTATGGTCATTCCTCTGACTGTACCAGCTCTACAGAGTACTACGCCTTTAGTTTGGACTCCGATTTCACCACAGGTAAGTTAGATCTTCATGATAAAGAATGGCTGTAACATTGCTTTTGTTTCCAATTTCATGAGTTTTCTGCTAGCATCTATTGAGTTAAGTAATGTTACTAATGGTAATTTCATAATCAGAATCATTGACCTTCAAACAGGGATTTATTGTGATTCCCGTTTGCTTGATGTACTGTTGGTTATTTAAAGGGATCTAACTCGGCGTCTAACGAAAAATCAACAAGTCATTGTTTCAGTCTTCAGAAATATACTAATCAATGTCAAAACTCATTTTCTTTGTTATATTTCGATAGAATAATTAGATTAATTCGATAGATTGAAATCAATACCCCCTTACAAGCAAAGATATACCCCTACCGTGTCTCTTGCAAGCTCAGTTTTTCTAGGTCAGATGAAAAAGTGTCTGGTAATCATCAGGCAGTAGGGACCAAATTTGGGCGTAGCTTGACCATTTAATGATCTGAAGACTTCAAAGATATACAGCTACATGTATTTGATATCACCTCTTCACATGATTGGTACTATCTCAAAAATCGCTGGTAATATGAAAACCCTTTATGTAGCTACCTCTTTCACACTCACATGTCAAGCATAAGTTTCCACATATTAAATTTGATCTCACTGATCAGATGCTTGTCATATCTCAAGTTAATCGTTAAAGAAGGCTTTATTTGAGATGGTACCAAGCATATAAGGGGCTATTCAATGAAATGATACATGTATGTCTTTGAGATGTTCAAATCATTAAATGGTAAAGCACTGCCTCAAGTTGATGTCTGATGCCTGATTATCACCAGACACCTTTTTGTCCGACCTAGAAATTTTGCAGGGGATATTGTACATGTTTCAATCACCTCTTGATCTGAATATCAGAAGAATAATATTTTCAGCGCAAAGAGGAATGAAAATCATTTTGATACATTTACATGTAATCATCTAAATTGTGTTACAGGGAAGCAGAGATGGACGGCAGAGGATAGATCTGGTAATGTTATACCCACCCAGTATAATGGTATTCAGGAAAACATTGGTGTGTCGGCACCAGGATTTGAACCTGTCTTTTTTGTAGCTCCAGGTACGTCTACATTTCTTAAAAAGTAATACTCCAATGCATCAAAACTGAAATATCAGTCTTGGATGCGTAAATCTTTAAAATTGTTCATATTTATTTTAAAATTTTCCCAGTCTTCAGGTGCTCTTTGCTGATCTACACTCTATTGAGACAACAAAAAATAAACCCAAATTATTTTCAAGAAAATTCTTTTTTCCCCTAAAATGAAGGCGCCTATTTGATAACTTTAGTCCTGTAAATGGCCAAAATATTGTTCTTGTACAGCCTTCAAGTCTATATCATGCTTGAACAAATCATATTTTCAGCTAAGTACCTCGGAGATCAGAGATTTAGCTACAATCAGTTCCTGAGCTTTGACTTTAGGATAGGAGAGAGGGATGCTCGACCCTCTGTTATAGATATATTGTTTGAGAGTGGTGACCAGAGGTTTTCCTCGGCTATCTACGTGCAGGGTAACAAGATGCCTAATATAACAACATATGGATATCGATTCCGACTGAACGAGAGACCAACATCACAATGGACCCCAAGATTGAAGGCTCAGGATTTCATAGCTGTACTTGCCAACCTTACTGCACTTAAAATCAGGGCTACATACAATACTCAGGGTAAGAATCAATTCAACTACAGTAATGTGCAATACGATGTTCATGTACTTATCTGATTTTGATCCTTAAATCTCACATATGTATTCGACTTGGGTGTCTGAAATCACTAAGCTACCAAAAACTTTATCAGAATTTAGTCATATTTTAGATTATACCTCTCTGTTGTCACTGTCAGTCTAAACATGTTATAAATGTTTTAAACTTGCAGGTGTTGGCTTTATTGATAATGTACAGTTAGACAGTGCCCGTTTGGGTACCAATACTGGTGATCAGGCCACGTGGGTGGAGCAGTGTACATGCCCAGATGGTTATGTTGGACAGTTCTGTGAATCATGTGCAGGGGGATATAAGAGAGACCCTCCACAGGGTGGCCCATTCTCCATGTGTGTACCCTGTGAGTGCTTTGGTCACTCTGATAGCTGTGAACCAGAATCGGGTAAGTCTGTCTACAACTTTATTGTAATACCCACACAAATTTGGGAGCTTTATAAGAAGCACTCTGATTTGCTGTAGTAAATTTTGTTAGTATCAACTCAAAACATGCGTTACCTATTCTATTTAAGTTTCAATCTGCTCTTGTACATCATGTATGTTAGATGTGGAAGGAACAATTTTCATATTCACATGTAGTATTTACATAATTTCTCGTGTAAAGTAGATGATCATTTAAAATGTTTTATTTAGGCCGATGTATTTGCCAACATAACACTGAGGGAGATTTTTGTGAGCGTTGTGTATCTGGTTACTATGGTGATGCCCGGGCCGGCACCCCAGATGACTGTAAGCCCTGCCCGTGCCCTGATGGTGGTCCGTGTGTCCAGCTGCCCGGAGGGGACGTGGTCTGTACACAGTGTAAACCTGGACATGGGGGTAAGTATTACATAGAGACTTTGGTGTATGTTTTTTTTTTCAATTTGGATGGTGTTAAAAGTGAAAATAGGTATTTGTTTTTTGCCTGAATGTAAAATTATGATTCTTTGTCATTTTGTTCAGACGTTCAATTTATATAGACATGAATGTCTACATTTATTTGTTTTATAGGTAATCTTTGTGATGTATGTTTGGATGGTTTCTATGGTGACCCAGCTGGTAACCGTGGCAATGCTAAGCCTTGTGACAAATGTTCCTGTAATGAGAACATTGATCCTAATGCAGTCAGGAATTGTGACAGGTAGTGAAAAAGCATCATACAAGTAACTGTTGATTATCAGATTCATTGTAAAATAGCTGACTTTTAATTCTGTTGTTCAGAGAGAAAAATACAAGAGCTTTCTTGAACATGTTGAATTAAATAAATGTCAAATATGATATTTGCAGGGACTCTGGAGAATGTCTGAAGTGTATATATAACACAGCAGGATTCTACTGTGAGAACTGTCTACCTAACTATTACGGTGATGCCCTGGCAATACCTAAAGGAAACTGCTCTGGTATTTATATTGTTCTCTTGTGAAAATTTATTTTATGAAGTCTAGCTCAAGACCTAAGGGTGTGTCTTGACCTTTACAAGACATAGATGAAGGAAAGATAAAATCATATAAAAAAATTATTCATTTTTTTTCATGGAGATTAATTTTGCTGCTTTTGAGCATATTCATATTTTAGGATGGTGAAAGTTTAAGGGGGGTAAAAAAGCTCATAACAAAAAAAATAATTTGCAAAAACTGAAAAGAATTGTGGTTTCTTAATTATATAGCCAAGAAGAGAGTAGACTATATAGTAAAGATGTCTGTTATGATTTCAGCCTGTAACTGTTATCCTGCCGGTACGATGGTAATCATGGATATATCATGTGACCCTAACACAGGACAGTGTGCGTGTATGAGTCACGTAGAAGGACGGCAGTGTGACAGATGTCAGCCAGGATACTGGAATATAGATAGTGGTTCAGGTATGGCACTAGGATTCTATACTTGAGGGAGCAGACAGGGTTTAAGGGAGGGGGAAGAGGGAGGCAAGAGGTGGAAGGAACGAGGGGGATGAGAGAAATGGTACAAAGGTTATACATGTATTTATTAATACATATTTATAGTGACAAATTTTCAAGTGTAGGATAAAATATGAGGGGGTGGACAGGGGATGCCCCTCTCCCTCTTCCTCTCCCTCTTCCACCTTTGATCCTTATGATGTTCATATTGGACAGACATTATTATAACAACAAGACAAAGATCTATAAATATTCAGGGTCCATAGTCAAGGTCAGATTTCACTGCTTGTGTAATATCATGGATACATATTTGTCATAAAGGACTATCATGGCAACAGAATGTTCAGGTCAAATGTCAAGGTCAGATTCTATCTGTATTTGAATCGCAATGGAATCGGCGTGATATTCATTTTTGCAACAACATGTATTTGTTAATCCTATAATATAAATAATTGTTGTCTGATTTCCTTATAATGATCATACTATTATCTGTATATTATAGGTTGTGAGAACTGTAACTGTAATCCAGTGGGATCTACGTCCACTGAGTGTGAGATTAGAACCGGTCAGTGTCAATGTAAGCCTGGAGTGACCGGTCTGAAATGTGACCAGTGTATGCGGTATCATTATGGATTCTCTGACCAGGGTTGTCTAGGTAAACGTTTGTCTACATGTTTATTTTATTTTCATTCTGCTGTTTTGCTATTGTACATATATATTACGAAATTTTTTCTAAATATTTTTTGGGGGATTAATTATAAATCTGTACCATCCTTTGTTTTACATATTTTCTTGAGATGATGGAAAGTAACATTTAGTTTAAGAAAATGAATATTATTTTAAAAGAATTTGTTTTATTTCTTCATTGCCGGTAAGTGAAAAGAATGATTTTGAGTCTTTATATTTTACAATCTCTACACACAGCCTGTAATTGTGACCCAGCCGGATCTACAGATTTACAGTGTGATAATAATGGTTACTGTCCGTGTCAAACTAACATCGAAGGACGACGCTGTGATCGATGTCAGGAGAACAAATATAACATATCAGCCGGATGTCTCGGTATGCATAAATACCTCATGTCTTATCACAGTAAAAACATAGCTCTTGTCTTTGTCAGATGTGCGATGGTGAAATTAATGTAATTTTTCTTACCCCACTTCAGCATAGTAATTACATGTACATGTACTCTTTACAGCAAGGTACATTAGGCCTTTGGAGATAAATTTTGTAAGGCTGACCAAGTAGTTCTTGAATATAATTGTAAAAAGTGTTTGCTGAGACTTCATTTAAATTAATTATATTTCTTTCCTTTTACATACAGATTGCCCTACCTGCTACAATCTGGTTCAGGAGAAAGTCAACATGCATAGAGATAAACTACGAGAGCTGAAGGACCTAGTAATTAACATTGGAAACAACCCCAACGCCTTCAATGATACAGAGTTCCTAAGTAAAATGAACATGGTGAATGATTCTGTGGTCATGTTATTAGATGAGGCTAGAGCCACCGTCAGTAAGTCTTTGTCTCTATTCACTTACTACACTCATTTCCATCTTTAAAAGATGTTTGTCGCATAATTAAAAGGTTATGATTCTGTAATATTTAAAAGAAGGCAAATTTTTTCATTAACTTATACATGTACATGTATTAAAATTGAAAAGACAAGAATTTGAAGATTTGCTATTTGGCAATTAAATTTGCGAATGTACATGTAGTTCCAAGTAACTTTTTTTCTGATTTTTTCATCATTTACATGTACAATGTATCATTTTGTATAGAATAGAACAATTAAAAAGAAATTTTGCTCACTGATTACATGTATTTGTTATGCTTACATATAAACTTATTGTACTATAGGTGATGATGGTACAGTCAGTAAGCAGTTATCCGATCTAAGACGTGCTGTACGTGAAGTGATGATTAAGTTTGACGATATGATACGTAACATACGAGGTGCCGAGGGCTCGGCACGTGACAGTCTGGTAGACGTTAGGAAAGCTAGAGAGGCAATCGATAGGGCGGAGAGAACGCTTAAAGTATGTATGAAATTATTACATAGATTACCTTCATGCAGATATTGCTAATTGAGCTGATTATGTATTTTAATCGGCATTATACACGTAATGTTCGGGCAAAGGTCTTCCATTTCCTTAGATATTTTGTTGATGTGTAACAAAGGGGTTAATGTATATAACAAAGGGGTTAATGTATAGATCTATATACAAAAATGCGCAGTCATATCACTTTCGTCATTTCATATGACATCTTGCTTACTTAAAATATACAGCTCTAAACTGTGCTATGTACTCCTATGACATGACGTCATTTTAATTGTTTCGAATGGGTAAAATACCACATAAAAAGACACAAGTTAGCCTTGTGAAAATTATGGTGAAAAGCTCTATTCTTCTTTAAATAATCATAATTTTGCGTATCTGTAATCTAATGTAGTACAAATGTACAGTGTATGTATTTACATAAATTTATGTTTTATGTATGCAAGTATTTTGTATAATACATTATCTTGTATATTGTCAGATGGCAGAAGATTATATAGATCTTGATGGACAGCGGGCTTTACAAAGAGCCCAGGAAGCTCTGAAGAAGTTTGGGCAACAGTCTAAGCAGATGACACAAATAGCCCAGCAGGCAAAGAAGCTGGCAGACAGTCAAATGGAGGAGGCCAAGAGGATAGAATCCATAGCCAATGATGCCCTCAATACATCACGGGAGGCTCAGAGAATAGCCAATGAAATGATGGCAATGCCCGATAAACAGAGGACGAAATACAGAGACTCAGGGCAGAGTATGTATAACTCTTTGTGTTCTTGGGCTTCAGTAATCTAAGTTTGTGATGTTCAATCAATTTGAAAAGGCTTGGTGTTGGATATAGAAATTGATGTACATGTAGTTCAATTCATTTATTCATTAAAATAGAGTTGGCATGAGGTTATAGTAAAATAAAGCAGGGCTTGAAATTCCCACTCGCCCGTTCGCCAATGGCGAGTGAAAGTGCCACCGGGCAATGAGATTATTGTCTGAACTCGCCCGTTTGGCGAGTAGAAAAAATGACAAGTGTTCTCCCCAGGCCGTTTCAACGGCCACCATGCGATTTTTTTTCTCAAAAATTTGTGTACCCCTTGAAAGAGATTACTTTGACCCGAATGATTACTTCAATGTTGTGTTTAAACTGCTGTCAAAGATGGTCTTTCACTATGAATAATTGGATTTCATCAATTATCTTATGTAATTAATAGAAAAGAAACTTTAATATTTACGGGCTCCTTGATTTTTGGTACGGGCTCCTTGAATTCCAGAAATAGGAGCCTGCATGGCTCCTTTGGGATTTCTATGAATTTCAAGCCCTGTAAAGGCTTTCTTGCTCAATGATTGCCTATCATTGTCCATTGTAGATACGGTGATGCAGATCAGTTGTTTAACCAGACCCGAGTGTTGGCGGAGCGTGCCAGAGAGAGTGCCGTATCGGCTTATGATGAGGCCCTGGCACTATATACAGAGGCTCGAAGCATCACACTGCCATCATTTGATGTTGACATGCTCCTTAGGAGTGCCGAGAACATTAGGAGAGAGGTAAGGGACATAGGTTTAAATGGCAATGTTTTTGTTTAGATCATTGATATGAAATGCCTTATTTTGTTTGTACTTGTATGATAGGAGTAAATTAGACTTTCTATCCCTGAGTGCAGAACTGCTTCCATGTATATTACGAAATGTACTCCAGATAATTTATATGAAAAAAGGTGATGGGAATCTATCTTAGAATTTCCTTTGAACATCTTTATAGTGAGGTAAGATACATGTATGAAACTCGAACCAATCGTAAAATTGGTTTAGGGTAGAAATTTCATTATTGTATTTTTTCATAGGGAAATAATTATTTCTATGTTGTACATGTGTAGATACATGTATGTAAACAGCATGCATAAGATTGATGTTAAATTTGTGATATTGACTTACTTGTAGGCTGAGCAAATCAAGGCTGAGGCCATGAGGTTAATGAGGGAGAATGAAGGTTTAATTAATGACGTCAGGAACCAGAAAGCTGCTGCCGAGGGACTGCTTAATGACGGCATCAGTAAACAACAGGTACAATAATATACCATCACTCTGTTGTCGAGCGAAAAGGAAGATGTCTGTTCTACTTTATGTGCCATCTTTGTCACCAACTTTAAATAGTTTATGTCCATCTACATGTATTTGTCTATTTTGATCTACATTTTGATTTGTAATTCAAAAATTACATGTAAACAATTCTTTTGAAAGGATAACATGTACCTTCAATTACTTTGTATTGAAATGAATTTTTCATGAAAAAGTTGTTAAAGTAGGCTTTAAGTTTGGTATTGTTAAAATGTATAATTTTAAATAGATTTTAAATTGTTTGCAGATGTATAAGGCTAAGGTATTGGGAGAAGGGTCAAACATATAATTTTAACACACAAGTTTTATTATAAATTCACATTTAACGATGCCTACATTATTGTCTCATAATGACATTCAGCTTGCTTCTGGGATGCCAAGTTGATATCCCATTCCAATTTCAAATTATGAATACAGTGATGATTCGTTAGTCCGGAATTCGTTACTCCGGAAAATTCGTTACTCCGGACGATATATCGGGGAACAAACGTGCATAGTGCAAAACTGATCCGATAATCCGGAAATCTGCGTTCCGGATCCGGACGGTAGTTTTCGGGAACGGACGTGCGGATCATATGTTATTTTGTCCCGTTAGTCCGGACGATATAAGCAACTACGAACGTGTTTTCATAACAATTAATTTTTACCTGGAGAAATATACACGGACGTGTTTTCATAACAATGAATTTTTACTTGGAGAAATCTACACGGACGTGTTTTCATAACAATGAATTTTTACCTGGAGAAATCTACACGGACATGTTTTCATAACAATTAATTTTTACCTGGAGAAATTTACCGGAAAACCGGCAGATTAATTAATTAGGCGATGGGATACGCAGCACTAGTCACGGCTTGGGGTACGCGTACTTACGTGGTTATAAAATCTATGCATTAAAAGACTAAATTGTTCGCTTCTTTTAGTCACTTTCTTAATTCTTATTGTGACATTTTTCAGCTTGTAGCGTTCGATCATTATTTTGAACAGATGCGCGCCCTAAAATCATTTCAAATTAAAGTTTATATTTTTAATTTTAATGTTTGTATCACGATGAAGATGAGAGTGAACTGAATGTTAGCGTTAGCTGAGATATTGAGGGCTTGTTCTTAGTTAAAATAGAATCGAAAACGACCGTCAACCGCTCTTGACAGACGATGATTTCCGTATTGTTCAAGAAGAAAAGTGGTACGTTTCGGAAGGTATTGGTAACTATCGGCGCCCGCGGAGCCGCGATGTTTAAATAAAATTTTATTCTTATTTTAAAGGTTAAAGTAACGCTCTATATTGATCTCAGCGTATAAAACGGCGGCCTCCTTTCACTTTCGTTTTATCTTTATTCTTGTGCATTTTGTTCTATTCATTTCTATTAATTTGATTAGAATTATAAAGAAAGAAAACTACTTGTACATGTTGTATATTTATTTTCAATGATGAGAAAAGTATTGACTTCAAGACGATCTTAAAAAGCGAAGGCAAATCCCGGCGCCCGAACCACCTTCCCTTTGTCTACTTTTTAGCGCTCATGCTTTAAAGACATATCTAGAGATTTAGTAGTCCATTATTTCAAGAAATAAACATTTAATCAAATTATCTATGATGAGAAAATATTTGTTTACAAGACAATCTAACCGTACACACACGCACAAAAAAACGGCCGACCCTCCCCCTTTCCTTCGGAATTTCGCGCTCAAGTTTTGAAATTTTTAACATGATTCAGTAATCCGGAAAATTCGTTAATCCGGACGAATTCCTCGGGAACCAATTCGTCCGGACTAACGAATCATCACTGTATAGGGAATGCAAAGAGTTATTTTGACAATGTCCTGTACCTACAGGACAAGTGCAGATTTTTACTGACATGTACTCCGAAATTCAATTGCACACAAGAGATCTGAAAACAAAACAAAAAGCCCCCCCCCCCTCCAAAAAAAAAGATAAATAAAACTGTACTATACAATGTAGCTTGAAGCAGAATGCAAGAACTTTCATCTATTTCCTCAAGGGGTCTCATATGATACATGTAATAATGATAATGCATGTATATGCAAATTAATGTTCACAGTACATCTTTGTCAATGTGAATTAAAGTGTGCTTGTATCCTTGTGCACCTTATCGAAATAACAACTGCAACTGATACATTTGCAAAACATTGTGGTATTATCAATCATTTGAATAGGTGTATTGACAACACTTCATGTATAGTTTTATCAAAATTAGACATGATCTAATGTTTTTATACAGAATGTAGACCTGCTCCTGGCTGAGGTTGACGTAGCACGTAACATGGCGAGGGAAGCTGTCTCCAGGGCCGAGAAAACCCTGATAGAAGCTAATAATACACTACAAATCTTACTAGGTGAGAACCATGTTTTTCTTATTAGTTCATTGCTACAGATGATATATGAAAGAGTTTTGTTCGAAACTTAAATTTTTCATTTGAAGAAACAAAATTATGAGACTTCTTTCTCTAGTGTAGGAAGAAAGTTCAAAAATCATATTGGCATGAATTTAAGTGTAAGCTTTCCGTTGTTATCCAATACTCCATATCTAAACTCTTGAAGAGGTAAGGGTAGATTTTTCATACTTTGGCATCTCATTGTGGTATGAAAACAAATAATATGTTTCCCATTTTCCAGGATTTGACCGGCAAGTAAAGGAAAGTAAAGGTGAAGCTGAGGATGCTCTACAGAATATACCAGAGATAGAGAACCTGATAGAGCAAGCAGAGAACAAAACAGAGGAGGCAGGGAAGGCTCTCAGCGGAGCAGAGACTGACGCTAATATGGCACTGTCCATGGCAAAACTAGCTAGGGAAACCGCTACTAATGCTTCACAGGTAAGTACAAATACATATAGATACTAATGCTCTCGGTGGAGCAGAGACCGACGCTAATATGGCACTGTCCATGGCAAAACAAGCTAGGGAAACCGCTACTAATGCTTCACAGGTAAGTACAAATACATATAGATACTAATGCTCTCAGTGGAGCAGAGACTGACGCTAATATGGCACTGTCCATGGCAAAACTAGCTAGGGAAAGCGCTACTCATGCTTCACAGGTAAGTACAAATACATATAGATACTAATGCTCTCAGTGGAGCAGAGACCGACGCTAATATGGCACTGTCCATGGCAAAATTAGCTAGGGAGACTGCTACTAACGCTAACGCAAGTAACTACAACTACATTATTTGTTTAAGTTTCACTTTCAAATGATCAATTTCGTAGTAAAACCAGGAATTCATCATCATAGACAGGAGTCCCTTATGACATATGTTCAAAACTTAAACAAAATGCTTCATAAGAAATTTGAATTTTGCAATGCAGGAGAGTTTTATCTTGATAGAAAGCTTATACTGCACCTACATGTACATGTAAGAATTATTAAAAATTTATTTGGAAATATAGAAATCATACATGTACATACATTTACATGTACATTGTATAATTATTGGTAATTTGCTCATTATAGGAAGCTAGCAGAATCCGAGGGGAAGCCAGGACTACAAAAGAGCGAGCCCTGAATCTCAAAGATCAAGCTGACAATCTACATACTGAGGTCAATGATACTGCCGAACAAATCAACAACTATGAAAACGAAGCCGTTTCAGATGCTCAACTTACAGAAATTGTGAGTTTTTAGTCTTTTAAGTGTCATGTACAATTTGTTTTTATATAACACTCCTTTTTTATGGTCTCATTTGATAAACATACCTTCGATAGAGCGATATGAATTTAACAATATTTTCAAATGTTTTATCTATAGGCTTTACAGAAGGCAGATCAAGCTAAGACAACGGCCAGAAGTGTGTCAGATGATGTGATGAAGGCATTAGAGACTGTCCGTAATATCTCCACACTTCTAGGTAGGTTCAACTTTATTTAATCTATACAATTCTACTCATCTGAATGATGATTTTGATGAAAACTTGTAGGGGATCTCTATCATTTCTATTTTATGAGGTATTGATTAAATGAGTAATATGTCTGTGATTTTATGTTAAACATTGAAATTCCTCTCTTCTGTTCTTTTTGAAGAAATAAAATTCTAAAATGAAATTTTGAACTGATATAATTTCCCTGCCACTTCCTTAGGTTATTATACATGTACATGTATCTATATTTATTGAATTTCTGCATTATGTTTGATAGGTCAGTTAACAGGAATAGATATGTCTAAGTTGGACGAGCTAGAGAGAGATCTCAATGATGCTGAGACTTTACTCATGGATGCTGAATTACAGAGGAAGTACGACCAACTTAACGAGGCTAATGATAATATACAACAACTTGTGACTCAGAACAAATACGACTTAAACCAGTTAGAAATGGAGGTGGACAATATCAGAGAAATCAAAGAAGCATTACCTGACGGCTGTTATAAGAACATAGGTATAGAGAACCCAGGCTCTCAGTAAGGGGGTGTGGTCAAAAAGTGGGCGTCGCCAGAAAGGGTGTGTGTTCAGGACCAGTACAGTATGACAAATACTAGCCGTTAGGATGCCTTATTTGACATGTATGAATACTCAAACTTTGATCAACTATTTATGCTAGTTTACATATTAAATGATCAATACTTTTAAGATTTTGAACAAAGAATCTTAGATTGTCAAAATTTTTAGATTTAGGTATTTTTAGACAAGACTTATTTCTTTTTGAGATGAATATTATTTGAACAGATTTAAGCTATAATAGCACATGACAATCAATACAATATTTTCTAAATGGGTCTAGTTTTTCAGTTTACTTAGAAAGTTTGAAATAGAATAGGAATAACAATGTTGCATCATATGTTTCCTAATTGTGGCTGATTCATTTGAATTTGATCAGTATTAAGAAATCCAGGAACAGGCCTATTAATTACCTTGTTGCTTAAGAAATCTGAAAAGCACTTTAAAGCCTCCTTTATTAAGTTTGAAATCTTAAAGCGAAGCTATGTATTATCTGATTACCAATTATAGAACATGTATTCAAGCCCAAAACATTTACACCATGATATTTGTAAGCTTAGTGTTGTGAAACATGATATTTTTTGTAGATATTCAGGTTCTCTGGTCGAGATTTAGACAATGTTAATACTGTAAATATCAGTGTCATTCATTCTGATCATTTGTAGTATAATGCTGGTTGTATTTTAGATATATTTGTGACATTTTTACACACCTGTATACTTACAATTGTGAGATACTTTGATTTTATAAAGTATCCGCAATACATCTATCTTTTTAGTGTATTGGATTTTACTTTACCATTACAAATATTTAGATGTAATATTGATAAAAACTATTTCTTCACTTGCAAATTATTTCACCATGGTGCTATATAAGTGTTTGTATATACTATGTACATGTATGCTTAAAACTGTATCATTGAAATCCGTCAATTCTGTGTAATAATCCTATAATCTATGAATTACACTCGTATACTTACACATGTATGTGGCTTGATTTCTACATATGTGTATAATTCGACTGTTGGTTTTGAAAGTAGAGTACTGCATTATTATCAATTCTCATTTGAACAAATAGCGTGTAGATTTTAAGCTTTAGATTTGGGCAACATTTATTTATGGTGTTAACAAGCTTAATGTACAAAGTTAAACAAGTGTCATATATATTTAGCTTACAAGAAAGAAAAAATGTTAGAAAAATAAAATAAAATTTATTTTTAATGTTAGGTACATGTAACATGAGAAAATTCATGTAAATCATCATATGAATCTGTTTACGGAGAAAAAATGTCATCTGACTTTTAGCAGTATCAGTAACCCTTTGAACCCTTAGCCCACAAGAATGAAGTCTTCAACCAATCAGAATAAAGTGAAGTCTTCAACCAATCAGAATAAAGTGTTTTCAGTAGGATCACCATTTCACTGAACAGTATTAAAAATTTCCTCTTATTTTATTTATTTTCCTTCTCTGTTGTTCAAAATATATCAATATCTGTTTCTGTGCTATAGAATATTACAAATTCTGGCATATGTACATACATTTATTTTGTTAATTTTTCTCCTTCACAACAAAAAAAAATTCACAATTTTAAGCATGTGTACAATCTACAAATTAGGTACAGAAATATGTAATACTTGTAGATGATTAAAATCTGATAGGCAATTATATAATTTGCATAATAGCGCTGCCATATTAGAAAGATCTGACGTGTTACCTCTTAATCAGGGTAAAATACTTCAAAGTAGAGATAAGAGTGTTTGTTATGTCTTTGTAGTTAGCAGGTCTGTTCGTTTTCTCGTGAGGAAAATAATGTTAATAATGTGCCAAACTCCTCCATAGACTTTGTCTGTATTCTAGCTTTGTGATTTTAACTACAGCATGAACCTTTATCGTCTCATATTTAAATTACATTGTACTCATATTTTTAGATATTGTACATTTATATTTTGAAGTGAAAGAATTGTATGATGTTTGTAATTAAGTCCTCAATCATTCATGCTAACTATATTTGTATTGTCAGATCGTGAATACCGGTAAATATTCAGAAAGCCAGTACGAAATCATTCTAAGTGTTCATTAATGTTACCTTTAAATGACTTTCAGCTTTGCTTTTTTGACCCGTGTAAATTTGATACTTGACGTAGAGCTTTTGTGTAATTTTCAGATTTTACCCCGAACCAAAGATGTAGTTTATACTGTGAAGTATCTATAATATACATAATATGTAATGTACTACATTTATGTTTCTATGCAAGGCTCTGTCTTTCTATCAATAAATTTTTTTCTCTTTGGTAATTATGGATTTTTTCTTACCGAGAAATTTATCCCAAGTTGATAATCAGCACTTATACGTTACTGTACATGTGATTATTTAGCCAGATTCATAGTTAAGTGTAGTCAGCGCTGGCAAGAACACACAAATTCAAGAAAATGCTTCATTTTTTAAACAAGCCTAGTATACATAGCTTTGTTATGTCAATTCACAAAATTTTCACTCTAATTTTGTTGCACAAAAAGTATATTGATGCTCCTTAAAATTATGTTTTTCCATACTTCGTTGAAAAGAGAAAAACCTAACAATGAGAGAAATGATGGGATCTCCAACAGGACTTGGTTGCAAAAAACTGAAAGACCCAAATAAGAAAAGACAAAGTGGATAAGCACAATTACAATTATATCTACAAGGGCTGATTGATATGTTGTGAGCCTCGTATGTTCCAGGGATGTTCTTTTTAAGTCCAGCTATTCTCTGACTTCATAAGGCCATGTACCCAAGGACTGGCCTCATTTCGTCAATTTAAATTCATGAGGTAACACTCTAAAGTAAACGAGACAAGTTGCTTTTGCAAAATAGACAAAATCGGTGAAAGGGCAGTGATCCAATATATGCAAAAAAAAATGAATAAAAGATTTAACACCTATATATACACAATACGGTAACAACACATAGGGAAAAATGCCCCTTCATATACTACAGTGAAAATGTGGGTGGCGGAATTTAAGTGCGGCAGACAGAGCCTTGAGGATGACCCCCGTCCTTGAAGGCCTGTCACTGTTGCAACTCCAGAAACGATCAATAAAGTCCATGATATTTTATGAATGACAGACGAGTTACAGAAAGATATACAGCCAGTACAGTTGGCATTTCACAGGAAAGAATATTCCACTCTGACTGAAGATTTTGAAATGAGAAAGCTTTCGGTCCGTTGGGTACCAAGATTTCCGACAGTTGATCAAAAGTACACCAGGCGCAATCTTAACCTTTTTTAAGGGAGATCCTGTCAATTTTCTTCAAAGATTTGTCACTATGGATGAACATGGGTCCATCATTTCACCCCAGAGGCCAAACAACAGTGGAAGCACCCTGGCTCACCCCGTCAAAGACTGTTCCTTCAACTGGGAAGGTTATGGCCTCGGTTTTCTGGGATACAGAAGGTATTCTGCTGATAGATCATCTCCAAAAAGGACAAACAATCAATGACACATACTATGCTTCACTTCTGACACAGTTACAGGAAAATATTAAACTTAACGCCGCGGAAAGCTCACTAGTTGAAGGTATGTTGTTCCACCAGGACAATGTTCCTGTTCACAAGTCTATCACTGCCACGGCTGCCATTCATGATTGTGGCTTTAATTTGATTGAGTGTATAGATGGATTATGTAGAAAAATAATGCAAAATGTCTGATAAAATTCAAATCCTTCAATACGAGGCTCACAGCATATCAATCAGCCCTACTATCATGGGATGAAGTAATTGTCGGGCACTTTCAAACATTTTGATTTCTTTTAAAAATAATCCACAGTCTTCATATGTTGTCTAGTGGTTATGGTGTAGAGTCCGCACCTTGAAGGTAGCTTGTTCAAGCCTTACTATTAGTACGGATTGGCCGACATATATACATTTAGGCCATACCAAATTAATTAAATGTTCTTTGGATTTCCCGCACCATATTTTTCAAAATTCAAAAAATAATATTATGAAAATAAAATACTCGCCCGCACTAATAAATTTCTGGCTCAAGATTTTTTAGGGTCGGTTCTGATTTCTAGATTGTGCAAATGAAGAAAATGATACTTTTTGTGTTTGAAAAATTTGGTTGGGAGCAAATTTGTTGTCCCATATATATGGCACTGAAAGTCAAGGAGGGAGAATGTTCGAAAATCTTTTCCGTACTGCTGTGTTCCAGGCTTCTTGGTCACCAGATTCCTATGGGGATTCCTTTGTGAGTACGGAAAACATCAGAAATGTATTATTTAATTCGCTCGCACCTTAAAAGCTGCAATACTTAAAAAAAAAAATTATATTTTCGCTCGCTCGCACCATTTTTTCACAAGAAAATCCAAAGAACATTTAATTAATTTGGTATAGCCTTATCTTATGCATTATATGCAAAAATATTTTTGTGTAATATTTATATGTCTATGCTGTTTAAAAAATCACTTGGGTGTTTGTATGTGCATGCCGAGGAACGTAATCTTTTCTGACCAGGTTTTAATAACAGCGGTATTAAAACAGCATAGAAGCAAATGGATCCATTTCTAGTGGACGTCGTCGTTGAAGGTGGCCACACGTTAATGAGGAATAAGATGAGGTCCACTACCTTATGTGCTCCACTAAAATGGCTGAAATTCCGGGGAGGGGGATACTGGTTTCACCGAGTGTCGGACTCTGAACATGGACACAAGCATTTGTATATCACATAATGAAAAAAAAAATGGGTCAAACTAATCAAAGCTCCAGTACGAAAACAAGTGTTTCTACATCAAATCTTAAAATTTCTTACTTACAGTAATGAAACTTCTCACAAATGATTTCTATGATGTAAGGAAAACACCTTTTGATTTTGGTATCCAAAGTTCAAGGTCAACCATTGCATGTATAAAAAGTCGGCGTTTTGGCAATATTACCTCTTGATCTACAGAGGTGAAACTTCACACATATACACTTTATGACGTAAGGAGGAGCACTGCATCAAAAGGTCATGGTCAAACTTTACTTGTATCCACATTCAAGTATTTTCCACCTACAGTGATGAAACGTCACATATTACCAGAGAATTTAGGGTCAAACAGCAAACGTACAGGTTACATTTGGCATTACGCAGATATCTTGACCTACAAGAATGAAACCTTATAAATAAGATTTTAATTAAAAATGTGAAGTTGGTATAGAAGTTGATAAGTGACAAGACTCGAAAAGTTATCCTCTTAGTTGTCATAAGGTACCTCCTTACAAGGCTTAAAATCTGGTTTACACACCAATTATCTTTTGTAATTCAGCAATTTACTATAAGAAAAGGATGAATTAAAGACGAATTATTTAAACTCTCTTTAAAACTTCACCCTGTTAGAGCGCACATAGGGGGTTTCGGATATGTGTCAACAGGGGTTTCGGTTCTGAAGCGGAGATCGGACAACAATTGTAAGTAGAAATTACATTTTCTTCGTTTCTATCCGTTTTACAAGGATAAATTATAACGTACAGAAGGAGAGGATTATATAGAGACCTATTGATGACGTTGAAGCCGTTCAAATAGTCTCAGATACTTCAAACACTCCGGTACAGTATCGGCGACTGGAAAAATTTGGCCATGTCTCTACATAAAACTAAAAATTCTCTTATTTCAATGCATTTTTGTGCATGTTTCTTGGACTAGAAAGACCATAAATATATTTTAAAAATTATGAATACAATAGCTCTCCTTAAATGCTTTGAATATTGAAATTGTATCAAGAAACTCTATGTGTGACATGGGGTTTCGGTATCACGTGTAACATGGGGTTTCGGTTCGAAAGAAAAACGCATCATAAATTGAGTTAAATCTCCATGACACATAAATGAAGTGCCGTATCTGGACCCCAATCTCGCCTCTAAGACGATATATATTTGTGCTGGAGTGAAAAGAGAGAAAGAACTCTTCTTTCTCTCTGTTCTCTCCAGCACAGAAAGGCTCTGTGGCTACACACAGCGGGACACTGTCAGTACGGCAATGTCGCCACAAGGACGAATGCAACATAATACTTTTCCAAATGACTCTAGATAAAAGTTGTGTGTTACATCCGTTATATCGACAAACCTGATTGAATTTATCTTTTCTTCGTCAGATTGTCCAATAATTACTTGCGTAAAATGTTCATTGATGATCAACACATAATATAGTACATGATGCTAAATAATGTAAGGTTTTTCATGCAAAAAAATTGGCTGAAAATCGATATTTTCTTTTGAAATGGAATCATGGCAAAAAAGATCAACAAAAGAAACAGAGAGGAAAAAACATTGTTTTCGTAAACATAACTCATGAACGTCAAATACTACTATGACGTAATTTTACATTGCATCATCGTTCTCTTGTCACTGCTTTTTTCTACTCGTCTGCTTTTGCTTTGAAACAGCTTTGAGGTCATGCTAAATCTATGTTGTTTCTTCTACTGTCCAGTTTTATTAATTTTCGCAGAAAAAAAGACAGGATACTTCCAGTTTGCTTGCTAGGGGTCCGTCGATGCTCAATTTGGTGCTCTACTGTGAGTGCTGTAGAAATTATTGTCAGGATCTTCTTTAATTCATTCCAGCTTTTCTTTTTTGTACAACGCTACTTCGTAACGCAGAACGCCTGAAAAATTTCCTTGCTACCTATCTAAAACATCACTATTTCAAAAATGACATGATTCACCTCATTTTATTCTTCATGTCTAAAATATTTATTAAATTCTATTTCCAACGGTACGAAATATACCTTAGCTTTTCATGCTGAAATGACACAAAAAGACGGCGCTTCGGCTAGCACGCGCTTTCGTAAAATGGGCACCAATTCCGTGCGTCACGTCTATGTCAATGACGCATATAGCGCACAAATCATGTTTATGAAACATAAACCCTCTCCCCGCTTCTTCCCTGCAACTTCAATGAGCCACTATTGAAAGTAGACGCCATCTAGGGCGATTGGAAGGTATTTAGAAGCTTCTATATGAATAAGAAGGGGTTTCGCTGACGCTCCGTCCCCTTCTTATTGGTATAGAAACTTCAAAATACCTTCTAACGTATACTGAGATAACCTTTTATGCATTGTCTAGATGATGTGTCGAAACCCCGTCAGACACCTGAATTGAAACCCCGTTGGACACATGCATTAATCCACTAAAAAGTACCATTTAATGAAGAAATATATTTTTTTTAGTGAGTAAATGTACGGTGATTTGACTTGGATACTTATAGATGACATAATCCAACCTCATCAAGCAACATGAACTTTCTTGCAGTGAAGAAAATGAACAAAAATGTTGAGGCGACGTTGAAAATTGTCCAATCGGCAAAACTGTACCGAAGTGTTTGGCAGAACCTGACCGTATAGAGACAGTTTGAAGTGATGGGTAGATTGCGAATGACTGCCTCCACTCCGTCCGCATATTCATTTGGGAACAAACTTGGCTTGTGTAGTCATAAATAAGGCTTAAACTCATAACGTCCCTCTACGACTCGCTTCGAAACCGTAACCCCTGTTGACACATAGCCGAAACCCCTTACGTGCGCTCTAACAGGGTGAACTTGTACAATTAATTATAAAGAAAGAAATATTTACTATTTATCTAGGTTGCTATTTTCTTATTTACGTCCCTTTTCCATACCACTATCTCCCCGTGTTCCTTGCCGACCAAACTATCCACATCTGTATTTGACACTATCGGGCCTCCGTCCTTATCTCGTGTACCGACCCTACCAAAAACGTAAGTATGACACTGAATGTTACGCAATACGCATCGTACAGCGTATCGTATCATTTACACTTCCGACGTGCATCATGCACAACTTGTGACAAGGCATCTAATTAGTCATGCGTTGATTGTTAATATTCTCAATTCTAAAGGGTGCAGGTGCTCCATGTTCATTTTGGGCCCTTCGAATGACTTTTTAAGTAGTACGGCATGCAGTACGGGACTTAACTGTATGTGTCAGCTAGTGTATTAGGGGGTTTTTATGTAAAAGGGGAATTTAGACAAGGTAAAATTTATCTCAATCCTTGTATGGAATGCTACATTAAAATATATTCGGCCGACGAAATGCTATATACGTTTATATTTTGCTTTGTTTTGTTTTTTTGGTAATATAATTAGGCACAAATATTATTTCACATGTATCTGTGCTAATTTTGAGGGTCTTTGTAAGTGGACTCACGAGCGCATCCCGAAAGGTTGCATACTGAATAACGACGGGACTCCATGATGCGCCCTGTCCAAATCTCGTCCCTCTCTGAAAGTTGGTCGGACTCCTCGGGTGATTGCATTCATTTGCTCGTTCCAGCCGGTAGTGGACAGACTGTTTTTCATATGCCCTTTTACTATAGATATCCATTTACTTATTAATTTGTTTGTTACCTGGCTCCCTGTGTATTACTGTCTTGTGTGTGTCGCGTCATCGTACAATAATGTGGCTAGTATACACATCAATTGTACATTCGTTGAGACTGCTGGGTAATCAGACTAATGCGGTGGGTTGTGCACGTTAATCTGGATAACAACACCATTTGCCTTTAAGTCGGCACCACCGGTCTCGTTGCTTTATCTGCAATCGTTGGTATTTAGTGTTTTGATAATGGCTTTTGTGTTTGTTCTTCCTTTTCTGTTTGGCTTTCTTGTTGTGTTTGTCCACTCTGTGTTGATGCACTTTGGTGTTTCTCGTATTTGTTGTAGATGTTGCAACCGACACCTGTTGGAGATCCCCTCCTTTCATTGAAAGGAAACACTTTTTATAATGTGTTTTGCACATTTTATTCTTTATACTTTCGTTTAATTGTCTTTGTACTCAATTAATTTTGATTAAGTAATTTTCTATTACTTTTACAGGTTCCAAAAATGGGGATTTTTACTTTGTCTGTAATTTTAATCACAAACATCATTATGTGCTCTTCGCGGGACGGAGCCTCTAAGTGGACAGGGAAAGAGGAGGAGGACTTCTGTACGAGAAACGACTGTGCCTCCACGGACGTCATCTACGACAAAACGACAAAAACTTTACACCTGGTGAAAGATGGATCGGCATTTCTGGATGTATCTATCCCCGTCCTCGCCGATATTGATGTAGATCCCAAGAAATGTTTCTCTCCCTCTAGTAGGACGGATCTATGTTTGTCATGGGACCAAAATCTTATTTTGGATGTCAGAAAAAATAAACTGAGAGACACACAATGTTATGTCGTAAACTTAAGGTCTACCGACGATAGACTCTTTCCGAGCACCTGTTTTTCCCTGGCAGATGCTCATTGGTTCGGAGGGGCGGAACTTCATCATCAAAGATGGCCTCTGAATGACGTCATTTTACCGTTACAACCATATGTTTCTCAAGACTTGGTTGTAAATACAGATTCCTTTGGTAACGTTCTCGAACCGTATTGGATTAATTCAAACGGCGTTGGTGTATTCGTGGATGACATGACACCGTTACATGCCAGTGTTAACGCAAACAATTCCGATAAAATATGTTTCCAAGCTAAGTATGAGGAACCACATCAACCGAGATACCTTTTCGAACACACGCTTCTGAATTATACTGTATGTAAATCTGATGACGTCAAAGAAATTCACAGTCAACTCCGCAAAATTATATTCGACAAACCTAGTGGTATTCCGGATATCCGAATGATGAAAAGTCCGATTTGGTCGACATGGGCAAGGTATAAAACCCTAATCAACGAAACGACAGTGATTCAGTTCGCTGATGAAATTCTTGATCATGGATTCTCAAATAGCCAACTAGAAATAGACGATATGTACTCGACAAAATATGGGGATCTGGATTTTGATCCAGACAAATTTCCAGATCCTTCTGGAATGATCCAGACGCTAAAAACGAAAGGTTTCAGGACAAGTGCATGGATCACTCCATTTGCAAATCTAGATTCAGTAGCTTTTCTGGAAGGTGCTGGAAAAGGATTTTGGCTGAAAGACAAATTAGGACAAGTACCTGCTCTCGTGAAGTGGTGGCAGGGAGTGGGAGGTATCGTGGATTTTACAAACCAGGAGGCCACAGAATGGTTTGTTCAAAGACTCCAAGAAATGAAGGGTGAGTATGGTTTGGATACATTTAAATTTGATGCAGGCGAGATGACATTCTTGCCCAGTTCGTACAAGCCGACTCTGCCCCTAGCAAATCCTGGATTCTTCACTACACAGTACGTGGACACCGTGAGTCGACTAGGAGATGCCATAGAAATCAGATGCGGTTATAAAACCCAACAACATCCTGTTTTTGTGCGTATGGCCGACAAACAGTCTAATTGGGGATATGCCAACGGACTAAGAACACTGATTCCGACAGTTCTCACGCTAGGTATCCTGGGATACCCCTATATTCTCCCGGATATGATAGGCGGAAACGGATATGGAGACGATTTCAGTTTTGACGTCGTACTTCCGGATAGAGAACTTTACATCCGGTGGCTACAGATAACGACTTATCTTCCCGCCATGCAGTTCTCCTTTGTACCATGGGATTACGATGACGAGGTCGTCAAGATGGCCAAGAAAATGGTAGATACCCATGAGAACATTGTAACCCCAATCCTGATGAAAGCTACAAAGGAAGCAATGAAACACGGTGAGTTTTTAGGACATCAAACCACATAATTATGTCAATGAATAAAAGGTAAAGGTAAAGGTAGGGTATATAGTCTCGTTCGCCTAAGCCTCACGCGACTTCTACAATTACCTCTTGGTCTTTTTCTGTGCAATATGACCCTTGTACATGTAAAGCCCTCTGTAAGAGTAATTTTCACTGTTTATGAATAGGACAATTATATATTTTGTTTTCTTTGAATAAATTTATGTACATGATTTAGATCTGGACATTTGAATTAATCGGGACCATTATTTTACAGGTCACCCACTGATCAGGCCCCTCTGGTGGATCGACCCTAAATCCGACGACGCCCTCATTTCGGATTCTCAGTTTCTGATTGGTAATGAAATGTTGGTAGCACCAATCGTTTTTGAATCCGCCAGATCACGTGACATTTACTTACCACATGGTCAGTGGCACGATCAACTTAGAGGCGATAAACTGACCGGGCCAAAATGGTTACGAAACTATAGAATTGAACTTGATGAGATAGCGACTTTTTTGCTTGTTGTTTGAATCTCTTTTATCATTGTTTTATAATACCTCAAATTATTTTACTTTATGGATAATTTATTGATCATTATTAAAGTTGAGTGAGCATCTTTGGGCCGTGTAAGCCGAAAAAAGTACACGCGTCATCCCAAAGTTTAAAATTAAACATCCGTTTGGACGTAAGATCAAAAGAAAGTTATCTCTCTTTCCACCTTTCAGCGAATACTTCATGCCATGTGTTAACTATATAGTTTCCCATAAAATATGGAAGAAACGTCATAAAGGGGAAATTATTATGCCGTAGACCCGTAAGTCACCCGTAAAGCACGTGTCTGCAGCCATGCTTTGTGGCGCAATGACCTGATCATATCGACACGTGACCTGGTATAAATAGCACAGCGCTTGTCCTCTACATATCCGTCTATGACATGCATTGAGCAGACGACTTGGGTACAACATTTTATTTGAATGAATTTTGTGAACTCTATAGAAAGTTTATTGAAAAAAAAAACATATTTAGAAATCCATTATATTTTTTGTCATCAGAGATAATTTATACGAAGCAGATTATTCACAATCTCTAGAGATTCCATTTGAGTATGTTTTGTCTAGGCTAAGCATTAAAAAAATTGATCTACCCGGTTTCAGAAATTGATTTTTTTTTTCAAAAACAGGAAGGGATCTTCATCAGGTTTCGGTTGCAGCACCCGCAGCAAAAAAAAAACAAACAAACAAACAAACAAACAAACAAACAAAACAAGAACAAAATAAATTAATTAATAAATCCCGAAACATTCAAATGCGAAAATACACAGAGTGGACACAAGCTCGATATGAGACACTAATGGGACAAAGAATACCAGACTTCACGAACGACATCAAGACATTAAACATAAAAAGACTGAATATAAAACAACTAGACTATAAGGCAACCGGTGCCGACTTAGGACGGTCATCTGCCACGTTGATAGCAAATGGTGTTGTTATCCGGATTCCACTTGTCCTGTTATACCCAGCGATCTCGAAGGACACATCATTGTCATGTATACAAGTTTAGTGAATATATATTCTAACAAGAAAAAAAAAAACAAATGTGTTGCATCTTACACACGTATTATTTTTAATTTGCTGTATTTCTCGTAATATTTTTTCTTGTCATTTTCTAATATTTGAAAATGCATATTTCATATTAGAACGTAATGTAATCAAAGATTACAAAGCTCACTTCATGGCAGCATTTTACCATGGCATCAAACAGAAAGTAGTCAAAGATAACACATTTTTGAATTCCAAATCTGTCCTACAGAGAACCAAAAAAATAATTTTAAAAAAAGTTATCACATCGCACAAAAACAAAATAGAAAAAGGGGAGTAGAGTATTTCATTTATTGAACCAAATTTTGCATGAATGTATGTACTCTATTGATACCATAATCTCCCTTACATGTGCACTCAAGCAGAAAATATAGGTCATGACCTACATTTGAACGTAGATTTGTGATCTACTCATAAAGACGCATCATCTGTGCAAGTTTAGACTTCCTAGCACTTATAATAAAGAAATAAAACTTCTTTTAAATCTTCCTAACATGTGCACTCAAGCGGAAAATATAGGTCATGACCTATATTTGAACGTAGATTTGTGATCTACTCATAAAGATGCATCATAGAAATTCATTTTCTAATATTTAAAAATTAAAAGGAATTCTTATAAGAAAACGAATTTCTGATATTAGAAAATGAATTTCAAATATTAGAAAAGGAATTTCTAATATTAGAAAGGAATTTCTAATATTAGAAAATGCCAGTTCAAATTGTCCACATTGGCTTGCCATAGTTCGGACGTGAATATTACAACGAGACTTTGTTTGGTATGTTTTCCTTCTCCAAAATTAACTAGTTTTTTATTTTATTCAGAATGTACTTTGATGTTAGGAGAAAGAAATTGGGTCCTTTTTGGTGATAAAATTATGTAGCGAAAATAATTCTAATCAAGATACATTTGTATTTTGATCGACACCAACTTGCAAACGAGGCATTGGCGACACAGGGCCAATCTTGCAAGACGAGACAATTTTTTTCTAAAATTTGTGGGTTTTTTACTCTGTAGGATTATTTGAGAATATTATTGGAGATATACTTGTACAAGTAAGTTCAGTTTTCTTTATAAAAAAAAGGGGGGGGGGGGGTATTGAGGCATGTCTGTGTATGAAAACGTCACTTCGTCTATTGTCCATACTCTAGAAATTTCATTGAGGAAAATCCGATTTCTGCTTTCCCTCTGGAGTTAGTTTCTAATAACGGTACGATCGAATACCACCACCGGCTTCATATCACACACCATTGTTAGAAATCAAAAATCAAAAACAAATAAATTTTCTCTTTCGGTCTTTTCTTCTACTTGACGCCGGTGTTATATCATTAGATTTTTTTGCATAGCAATGAGACTGGTACAATATGGAAATCAAGCACACCGCCATGACCTTTACTTCCGAATTATCATAATTCTATTGTGCTAAGAGAGGTCCAATACGCTTGTTTAGACTAATTTCCCCTGGGCCTTTTTAATTACGATTCGACGTCACCCGATCAAGTCTATGAAGTTCAATCATCTGAAAAAAACATCCACTTTCAAAGGTTTGAGTTGAATTACCTAACACCGGCGTCACGTTATATATATGATGCTGCTTTGGTCGAACAATTGTAGCATTTCCAAACTCTACAATTTGTCCTGACCCCATCAGTTTGTACCAACATTTGTTCTTTATGAACTTTTCGATGATCCATGAACAAGTATGCAAACAGGACACTTCGATGATCAATGAACAAGTATGCAGACGCTATAACTAATAATAGACAGAACATTTCGAGTTTATAGAGATCCACAAATTAGTGTGCAATTGTACTTACAGTGCTTTTCAAACATACTAGATTTTTTTTTCTTGCATTTACTCAGAAGTTTAGGTTTAACTTACTCATAAATTCTTTCTGAATCTTTTCTAGTTTGAGTCATCCCATGTATAATTGATGTAATATGTTTGTAAAATAAAGTTGTTTTGCAAAATTTATTCGAAACAAATGGCGAGGATTTCACATTTATTGACTTGTTACTAATTTTGAAATTAAAAATGCGATTTTGGAATTTTCTTCAAAAGTGAACATCGGTGTGTTGTGCTATACCCAAGCTGGATATTTTGTTTCAACGAAACCATCTTTATGCAGTCAGCTTATCATAGTTTGGTTTAAAAGACCTGAAATAGTATTTATAATTTATTTCTGAAACACGAGGATGTTTTACAAAATAGGAATGACACTTTTACATTTTTTTTAAACTGAAGTGTAAACTTATCACTTTCGTTTACTTTCATTCTACAGAAAAAATCAATGACATTGTATACAGGTTGTTGGAATTCTATGGCCTCCGTTTGTTGTAGAATTGTTTCCACTAAAGAATTTTAAGGAATCACACAAATTTCGACCTACATCTAATTATTTGAATTATATTTTAAATAATAATAAAAAAAAATGATTATTTTCTACATGTTTCTGACAATCATAGTCACCATACTTTTGCCAGAAGTTTGGAGGTAATTTCCCTCAGTTAGACTTTGCTACGAAGAAATTGTCCTTTTGGCTCTTTATCGAACCGAAAGTTCTTTTCATTCTCTATACTATCAGTGTTACATCATTTTTATCTCCAAATTATTTTTGTATGCAATGCGCTTGTAATCTACGTCCGTCTTTGGTGTTTTTTCTTACCTCCCCATGTGATGTAAAACCGATTTGAAGATCTCAAACATCCATAGAAATATCAAATTAAAAATCGAAAATATCACTTTTGCTTTAATAACAAGAGTTTCTCTAAACCCATGATACCCATCTTATACCCCGAGTCTTAAGGTAACTTAAAACTGGCAGTGAAATATAGATTATGGCATTATAGTATAACAACGGGATCATATCACGAGAGGGCAATAAAAATGTCACGTATAAAAAGTTTGGTGTGAGAAAAAATTAAGAATCGAATTCCATGATTATAAATAAGGTAGGTACCAGGATGCTTTAATCACTACGTAGAATTTCGATTATGTAGTAATTTAGAAGAAAATGAAAAGAAGAGATTGCATTTCAAGTACATGTATACAATGATATGTTTGATTTACCTACCATGAAAATAAATTATTCGGTAACGATCCCTTAGAAGACAAAGTTGTAAAACAACGGAACACACTTGCACAAGATCACAAGAAATAACGACCACGACAATAAAAATCGTTGTAAGAAATAACGATAACGACAATAAAATTCATTGTAAGAAATAACCATCACGACAATAAAAATCATTGTAAGAAATAACGATCACGACAATAAAAATCATCAAAAAAAAAAAAAAAGCCGGGACATAGAGAACATTCACATAAAGTGGTCCAAATAAGACAACATGGGACATGCATGGTTGACGTCATAAAAAGGGAGACCAGTCATCAACTCTATAAATAGCAAATGATGTGGTTATCTTGATTACGTGCACATATCTGGATCCATAGCTGTCGATGACATGCCGGCTGAAGCGAGCTTTCAATCACAAGATAAGTCCGGCCAACTTTCAGGTAGAACAAGGGGATCAGGGCACAGACTTGAACACCGCCACAGAGTCCCGTCGTAACGTTAAGTCAATGTGCGATGCTCCATACAAAGACAAAGAAATTCTTTAATACATTCTTTGATGATGGAATTGTTGGAAATTATAAATGGAGTACAAAAACTTCCAAAATGTATTAAATGGGTACAGAATCTTTGACCTAAAGGAGTTTTATTGTAGAAAGTGTATTTTCCCAATGAAAATCCGACGCGTGAGAGCAAACGTATCTACAGGGTCGGGAAATGTAAATACTATAAAGACGGGCAACTGGTAACAATTACTATCTTCACTTCTATAATTCATAGATCTTAGTAAGTTACGTTTTGTTGTCGCTTTGGTATTTATGCCTTCGTATTCTTAGTTTTTGGGTCCCTATTGGTACTTATGTGTCTTTTGGGTCCCTATTGGTACTTATGTGTCTTTTGGGTCCCTATTGGTACTTATGTGTCTTTTGGGTCCCTATTGGTACTTATGTGTCTTTTGGGTCCCTATTGGTACGTATGTGTCTTTTGGATCCCTATTGGTACGTATGTGTCTTTTGGATCCCTATTGGTACTTATGTGTCTTTTGGGTCCCTATTGGTACTTATGTGTCTTTTGGGTCCCTATTGGTACGTATGTGTCTTTTGGGTCCCTATTGGTACGTATGTGTCTTTTGGATCCCTATTGGTACCTATGTGTCTTTTGGATCCCTATTGGTACTTATGTGTCTTTTGGATCCCTATTGGTACTTATGTGTCTTTTGGGTCCCTATTGGTACTTATGTGTCTTTTGGATCCATATTGGTACTTATGTGTCCTTTTGTTCCCTATTGGTACTTATGTGTCTGTTGGGTCACTATTGGTACTTATGTGTCTTTTGGGTCCCTATTGGTACTTATGTGTCCTTTTGGTCCCTATTGGTACTTATGTGTCTGTTGGGTCACTATTGGTACTTATGTGTCTTTTGGGTCCCTATTGGTACTTATGTGTCCTTTTGGTCCCTATTGGTACTTATGTGTCTGTTGGGTCACTATTGGTACCTATGTGTCTTTTGGGTCCTTGGTACCTATGTATCTTTTGGGTCCCTATTGGTACCTAAGTGTCTTTTGGGTTTCTATTGGTACCTATGTGTCTTTCGGTTCCTATTGGTACTTACGTTTCTTTTGGGCCTCTATTTGGTGTTTATTGGTCTTTATTTGTTTATCTGTAATTTAACAGTGAGGAGGCTATTAAACACATCAATTGTGCATTTTTGAAACCGCTGAGTAACCAAACAATCAGGAGAGTTATGCGCACGTGATTTGGACAACCACACCATTTGATACCAACCTTGCTAATGACCATACCATACTAAGTCAACACATGTTGCCTATTTGTATCGTTGATTTATGTGTAGTTTGCATGGCTGCTGCATCCGAGTCCTGTTTTCTGTCTTCGTACTGTCGTTCCATTGTTGTTTTTTCATGGCTGTTGCACCCGAGTCCTGTTTTTCTGTCTTCGTGCTGTCGTTTCATTGTTGTTTTTTCATGACTGCTACTCCCGAGTCCTGTTTTTCTGTCTTCGTGCTGTCGTTCCATTGTTGTTTTTTCATGACTGCTGCTCCCGAGTCCTGTTTTTCTGTCTTCGTGCTGTAGTTTTATTGTTGTTTTTTCACGACTGCTGCTCCCGAGTCCTGTTTTTCTGTCTTCGTGCTGTAGTTTCATTGTTGTTTTTTCATGGCTGCCGCTCCCGAATCCTGTTTTTCTGTCTTCGTGCTGTCGTTCCATTGTTGTTTTTTCATGGCTGCTGCTCCCGAGTCCTGTTTTTCTGTCTTCGTGCTGTCGTTTATTGTTTTTTTTATGACTGCTGCACCCGAGTCCTGCTTTTCTGTCTTCGTGCTGTCGTTCCATTGCTGTTTTTTTTTTCATGGCTGCTATACCCGTGTCCTGGTTTTTTTTTTTGTCTTCGTGCTTTCGTTCCATTGTTGTTTTTTTCATGGCTGATGCTCCCGAGTCTTGTTTTTCTGTCTTCGTGCTGTCGTTCCATTGCTATTTTTTTTCATGGCTGCTATACCCGTGTCCTGTTTTTTTTTTTGTCTTCGTGCTGTCGTTTCATTGTTGTTTTTTTTTATGGCTGCTGCTGCCGAGTCCTGTTTTTGTAGTTTCATTGTTGTTCTTCATGGCTGCTGCTGCCGAGCCCTGTTTTTCTGTCTTCTTGCTGTCGTTCCATTGTTGTTTTTTTTTTCATGGCTTTTACATCCCGAGTCCTGTTTTTCTGTCTTCGTGCTGTCGTTCCATTGTTGTTGTTGTTGTTTTTTTTTTTTGCCTGGCTGTTGCACCCCTAGTCCTGCTTTTCTGTCTTCGTCCTGTCGTTCCATTGTTGTTTTTTGCCTGGCTGCTGCACCCCGAGTCCTGCTTTTCTGTCTTTGTCCTGTCGTTCCATTGTTGTTGTTTTTTTTTGCATGGCTGCTGCTTCCCTAGTCCTGTTTTTCTTTCTTCGTCCTGTCGTTCCATTGTTGTTTTGTTTGATCTTGTTTTTGCTTTGATATATTCGTTTCATGATATCAATATTGTGCTTTGTCTAAAAATACATGTTTCACTATGTTAAAGTCATATGCATTTGACTTTTGTTGCTATGCATACCAAAATGAAAAAATTAATGTGTTAACTTTGTCTCATATGCGATTATTGCAGTTGTTCAAATACTTTAGAGTTGATTTTGTTGAATTCAAAAATTTTGACTTTCAATGTAATTCTCAATGGTTACTGACACGGCCTCTTAAGTATACTAACATTTTGATGTCGATTTTCGGGTTTATGGTATTTATGCGTCTTTGTATTTTATTTTTCTTTCGTATTTTGGTATTTACGTGTCTCTGTATCTTTTTTTTTTCGCCCCTTCGATGAGCTGTCATCATAAACAGTGCCTAAGCTTGACACAGGTTGCCGATTGGTCTCGTTTGTTTATGTGTAGTCTCTTCTATTTAATGTCTTTATGTCGTATTTGCTGTTTGGTCTTCGGAGAATTTACCAACGTTCAAATACATTTGACGCTATAACAGGCAAAATGTGCGAAATAAATGCAAATAAAATGACCGATACTTAGAATAAATGTAAATTTATGTAATGACTGTCTTACTTTTGGTGTTCATGTGTGTATAATTCTGGTTGGACACGTGCAAATATTCCGAGAATCTCTTCGCGATTCACGTCGCAAATTTGCACGTGACCATACAGAATTATACAACAATTGTCATCCATGATTACCAAAGTGTTATCACATTTGTGTATTTCAGGGTGTTTTTGTCCATGTCTGTTGTACCGGCGTCCTATTGGAGCTCCCCTACTTTTTTCAGACTCGTTCGTCATGTTGTCGTCCTGTTGTTGTTTATTGTTTTGTCGTGTTTGTTTTGTGTTGTCATCATTGTGCTCTTACAGTTTATATGTCTTGCTATTGGCGTGTCATTGCTCACGTTTGTTTATATTTCAGTATGTTGTTGCTATGAGGACAATAAATCCAAATACATGTACATCCTCATCCATGTGAGATTGATATTGGAAACTGACATTTGGCAATATCATTTTCGTTAAACACCTAGAACACAGGGACTTGAATCCCTCTGAGTAATTGATCACTTTAACGTCATATTCCCATAATGGATTCAAGACTTAAGAAATGAATGTTATATTTTTTCTGTTGATGCAGGTATCACCCGAAAAATTGGACAGAAAACTGCATCAATGCGCGTAGCGCGTTGATGCAAAAGTTTTCTGTCCAATTTTTCGGGTGATACCTGCATCTACAGAAAAAATATAACATTCATTTCTTATCATTTAATCATGGAAAACAGACTGTTTTCTTGGATCTAAAAACAATCAATCACCGCACTATATTTCTTAAGTCGGAAGGTTTCGCAGTGATACGTCTGCCAAAACAAGTTATGGCAGCCGCCATGATTCAAATAGCGAACGATCGTCTCTCTATCTCTTTGGAATAAGGACCAGTTTTAGCAAATTCTACATGCACTTTTAATATTTGAGTAAGTAGAAAAGAAACGGTACCCTTGAAATGATAAGCAAACATCAACAAATTGTATTTTCAGCAACGAGATCATTCGTGTATGAGGGAACCCCCAGTACTAAAAATAGTGCTATAAATAGACTTCCGTGAAAAATTGTGTTGATCGATGTATCAACAAAATTTCTCAGCCAATCAGAATCTTCGTTTCTTGAAAATGACAATGGAAATTAAATGATAGAAATATCACCTCATAATAAATGACGGCAAAAGTAAATAACCTTTCTGTAATATTAAATGAACACCAGTCCTATTAGATGTAGCCATACATGATACTGCTTACAATATTTCGACGCTGTAGAATTGAAAGGTCATAAGTGCAATTTGCAAATTTTTCAGGAGAGAGATTATAAGACTCTTTCATGGTCTTCTATGAAAGATACATCGGTTCCACCCGAGGGGTCTCAAAATCATGTAAAACCCGAGGCTTGTCGAGGGTTTTGCAAAATTTTGAGACCCCGAGGGTGGAAACGATATATCTTTCATAGAAGAACATGAAAGAGTATTTTTCTCTCATATCTAAGGGTCAAAACAAAACTGAAAGAAAAGGGACGAAATTTGAAAAAATGTCAAGTTGATCTAATCGCAAAAATTTTGCGATATTCGAATTCAGCGCCCCCGAAAATGGTTTATTCTATAAGAATAAACTACGAATATTAGGCTTTTCAAAATAAAACGCAAGAGTACATTGAAAAACGGTAAAAGCGAAGTTTTATGGCGACGTCGCCGCTAGCTTGTTTGTTTTGCGGGCTGAAACCATGACGTCACAATATCGTAAACAATCGAAACAATAGCGTCACGTGATATATGATACAGCTGTCACATGATATGTGATACAGAAGTAGCTCACGTAGCTGTATTTCATGGGCCTACTCTGTAACACATACGCGGGTATGAGAGAAATAACTGTTTTACATTGCTATCTTGCAATCCAAGAGAATTTAAAAAAAAAAACATGTGTTTATGAAACATAATTGCCCCCGTTGGCATCTTTGTCGGTAAAACAGCTGAAAAGTAGTTCACGTTTTGATGTCAAGGTCACAAGGTCAAATTTGGTGTCCACGGAAAGGTCTCGCCACAAGAAAGTCATATGTGAAATATGAAAGCCCTATCACTTACCATTCAAAAGTTATGACCAAGGTTAAAGTTTTTCAAAAGTAGGTCAAACTCCAAGGTCAAGGTTCCAAGGTCAAAAATTTTGATATCCATGGAAAGGTCTTGTCACAAGAAATACACATGTGAAATATGAATGTCCTATCACCATTCAAAAGTTGTGGCCAGGGTTAAAGTTTTTCAAAAGTAGGTCAAACTCCAAGGTCAAGGTCACATGGTCAAAAATTTAGGTATCCTTGGAAAGATCTTGTCACAAGAAATACATATGTAAAATATGAAAGCCCTATCACTTACCATTCAAAAGTTATGGCCAAATTTAAAGTTTTTGCGGACAAACAGACAGACAGACGGACGGACAGACCAAAAATTATATGCCTCCGAATCTTCGATTACGGAAAGGTCTTGTCACAAGGAATACATATGTAAAATATGAAAGTCCTATCACTTATTATTCAAAAGTTATGGCCAAGGTTAAAGTTTTTGCGGACAAACAGACAAATAGAGAAACAGACGGACTGACGGACGGACAGACAGACCAAAAAAATATATGCCCCCGAGTCTTCGATTACGGGGCATAAAAAGAAACCATAAAAACTTTGCATTTTGGTATTTTGTCAAACATTTCATTATAAAAACACAAAAACTTACTATTATATATTACATACGACCTTTCATACTCATGAAACTGGGGTTTTTGTCTATTATTTCTTTTATAAGACATTGGGATATGAAAGGTCGTAACTATCACTTACGACCTTCTAGAGTTAAAATTTAGGCAAATTATGGGTCATATCTGACACCTACGACCTTTCATAAGTAGGTTTTTTAATCCGTTACCATGGTTACAGACGGGATATCATTATGAAACTTCACAGGAAGATGGGAAATTGCACGACCTATTTGTTCATAGCAAAAAGTCAAAAAGGTCGTATGTGTTACTTACGACCTTTCAATTCTACAGCGTCACAGACTTAAAGATCGCCTGGAAATTTTTCGTATATAATATGCCTCTAGTAGTGCATACACATACCCGGACGATCTTTCCGCATATGTACAGCGTCGATTTAAACATATACATGTATTCTGTCCTCTAGATTTGGTGGCACTGGTTTTTCCTTTTTTTATGTAAGAAAGTGATGTAATTCTCCACAATCAATTTTAGATCGATTTTGTAAATCATTCGAACTTTTTATAAATAAATATCATTTGCATAATATAATTATGCTTTTCACTTCTTCAAATATTGATGCACCAAGATTTGGAAGATAGTGGCGTAAAGTAATACCATACCTGTTTTTGTTTTTTGTTTTAAGCATTGAAAACCTACTTACCTAATCCGTTAAAAAATGACTGACGGTACCTTAGGCACGGTCCATTTGATATTCTGGGGGGGGGGGGGGGGGGGGGCTTGGGTTTTTTTCGAAAAAAATGATTTTGCTCTCAATTTTGATGAAAAAAATAAATTTGCTTATGGTGTGACAGAAAAAAATAATCTTGCTCTTACAAATAATCTGAATGTGAAGAATTACCATAAAATTTCGCTAAAATTCTTGAAAATTTTCCGGCTCGCTTCGCTCACCGCAGTTTTCAAAATTGTATCAAAAATTTTTGGCTCGCTTCGCTCGCCATAGTTTTCTATCAAAACATTATTCACTAATAGCATTTTAAGTTCAGATATTTGAAGATATCAAAAGTTATACATGTATGTGAATGAAAAAGGGCTTCCTTAAAAGCTTGAATATATTATCAATATTTATGTATTGCTGTTAATACATTTTGCATATATCCCATAGAGTCATGTTCTTGTAAGCTTGGAAGGAGAACTTCAGTTATTCATCAATTTACAATTCTTAGTAACATTTAAAAAATTGTCTAGGAGACCTTCCCCTCTGACCCTCTTATACATGTTATATACATGTACCTTATATAAGATATTGAGAATTGTATTGTAAAAATCTTTTATCTCTCTGTTTAAAAGTGAATTGAATGCTTGCATAAAAATAAACTAATATATAAATATTTAGAGTTTTGAGTAAAAATATAAATAATTTCTATTGAAAAACACAAACATTCTTAATACATGTATGCGCATCACTTAAAAAAATTTCCTTGCTCCAACTTTGCCAGAAAAAAAATAATTTTGCTCTGGTCCGGGGCGAAAAAAATAATCTTGCTCCGACAAAAAACCCAAGCCCCCCCCCCCCCCCCCCTGAATATCAAATGGACCATGCCTTATGACCATTCGGTTGAAAAACCCGGCCTTTAAACGTTTAAACTTGGTTCCAGTGAAGCTAAATATCCAAGTCATTTTTACGGCCACGTTATCCGAGATTCGGGAACTTGGTCTGTCTATCTGTATGTCTGTCTGTACAACTTGAACCTTGATGATAACTTTTGAATGGTGTGTGAAAAGGTGTTCATATTCTGTGTGACACGCCCTGTTCACTGATATATACCAAGTACAATAATTTTCACGTCATGCTTAATCTTGAAGTTTGGCTTAATTTGAAGAAATTTAATCACGGCAATAACATTTCTATCGGTACGAAAATTATTGGACCTCTTCACAGTTTTTTTACTGACAAAGATGTCGATAGGGGCATCGTGTTAAAGAAACACTCATCTTACTGCTTATTAAGATTAAAGAGGGACAATTCAACTAAATCTTTCTTCATAATCCAAGTAAAAACTTTTCCGAGCATTCATGTGGGCCTTGTTTAAAAATTGAAGTCATTTCATTTTCCCTTACATGGCGGACAATCCGAAAGTCAGCAGACATACCAGACAAATCTGGTAAAAGCTTAGGTCTTGTAAAATATTTCCTAGACAATGATTCAAATTATTTTTATGAACTTGGGCATTGTTTCGCGTTCTCAATTATTGCACCACATATTCAATTTTGTGATTCACAGAAAGAATGAAGAGTGGAATGGAAAATCCAATTTAATGAAATCATGCAAATTTCGCCGTAACAATGCGTGATAACCAATGTAATATTGTCCTGGCAATGCAATATCATGTGCACGTATTGTAGTACAAACGGCTCGCTCTACAGTACAAAAACCAGAGGTACCTTTAATTTCGTTACAGGTGTACGGCCCAGCTGTAGCACCTTTATGTTCCCCCTATCTGCCACGCCCATAAAACCTCTCACCTCATATCACCCTCATCTACATCTTACGGTCGTTCCTCGATCCGTTTGATTTACATTTGCAATTCAAAGATTATTGAATTAAAATCAAATTACATGCTATCTTTTCTCGTCAAACGGGTAATTTACATTTGAAGGTATCTAAGGCTCGTATAAAATCCGTCAAATCTCTCAATCTTTATGGTGCATTTCTTTGAAATTAATTAATCAGAAAAAATGAATACAACTATCAATACCACTCAGAATCGCTGTTGAATACCATGAATTTAAAGATGATCATTCGTAATTCTTTATTTCAGTTTTAAACAAGAAAACAATCCAATGTGATCGTTCGGTATTTTAAGTGTTAAAACCCCTTATTATCCTTAATTGAGATTTGAAAAACAATAAATTAGGGTTCAAAAACCATGATTTTACCAAGCTGAAAGGGCGAGTTTGAAGCTAGATTCTTTTAACTCCGCATCTATTAGTCTAGCCTTGTTTGAATTGAATCTTAGCTGAAATAATTCCGAAGATTTTTCATGTATTTCATATTAATTCTGTCAAATCATTGCGTAACAGAAAGAGAGTGATTAAAAAAAACCCACAACTTATACTTACGATAAAACTAACTTTAACTTTTTCCACAGGTTTTGCATAGAGTTATCATGATTGATATTTTGGCTTTACCTAGTATGGGCCGTAACCTAGTGTGAACCCCTGGGGTAGATGGTACGAGATTCCTCGAGGATTACACACGATGCAGGTTAAAAATCAATCAAATGTAGATAGAAGACCATTATTTCATACAAGATGTTGTATGTCTGCAGGCGACGCTTACTCTTCCCACACACTGCTCTCTGTCCAATCTGGAAGTACTGTTTCTTTTTGTTTGTTGTTTTCTATTTTTGCCTGTTTTTATATGCTCTTCAGTTACTATTTCAGTTATATTTTACATTATTTTAGAAATTTTAGTTGTTTCATGCTTTCATCCATATTTCAATTTGCATTTTTAAAACGTAACTTTGTGGCCCATGTATTTTATTCCTTCTATATGATGTATACTGAACGTTTTTCTCTTGCCTCGCTTAAAACATCCTCGACATAAATTTTGAAGAAGGACATTCGAAAATTGGATTTACATATATACCTATCGTTCACAGGAGCTCGATGTCATAGATCTACACTCGCATCCTCCTAAGAGAAGCTAGAAGGGGCGAATATAATGGAGGGTTGTTGGGGCCGAGCTCCTGTGATATTGTTCTTAACGTAGCCTCAACGTGAAAATCATTACATGACATTAATTTCAAAAGTCCAATATAGTCCATACATATGTATATGGGTCAATTATTAATCATCATTAGGAAATAACGTGTTGAAGGTGTTAAATGTCGTTTCCGTGAGAATTGTTCAACCCATTTACACGGACTAGGTGTGCCAAGAGATGACGAATGAGAGTGAGCAATCTGTATCGTTTACAAAGCTTGGGATGGAGTAGAGGGTGGTGGTGCCCGAAATATTTTCCAAATCCTGATACCATCACCTCTTCAAGTCATATACCTATTTCAAACAAGTGAGCTCAAAGATGATCAGCACCATAGCAGATATTATCTTGTATTCGTCTGAGAAGGAAGCTGTGAACCAGTCCTGACCACATAATTGTTTTAAAAGTTGAAGTCCTCTTGTAATAGTGCCAGAGAGTCGTCCAGCCAGAGAAGCAGAATTTTCTGTCATTCTTTTTTTTTTTCAAATAGTCGTAATCATCGAATTTTAAGAGCTTTCTCAACTATACATTCTAGTCTTTTTTCAAGTTCCTGTTAAAATGTGAGGATCGTCATATCCCTTTAATCCCAGTTACCACACCATTCGTTTTCTACGTTGTACATCGGGGAATACTCTTTGGATGTATAAGAATGGAGAATTTTGAAAAGGAAATAAAGTTCACTGTCCAGAGCATGACATTCATATGACCTTCCTTTTGACGTCAACAAAACTAATGAAAATATTATTTCCATCAAGATATCTGAATCTCCACACCTTTTTACCGTCGATGTCCAATGTCGGTCTTTGCCTAATAAGAAAGTGGACGAAGCGAAGTCGGGAATTCAATTCAATTGGACTTTTACAATGATAATAGTTTGATGAACTTATTCGTTTATTAAGAAAAAAAAAATGGATCGGTGGTTCTAAGAAATAAAATGCAATGATCGCTGTGCGATATAAGTCCCCTACCGGCGGCAGAAATTTATGACTTGCATCTCTCTTCATCAGATCATCTTCTGCAACAACAGCCAGGAAAAGTTTGGGAAAATGAATTCACAAAATTTGCTAAGTCCAAGTAAAATTCAAATATGCATCACACTATAATGTATTCACATACAAAAAATCAGCTCATTATCTGCAATAACAGCCATGAAAAAGTCCGGAACACTGAAAATTTCATGAAATTTGCTAAGTCCAAGGGCCATAACTCTTGTAAAAATAGTTTAATGGAAATCAAACTCAAACTTGGTCTGATTCACACTGAGATGTATTCACTTACCAAAAATCAGTGCATTATTTGCAATAGAACCAAAAAAAAAAAAAAGTCCGTAAAACTGAAATTTTCATAAAATTTGCTAAGTCCAAGGGCCATAACTCTTGTAAAAATAGGTGAATATAAAGCAAACTCAAACTTGATCTGTATCCCATTGAGATATATCCACATACCAAAAATATGTTCAATATATGCAACAACAGCGGAAAAAAGTCCGGAAAACTGAAATTTTCATAAAATTTGCTAAGTCCAAGGGCCATAACTCTTGTAAAAATAGGTCAATCAAAAGCAAACTCAAACTTGATCTGTGTCCCATTGAGATATATCCACATACCAAAAATGAGTTCAATATATGCAACAACAGCGGAAAAAAGTCCAGAAAACTTAAACTTTCATAAAATTTGCTAAGTCCAAGGGCCATAACTCTTGTAAAAGTAGGTCAATCGAAAGCAAACTCAAACTTGATCTGTATCCCATTGAGATATATCCACATACCAAAAATGAGTTCAATATATGCAACAACAGCGAAAAAAAGTCTGGAAAACTGAAAATGGGACAGACGGACAGACAGACAGACGGACAGACAGACAGACCGAGAGGAAACTAAGAGTCCCCTTCGGCGTTGCCGGTAGGGGACTAAAAAAGACATGTGTTTGTGAAGCACAAATACCCCGTCGGCATTTTTGTCATATAATTATTGTAATGTAAACAGCAGGTCATACTACTGTCTTTCTGGATATTTTTATTTATTATAAAAATCTGCCATCATAACTATTCATAAATAGTTATAATGGCAGACTTTTGTAATAAATAAAAATATCCAGCAAGACACTACTCCAAGGTCAAGGTCAAAATTTTGGTAGCACAAGGATTAAACATTTGAAATATGAAAGCTATATCACTTACCATTAAAGAGTAATGACCAAGGTAAAAGTTTTTCAAAAGTAGGTAAAACTCCAAGATCAATGTCACACGGTTACTAATATTTTGGTACCAATGTAAAGGTCATGCAACAAGGAGCACACATTTAAATTATTAGAGCAATATCACTAATTGACCATTGAAAGAAGCCATATTACTGATTGACCATTTAAAGAGTTATGGTCAAGGTTATGAGGACAAACAGACAACACTGACAGACAAACTGATCCCCCCCCCCCAAAAAAAATTATGCCCCGAATGTCAGATTACAGGGACATAAAATGTTCATCGTGTGGACCCCCGCCTAATCGCTCCTTTTCTCATTCTAGAAAGGAGCGATGAAGCGGGGGTCCACAATATGAAAATCTTGGATATTCCTTCCTTTTTGTATTTTCCATTTCTTGTTATCCTTGCATTTAGTATGAAAATGATATGTGAGGTTCTCCTTACACGACCACCCAACATCAAAGGAAGATTACGGTATTTTGAATTCGCGTAAAATCGGAGCGTTCATTGTAAATCTTTTCACTTTCACCTCCTCAACATTATTTTAATTTCAAATTGATTTTAATAGATAGGGAAGGGGATTATCGGGTGAAGGAATATTATATGCCCTCACGTGTTGCCCTTTAAGGTACACCCAAGCGTGTGAAATTAAGGTATCATAAGCTAAAACGAAAAAGTATGCACATTCAAGCAGGTAAATGTAATCCCTTTGAAATATGTACAAATCCCGGACTTTTTGTGACCAGGTATGTTACAGCAGAAAGTTGAATTCTGACGACCCTTTTATTTTTATCCCAAGTCACCTCCCCTAACTACCACCTGTGAGCTGCATAAAAAGGTGTTTTTTTTTTTCTCTAATTTACCTTGATTTTGAAATAAACACATTGAACCATCTATGTTACAAGATGAAGCAATTTCATGATACCCTTCTTATGACATGAAATCTTGTTTAACGCCTTTTATTTCATTTTCATACATATTTGGATGATACTCAACTACATGTATTCTTTCAAAATTCCAGAACTATTTAACAAAAGTATTTTACTGAAACTATTGCCTTATGTTATTGTCATTGTTCCCGTCTGTTCCAGAAGGTTCAAGTTCTCTAGTGTTAGTCATATAAAACAAAGGAGGGAATCTCCAACAACACCAGGTTGCAGCAACCACAGCAAAACCCCAAAACACCCAATGCAAAAACACAGAGCAGACAAGCACAGAAAAGAGATGCATAAAGGACAAGGAACGTTAACGCACAACACAGAAACATCAAACACAAAGGACTACACATAAACCAACGAGACCAATGGGCAACCAGTGCCGACTTAGGACGGCCATCTGCCGCGAAAATAGCAGAAGATGTGATTATCCTGGATTACATGCACAAAACCCTCCCACTTTTCCGATTACCCAGAGGTCTCGAATGACGTACAATTGTGGTGTAAAACAGCCCCCTCACTGTAAGATGACCACACACAAACAAGACCGCAAAACGCAGGGGCCCAAGCAACACAGATGAATATGTAAATGGATATAAAAAGAGGGCGTACGTAATACAATCCACGCTCTGCCGCCGCTAGCTCATGTATGTTATCACCCGAGGAGTCCGACTGACATTCAGAGAGGACAGGTGGTCGGGGCCCTGTCTTCTCTAAAGAGGTTTGGACAGGGCCCGTCATGGAGTCCCGTCGTCACAGCCAGTAATTCCATGGCCTCTCCCAAGCTCTCTGACAACACTACTAACGGAAGGATATGAACATTCTGATCGTTTTACTTTCATCTAACATTTGAAGACTGTTCAAAACGTTTTATACGTCGTATAGCAGTTGCAATTTTTGACAGGAGTGATGTATGAAAGCAGAAGTTAGTTATTCCATGGATCATATAGTATCAATGGTGTATCTGTTTGAGAATGGATCAGTTCTGTGTGTTTTTCTACTTTTTCCCTAAAGAAGATGTTTTCAAATTTCTACGACCGTTTATCACAGGTGATACCGCAATCGAGTGTCTTGGAATGACACGTAAGAATCAGTGATGGTCCTATATAGCTAGGGTACTATTGTAAGACAGACGTAAAATGAGGTTTGTTCCTATGATACAGTGAATTATTTATATGTTACAAATGCAATCTTCCTGTGGAGAAGGATGGTTTCATGCTATTTAGTGGGATTACCAAGGCGTTGGCTGAAATCTTATGGTAAACGATTACTAATCCGAAAAATCTGACCAAAAGGTTTTTCGGACTAATGATTACATGTGCTAAGAAGGTTTGCTTTTCATTTGGTCTTGTATGATATTCAGTTATCGCTGCAATGAGATGCTGCTTCAGAGCATTTGTTTTCCATATTGGTTGTTTAAAAGATTATCTGGTCCATTATTCTGGAATTCTAGTACCAAACCCTATGTTGAGATGACTACATGTTTACCTGATGGCAACAGGGAAAGAAATACAACCATCTTGTGAATAGCAAAATATGTTTTGACAATATCTTTCATTCCGTTTAGCACCTTTTGAACGAAAAGAATAATATTATTTCAAATACACACCTGTTGTGATGACAATAGCTGAAAATTTGGTTGCTGTGGAAACAGATGACGTCATGACGACAACAGCATGCGGTGAAACGTGGGCCGCTTTGCAGATTACTTTTTCGGATTTTTTTTTTTCATATATTTAAAAAATTGTTTATGTATTTTCCTTAAATTTTGGCGGTCTACTGTTAAAAAAGGACCACTGTATACTAGAATGTAGAAGTGAAGAATGCTGGGTATTCTTTTTTGGTATAGCTTTCACGGTTTCACTGTGCTTCTGCACTGACTTGAAATTATTTTGTTATAGTAATTTTTCTTATGCTAAAGTTGACTTTTCAAAATCTGAAGAGTATCTCTCAGACATTGACAGGCTCTTTGGCATGAATAAAATCCCGTTTAGAATTTCGCACCTTGGATTATCTCTCTTTCGGCCTCGAGCATCACTGATAAGACAACAATCGTTGAAATGCGCATACGGTGCTCTTAATCACTATAGTTTAAGGATAGATAATAAATTTCAATATCGATCATTTCTATTTTGCCAAATTTACAGAAAATACATTAAAAGTGAAGAGCAAAGAAAATTAATGAAGTTTCATATCTTGGACAACATTATTATCTCATTGACAAAGAAAAGCTGAGTTCAACGGGGAATTATATCTGTTTTTGGTGTTCATTCCTCAATTTTATTATTACAGGAAATTTGTTGTTTATAAAAGAATTTTTCGAAATGGAGTTAAAACAAGATCAGTAACAAAAGTCAATCTAAGGGTGTATGATGCTTGTGGTTTGATAGTCAAAAATAGTTCTTGTAACAAGAACAACTTGTCAGTTTATTACACAGTTCTTACAAGTGTAAATACAATGTATGTGGTTATCATAATTCGTAGTGTTTCTACACTAGATTCTCATTTTCAATAAACGATCATTTTCAATTTCAGTCACTGTTATGTTATTATTTGAGACGGTGATGTAAGATTATGAGGCAGTAACAAAGATGAGGTGATTGTCAAAAAGCTTAGATCTTCTAGATAGATATTGACGCCGCATCAAACATGGCTGGATATGGACTGTCTGGCTCAGTAAGCTGGTTGTGAACTGTCTGGTTCAGTAAACTGTATGTGAGCTGTCTGGTTCACTAAGCTGTATGTGTGCTGTCTGGTTCAGTAAGCAGCATATGAGCTGTCTGGTTGAGTAAGCTTGATGTGAGCTGTCGGGTTCAGTAAGATGGATATGAGCTGTCAAGTTCAGGATGGATGTGAGCTGTCAAGTTCAGAAAGATGGATGTGAGCTGTCAAGTTCAGAAAGATGGATGTGAGCTGTCAAGTTCAGTAAGATTGATATGAGCTGTCAATTTCAGTAAGATGGATGTGAGATGTCTGTCAAGTTCAGTAAGATTGATATGAGCTGTCAATTTCAGTAAGATGGATGTGAGATGTCTGGTACAGTTAGCTGAAAGTGAACTGTATCGTTCAGTAAAGCAGATATGAGCTTTCTAGTTCAGTAAGCTGGGTGTGAACTGTCTTGTTCAGTTAGTTGGATGTGAGTTTTCTGGTTCTGTAAGCTGGATTTGTGCTGTCTGGATCAGTAAGCTGGATGTGAGCTGTCCAGTTCAGTAAGCTGGATGTGACCTGTCTGGTTCAGTAAGATTGATGTGAGCTGTCAAGTTCATTAAGATGGATGTGAGCTGTCAAGTTCAGTAAGTTGGATATGAGCTGTCAAGTTCAGTAAGCTGGAAGTGAACTGTCTGGTTCACTATGCTGTATGTGTGCTGTCCGGTTCAGTAAACTGTATGTGAGCTGGTTGAGTAAGCTGGATGTGAGCTGTCTTGTTCAGTAAACTGTATGTGAGCTGTCTGGTTCACTAAGCTGTATGTGTGCTGTCTGGTTCAGTAAGCAGCATATGAGCTGTCTGGTTGAGAAAGCTGGATGTGAGCTGTCGGGTTCAGTAAGATGGATATGAGCTGTCAAGTTCAGTAAAATGGATGTGAGCTGTCAAGTTCAGAAAGATGGATGTGAGCTGTCAAGTTCAGTAAGATTGATATGAGCTGTCAATTTCAGTAAGATTGATGTGAAATGTCTGTCAAGTTCAGTAAGATTGATATGAGCTGTCAATTTCAGTAAGATGGATGTGAGATGTCTGGTACAGTAAGCTGAAAGTGAACTGTATCGTTCAGTAAAGCAGATATGAGCTTTCTAGTTCAGTAAGCTGGGTGTGAACTGTCTTGTTCAGTTAGTTGGATGTGAGTTTTCTGGTTTTGTAAGCTGGATTTGTGCTGTCTGGATCAGTAAGCTGGATGTGAGCTGTCCAGTTCAGTAAGCTGGATGTGACCTGTCTGGTTCAGTAAGATTGATGTGAGCTGTCAAGTTCAGTAAGCTGGAAGTGAACTGTCTGGTTCAGTACACTGGATGTGAGCTGTCTAATTCAGTAAGCTGGATGTGAGCTGCCTGGTTCTGTTATCTGGATGTGAGCTGTCAAGTTCAGTGAATTTGATGTGAGCTGTCAAGTTCAGTAAGATTTATATGAGCGGTCAAGTTCAGTAAGATTTATATGAGCTGTCAAGTTCATTAAGATGGATGTGAGTTGTCTGGTTTAGTAAGCTGAAATTGAACTGTCATTTTTAGTAAGCTGGATGTGCACTATCTAATTCAGTGAGCTGGATGTGAGCTGTCTGGTTCAGTAAGCTGGATGTGAGCTGTTTGGTTCAGTAAGCTGGATGTGAGTTTTCTGGTTCAGTAAACTGCATGTGAGCTGCTGGTCTAGTAAGCTGCATGTGAGCTTTCTAGTTCAGTAAGCTGGATGTAAGCTGTCTGGTTCATTAAGCTGCATGTCAGCTTTCTGGTTCTGTAAGCTGGATGTAAGCTGTTTGGTTCAGTAAGATGGATGTGAGCTGTCTCGTACAGTGCGCTTGGTGTGAGCTGTCTGTTTCAGTAAGCTGGATGTGAGCTGTCAAGTTCAGTAAGATGAATGTGAGCTGTCTGGTTCAGTAAGCTAGGTGTGAGCTGTCTGGTTAAGTAAGCTGTATGTGAGCTGTCTGGTTCAGTAAGCTGGAAGTGAGCTGTCTTGTTCAGTAAGCTGGATGAGAGCTGTCAAGTTCAGTAAGATGAATGTGAGCTGTCTGATTCAGTAAGCTGGATGTGAGATGTCTGGTTAAGTAAGCTGTATGTGAGCTGACTGGTTCAGTAAGCTGGAAGTGAGCTGTCTTGTTCAGTAAGCTGGATGTGAGCTGTCTGGTTCAGTTAGATGGATATGAGCTGTCTGGTTCAGTAAGCTGGATGTGAGCTGTCTGGTTAAGTAAGATTGATGTGAGCGGCTGGTTCTGTAAGCTTGAAGTGGGCTGTCTGGTTCAGTAAGGTTGACCTGAGCTTTCTAGTTCAGTAAGTTGGATGTGAGTTGTATGGTTCAGTAAGCTGGGTGTGAGCTGTATGGTTCAGTAAGCTTGATATGAGCTTTCTGGTTCAGTAAGATGTATGTGAGCTGTCTGGTTCAGTAAGCTGGATGTGAGCTGTTGGGTTCTGTAAGCTGGATGTGAGCTGTATGGTTCAGTAAGCTGGATGTGAGATGTCTGGTTCAGTAAGCTGGATGTGAGCTGTCTGGTTCAGTAAGCTGTATGTGTACTGTATGATTCAGTAAGCTGGGAGTGAGCTGCCTGGTTCAGTATAAGGAGGATGTGAGCAGTGTTGTTCAGTAAGGTGGATGTGAGCTGCCTGGTTAAGTAAGCTGGAAGTGAGCTGTCTGGATCAGTAAGGTGAATGTGAGCTGTCAAGTTCATTAAGCTGGAAGTGAGCTGTCGGGTTCAGTGAGCTGGAAAAGTCGGTGAGGAGCCTCTGCAGAATCCCGGACAGAAATGAGAGTCCCTATAAGGAATGTTAATCTTTAGTACACATAATGACCAAATAGAAAATCACAGGTGAGTATCCGTCAATGAAAGTGAAATAATTCCGGCACACGGGGGGTATTGATCGTATTGATAAGGTAACAAACCTACCAGGACAACATGGATATGTGTATGTCATCAATAAGGAAGATCCATACTTCCCGAGTCGTGCATACCATTTCTACCAGAAATCTACCAAGCGATGAAACGTGCGCCTAAAGACAAATTAGCTTCGAATTCATCCCATATTCATTAGTTATTATAGGCAGCTATCGGAGGGATGTAGGGTATTTGTTCTCTCCAGAGCTCGGGGTTTTATCTCGGACGCCCGTGTATTGTCACCAGACACCTGACTGTAAGCTTCCCTTGTTCTATCGACCTCTATGATTCGGAGATCTGGGTATTTTGATCTTTAATATTACTAAATGTAGAAATGATTTTGTGACGGTTATGATTAATCATCTTTAACCACAATACAACTTGTTTTCCATTTGTAGATTGACGGATATTTTTGCGGCAGATATTTGGGTAGATAAGTGAAGGTGATATTTGTTAAGACGCCGACTATCTATACAGTAACCAGGATCTGATTTTGACACATTCTCAATACCAATGATAGAAACACGTAGCCTTTTGTTCGACTAGATTTAGATCATTTTAAAGTATGGTAAACTGCGAATATAACTTGGAAAATGTTGCTCAGATTTTGTTCTTACGTACGAAGAGCGCCTAGAAATATTAAAACAGCGAAGGAAAGTTAAAATCAGGATGATGCCTTATGTTGCTTATGACAATAAAAAAAATTCACTGAAGCGTATACTCGTATATGTATACCCTCATCTTTATCACTTTCCTAATCAACAACATTAATAGTCTTATGCACAATACTAGTAACACAAACTCAGTATCATTAAAGTCTATGTCATCTTAGAAATTCATATGTCTGCTACATAGGGAATGCAATCCTTCAGATAGAACCTCAATCAAGCGGGAAAGGCTTATTCATCCCGGAAACCTGGTTCGAAAACAATTTACCTTTTTAATTTAAATTTGTTTTGTTCAAATTGTAATCTGATGTATATTTAATAAGACCCCTACGCTTTATTGCCCTTTTTTGTCAAAAGGTGTTTACATATCCCTTATCATATATTTCTTTTTCGTTTCACTAGTAATATCTTTTTAAAATAACCCAGACTTAAAAAATTATCCGAAGATTTTCCCTTGTGCATTTTCCTTTTACGACATAATTAAAACGTTCTCATGGCGGAACAGTACTCTTTTAACTAATCATGATATCTTCCAAATCCAATTTTATAGGAGATGGTAGCGCATGTCTTTGTGCTTCTCCTTGACATTAAGTTAAATATAAGTCATTTTTCACCGATTGTTTGACAAGGTTTATCAATTATGTACATGGTAATCCTCAACGATACTTCCCTAAGTGATTTAATGGCGTCTCAACCTTCCGTTTTGCGACAACCGGAAACGGGACTTTAATGGATCCATTGTAAATCATTTGTGGAAAATTCGAATCGGACGTAAACGGACAATAAGTGATCAAAGCGGTGCTGGGAATGCTAAATGGCTTGCTTGCGGATCACAGAAATTACCATTGTTCATGGCGTTATTTTACTATCAGCACGTGCATGCGATGTTCCATTGCAGATCATAAAACAGTTGAAATCGATCGTGTAATTGGCCTCCTCATTTCAATAACAAAACAAGGGGAGCATCACAATCATAAAATGCCTCATCTTCTTTCGCTTTCTAAATATTTTTCTTTGGCTTTATTGGGAATGATTTGTTTTAGTACGCATAAAGAATGTTTACACAGAGCAGTAATTCGCCAGCATTATTCCAAATTCCAAGAACAAAATTTTGTCATGCAGTTTTTGGTCTGCGTGTTCTTGTCAACTCTCCGATTACATTCATGTTGATTTGGGTAATATACAAAATCTTCTCAAACTTAGTTTCTGATATTTGAAATAAGAAATAGAATATAATGAGAAAAAATAAAAGAAAAAGAAACATGAACAAAGAATAACGATGCATCGCCTAACGTCTGTACTGTCCTAACGTCGTTTTCTGGAGCATTTAGTGTTTCAAAATTCCACATAGCATATGGCTAAATTATGGCTAAAATGGCTAACATGCCTATCCTTCTTTTTCATAATAGGTTAATTTGAGACTGCAGAGCTTTACTCGCAATTGTTCACTTTGTGTGTTATATTATGGATTCCAATTTAGAGACAAGTCAAAATCCTCGAAATCAGTAATACAAACATTACGAAACCAAAGGTCTTACGATACCATCACATGGAGGATAAAACCCGGAAAACAACATTGGGACAAATGAACATCCCACAAGGATTATAATTAAACATCGAAGATGTACCCATAAGTTACTAGAATTCAGTCTCAAAGACGAGAAGGTAAGGCAAAATCATTAGAATTTCCATTGGAACGGTTGCCAACCCCGGAATAAACAATACTCCGAAGTGAGACCAGGTACCCGAGGAGAGTCAGCTTGCATGCAACACCCGTCGCAACAGTTTCATGAAAACTTGTCAAATTCGGTGATTGTCTCGATGTACATATTGATGTACAGTCTTGTTTGGTGATGTAAACAGCCATTCAATCGCAATCCAGAATGTCACTGATCATTCTGTAAAGAGGGATCTCATCTGCTTTTATAAGATCCCCATAGCGACCGAAGAACTTCCTCAATGATGATTTCAGCCGTTGTGCAATACTAGTATAACCCTGAACTAGTAGTTTACTTGCCAGCCGTCTGGCTCTCACGGTGAAATCGTCATATTTGAACATGCCCTGACGTACAGAATTAGCTGAGAAACAGAAACGACATAAACAGGAGAAGACGAAATGTTGCTACTCAAGAAAGGGAAGTTAGTTATGTGGAAGGTGAAATCATCACGCTTGTCATACTGAGAGGTGTTCAAATGGCCTTTTGCGTCGAAAGATAGAAGTTTATCCAAGTCGGAAGCGGATATGCGGCTCTCGGCTGTTTCCTTGATCTCTAGTTCATGAGGATAGATTCATGTAGATGACCCTTAAAGTTCGGATTATTGATGGACAACACGTCATCTATGTATCTGTAGGTAAAACTGAACTATGATGCGAGGTGCTTTCGTCCAGTGGAGAGCAAGGTTTGGGTGAAGTCAGCTTCGTATGAATATAAAAACATGTCCGCAAGAAGTGGGGCGCAATTGGTACTCATGGGGATGACATAAACTATTTGCTGGAATATGGTTCCTTCTAACACCACAAACATTTTTCAATAAAAACAAGCATCTGGGTGATATCGTCTTCGGTAAACTTTTTGTCTGAATCAGAGTGTTCCTTCACGAAATAGGTATCCTCCCGCCCTGTGACAAGGTATTTGTATCTCCTGTTCCTTTTTTTTGGGGGGGGGGACTATTTTTTTTTAAAGAAAGGTGTTTCGAATTATATTGGTCAGGCTGTTTTGAGCTGTAGTGTAGAGCATGGAGAAGTCGAAAGACTCTATGCTGGTAATATGCCCAGTTCCATAGAATTCTTAAGGATCCACATCTGATTGATTCCATATCTGGAATATGTTGTCATGCAGTACGTTTGAAGACCTTGTTTGATGTGCGTTAATATTTTCGTAAGAAAATTTAAAACAGATTTTGTGGAGCACCTAGACAGTCCGGTAATGAAATCAGATTCAAGGGGATGTGAGACGTGAACATTTCCTTCTGGCTGATCATTAGTTCAAGACTACGTAGTACATTTAGGGAATCCACAAACAGAATGATATTGGTTACATAGATCCACGTCATACTATAGGTCTAATCTCTTTTACAGAGGGCGATTTGCTGTTGCTTTTTAAAAGCAAAGTATAGCAGAGCGCCCTCTGTGAAAAAGATGGCCTATAGGTCACAAACTTCGTAATGACCGTAGAACTGTCGGACATTCTCAGCTCATCATTCATTACTTCCTGATAATCAAATCTACACGACAGTCGTTTAGGACCAAATAACAATTACTAATTTTAACTGAAATCTCAAAAATATACATGTATTTCAATAAACTCCCTGTAAAATACTATAGCAGCAGACCCTTGTGGGGAAAGAATACTATTCACCGGGAATACGTGACTACATGCATGTACTGCCGTCATGTTGTATTAATATTTGTAAGTACATCAATATTTTTCATTAATAGTATCTATCACTGTTATTGTTTGGATTTGTATCCATTCATATTTGTTTGGATATGTTACCTTTCTGTCTCAAAACTGACAAACCAGAGTTCCTCTAATTTATATTAAAAGTATTCAATTTATTTGCTATACTATGATCTGATAATTAACGCCCACATAAAGCTGAACAAAGTTAACCAGTTCTAAAATGTACAATAATAACTGACTTACTTGAAAAATACTCTTTTTTTCAGAATGAATTTATTTTCAATTGAAATTATTATAAATAAAAGAATCCCATACAAGAGCTTAGGTTTTAATTTTACAATATAAGTGTGGTTCGTCTACTAGTATCTAGATAAATGCAGAGGTTGTGAGCACGTACTGCGGATAACCACACCATTTGCTGAACCTTCTTCTGAAGTCTAGTTTGTTTGCACCCTGTTCTATAAGGTTCATGTGTTCATGTTTCAATGTCCTTCAAGTTTGTGTGTCACGATCAGTGTATTTACATACGTTGGTCTGTTATCATGTTTGTTTTGTTTGATTTGTGTTTATTTAGTTGTTTATGTGTTTTATTCAAGGTAATTCATGTTTGAGTGTTGATTTTGTGTCCTACCGGTCATGTACATGCAGTGTGTCACGATCAGTGTGCTTACATACATTGGCCCGCCATAATGTTGTATTTTGAGTTGCTTCCAATGTTGTTTATTTGTTTTGTTTGACAATTCAGTTTTCAATATGGTTATTGTTTGTTTTACCATTAATGTACTTGATGTGTTTTACGGTCAGTGTCTTTGCATACATCGGTCTTTGGTCATATTTTGTGTTGTTTAATTTGTTTTTACTATTATACAGTCAAACATGTCTTAATATGGATTCTCCGTAAAAACCTAAGTCAGCTGACTACGGCATGTCATGGATTTTGATGAATCTTTCTGTAATCATCGTTCTTAGTGTAAACCACGGTTGCCATGGTAATGAGGTCCATCTATTTGACACCTTCACATATATGAGAAGTAAGACATATTGTGGAAATATGTTGCCATGGAAACCATGGTCAAAACTTACATTATGAACACAAAAACTTTTCTTTATAAGTTCAACTCTAACAAGAATAACTTTTTTGGGGGAGGAGGTGATAAGGTAGTTGTTGATATTTAGTCAAAATATGTGAAAATGAAGCAAAAATAAGGTCTATTTTAGGGTCATTTTGCCTGTTTTTGACTATTTTGAAGGTTGAAAACCATAATTTGGCACACGTTATGGGTATTTGATGTCCCCTTGACAAAATAAATGTTCATAGCTTGAAAAAATCAAGAAATAAAATTTATGGTGAAACTCACCATTTTGTCATGAATACCAATCATAAACCGTTGCTATAGCAACTTGGAATCAATATTTCTGTATACCGCATATTTAAAAACTTTGTTTTTCCCAATTTTTGAGTCCTATGATTATGAAATAGCATACCTGTATACAAATTACATTTATCATTTTCACTTGACCTTCAAATCCTTTCAAGGTCATCTGTCCAAATCTCAAGGTCATTTCTAACTGTAGACTAAAATTTACACAAAAATCAGTATTTCCAATTATTTTGAATTGATTTCTCTAACTTATTTCATTCAGTAATTTTTTTTTATTAATTTGGGAATGGGGTCGGGGCCCGTGCAATTGGGAAAATTAACGACATTTGGGAATATTTTGGGAAGTACTAAACATAAAAGTAAAATGAAAGTTTATACAATCAAAAGTTCAGAATTGAATGTTTAATCATATAATTTTCTTTTAAATATGATTTAATTACTTATGCTTACAACAATATGGCAAATAATTAGTAAATTTGCTACTTTTGAACCAGCAAATATCACTAAATTCGTTGATAATTCCATCTGAATGAAATTGGGAAAATTTAGAGCAACAATTGGGAAAAAAAGATACTATTTTCTATTGGGAATGGGCCTGAATAACGGCCCCAAAAGGGTGCCAAAAAATCCCTGATTCATCCAACTCTAAATAAAAGATTTTACTTTATGGTAAAATGCATCATAGGTGGCGCTGTGAAAACGCGTCGTGCTAATTATTTCCATATATTATATAACCAAGATGTAACATCGATTCTGATTGGCTGGAGCGCGAGTCATTATCAGTTGCGGATTTAGAGGGGGGGCCCGGGCCCCCCTTTTTCACCCAAAGTTATTGATTCAGAGTATTCTTTTTATGCTTATTCTCTTTACTTTTAGGGAAATTTTCGGCTCGCTTCGCTCGCCGCACTAAATTTGTCATTACATGTAGTTGTCTAATTTTTCGTCTTCACTTTGTCTTCAACTTTCTTTGTTATCGTGTTTGAACGGATTCATATGTCATAAACATATACAAAATTCAAAATCAAATTAACACTTGAATAATTACCAAATGCTTCATTTTCATGGGCCGATCTAACCAGGTTAGACAGGTGGATAGTGGGGTTGTAATGTCCTAATCTTCCAAACCTTCCCCAATTGGTCAAACAAAAATGGAACATGGAAAATGAGAGAGAGATTGTATTCTTATAACAAAAAGTAACCATCTATTCCAAAAATTTTACGGCTCGCTCCGCTCGCCAATATAGAATAAAGTTGTAGTTGTATATACATGTATGGATGACTAAGTTTGAAAACAAATGAAAACTGCATATCTAAAAAAAAAAAAATTCCGGCTCGCTACGCTCGCCAGTCTACCTATAAACTAAAGTAAATGAATCAACTTCCCTCCCCCTCCCCACTTCTTAATTAGATCATCAGTCTTGAGGTTCACGCTCTTCGACTCGACCTTTTTTTTTTTTTTGCATGTCAGTTTAATGACCGCTGACGGAAGATAATGACTTGGTTTGGTATTTGTCCTGATTTCAGTATTTACGATAAGAATAAAATAGTTATTTTGTTTTAAAATATTAAAAGTGTAGATATACTTTTCACATAAAAGTGCGATTTGTTGAATTCTTGATTAAAAATTATGTGTTCATATTGTTTTGAATAATTATTTTTATCATATAAAGTCTTTCTTTTCGTTATATAATATAACAAAAATCATTCCAACGAATGCATGTGTCGCATCCGAAACATAGTGAAACACTTTTATCCAAGTGTGACAGACAGACGGACAACGGACAAAGTGATCCCTAGGTATCGCTATGTTTCGCAGGCGACACAATAAGGACTTGGGCTCGGTCATTATGTCATTATATAATGATCTCGACTAAGTCCATATTTGTATAATATCACATGAATCATGCAAGCATATTATGTGTGTTAATTAAGTCTGACTTCACCGTAGTTCCTTCTCTTCATTGCATTTATGGTCGCATAAACCTGTGAATCTTGAGCCCATCGTCTGGTTATTATCATGAGGATGGTTTTTTTTTTCCAAATCGCTTATAATACAGCATATGTATTTTTCATTCAAAAAAGGGAGAAATCTTTTTACCCCACCAAAAAATTAAAAAAAATATTTTTTTCAAAAATCCGATTTCTCAGCTGATATAATTAGAAATTTACATCGAAAACATATTTATAGAAGAAAAACACTGCGGTTTAGTAGAATTACGGAACAGCTGTTAAATTCTGTAACCTTCCGCACCGATTATACTGATACTATCAATAGCTCATTATTCACGACGCAAGGGCGCTAACTGCTGACAGTAGGGTGACACACATAATTCCCCCGTATTACCTCGCCACACCCCTTGTCATTTAACTTGTCAATGCGAATCCCTCCTTTATCTACGGGAGGAATCTTCTCAGATAGCCCGGAATGTACTGACGGACATGTCAACACTTCCTCTAAATCGCTATTTAATACTTCAGATAATGTTGTAGTGATTTTGTATTGGTCACAAAAAAGTAATTGAATGTCGAGATTTATACAACACGTAAAAGATATATTTTTTCACTCAACATTTCAAGAAAGTACACACAGTGGCTAAAGCTGAGCAGAGACACTTTCTTTGTATTAGCTGAAAGTAGTATGCACGAGCCTGTCATCCGGTTAATACCACACGACTCTGTGTGGTCGGCTACTATCTGTTCAAAGTTCTAGCTGATTTGTATTATTGTGTACAAACGTACGCTACACATAAATCGAGATATACGTATCTTATTTTTTGACGAATTCAGAATACAAATGAAAGAGGAGGAAGTCATCCATATTCGTGCTGATTGTTCTAAAAGCAAAGTACATGTATATTCATTGGATGGAAATAGGAAATGCTGTAAGAGTTACATGTATCATCCATTTCGTACTTGTACCATTTCACTTTTAATCTTTGGCAAAGACCCCTTTACTGATATTTCGTTATCCATAATTTGTCCTCTTTATTTGATGAAATCACATCTTATGCGTTTTCGTGTATAAAGATGTGTTCAACACCCAAAACGAAGTATACATATAAAACACAACGAAGGGTTGGTTTTTACTTTTTCAAATAGATAAACATTGACAGCCTGTGATACATATTATAATAGATTTCAATTCATGAAATACCTTAAAATTATATCGGAATTTTACTACTTTAATACAATAAAACACCTTTTCTTTAAAAAAAAAATCCACTGTCAAGTGTATAAAATATGGCTAGTTTAAGGTAGAAAGGTTGATATGTTTAAGTCATGCCTACTATTAACATCTTTTATTGGAAAGTGCCTCAATGGACACTACAATGTCAACAAATCTATATAAAGTACCCAACATCGTTTATCTGCCCTTTATTTGCACAGCTTTGTGGTAAGTAAAGATATTTGTACCTGCTCAATTGGATGGCAACGGTTATCTGCCCTTGTCATGGACAGACTTCCAAATTGAGGTCCATCTTCTCCTGTGCCTAGGTAACTAATATCATCAGGAATCGATCCCGGTCATACAAAAGACGGGGAAGTGGGCGTGTCGAAGAAAGAGAAACTACAAGGGGAAGTATCCGATGAGATACAGCGAATAGTCCATGGGTCGATTTGACTGTGGATGAGGCACGGGTCATCGCGCGAATGACCTACGCCAGTGCTGGACAAATCTTGAAGATCTTCTTAGATTTCAAGATTATATTCTTAAGCTTAAGACTTTACGTTCTTCGATACGAACTTGTTCATACTTAGATCATGTTTTTGTTGTCGTAATTGCTGTTTGTGCTTGAAAACTTAATTAATTCATAGTTAGTACATTTTGTGTAAGATGTTCGGGCACCATAGGTGCAACGGCAATTCCAAAATAGTAAATAGTTCAGCCTCTAGTTGGGAGCCAAGGACTTTGCTGCTAGAAAAAAATTACAGAATACAAGACCAAAAAAAAAAAAATATATCTGACAAAAATTTGAATAAAAAAAAAAACCCTCAAAGATTTCTGAAATTTGGATGATAGTGACGTCGCTTCTTTGTATGTAACGTATTTATCAGTGTTTCATTCGCCAAGCTTGTCTTGTAGGCTATTGGCCATCATGATGTAATGTCCCTGACAACCACTGAAGTGTTAAGTACCCATACATTACATGAGCAGAAGGGAACTGGAGTCGAATCGACTCGCAATGATCTTTCTGGGCATAAATCAGCAGATCTAATCGCAGTTACCATTTTAGTCAACAAGAAATAAAACCTAGCGACATTATTTTGGTTGGATACATATCTCCCATAACATATGTTACCTGATTGCCAGACGACCACGGAGTACAGGTTCAGTCAAAGCAATATCTTACATCCATGACGCGAGGGACTTCAAAAGTCCGCGGACAGAGTGGGTTACAGGGGCTTAGATTTACTTACATGGGAAGGAGCATTCTCTGACCTTATCACCAGGGAAGTTTATATTTTATATCAATGTAGGGTAATAAAAATCATCAGTATAAACACCACTGGCTTTGAAGATGATTCTAATGCATGGATCAAACAAGTTTCTGTAAGAGTCTGTACCGAGGGTAGGAAACAAGACAAAGTAGTTCTTGTCTTTTGTAATGATGGATGACTATACTTCTTTAAAATGTCCATTTGTCGTGACAATAATAGGAAACATTCGCTACAAACATACCGTATTTAGATTCTTGCTCCTTTCCATGCTATATTATCGTCATGATGCAGACGACCACGCTGGTTTCCGTTCATATTGCAGACCTGTGATAATAACACATTTCAAATGTTTTTTATATGACCGAACACCTCCTTTTTTCTGACACAAAGACTACTTACAAAGAAAGTGAAAGTGATGGTCGAAGTGCTATAACTTGAATGAAACGTTCAAGTGTACATATGCATGTAGTCCGGATAACTACACCTTTCCCTACCAACATAGCAAATCGTTGCCCTTAATGACATCAGTCCCCGATAAGTCTGGTCAGTTCCAAGTTTTGTTGTTGATCTTTTTTTTTTTTGGTCAGTGCCATTAATGTTTGCGAGTCTTGATTTGTTTAGGTCCCTGTACCCTTAGTTGTGCTCCTTCTGTGTTTACTAAAATCGATGCTTGCAATCATAGATTATCATGTGTTGAGAGTCCCTCCTTTCTATGTTCAATATAGCGAAATGTAAAGCTATGTAACATATCGTGAAAATAGATTGACACTTTGCTGCGTTATTGACTTGCTAACTACGTCAGTTCCTTTATATTTTAAAATAACACGTGAAGTCTTCTAACTCTTCGCCTTCTTCAATTGAATGATTGTCCATACGTTGATTTCTTTTTTCGGGAAAGAGGACCAAAAAAAAAAAAGAAACATTTCAGTATATATGATTTTCATACTGGTAGATATAATATGCTGGTAAAAAAAAATAACTAAAATAAGATAAAATAAATAAATAAATAGAAAAAGAAAGAAAGAAAGAAAGAAAGAGAGATTCCGTTTAGAATTCTTTATATCTTAGTTTATACATTGTGTTCAACCTTATGTTAGGTAGATAAAAAAGATAAAACCTCTATGAACTTCAGCTCAATTGATATTTGTGTGGAATTCCAAAACATATTTACACAGAATGTCGTTTTATTCGATTAGGGAATTGTCACCGGCGAGAGTTCGTTTATCCTCCTAAACACAAAATTAATCGTGGCCAATGGTTAAGGCAACGATGTAGCTGAATTAGTCATGATGGTTGACATGCTTGATCAATACACTTTCATAACAACACATGCATGGCAGAGAGAACATTTTTTCAAATCTTTGTAACAGTATTTAGTTGTTAGTCTATGTGACAAAGACAAATGACAGTTACCCATGTCGATTTCTTTATGACAACAAACATTCTGTCTTCTCAATTTAAGAAAAGAATGAGAACTTTGTAGATTTTCGTAATGGCTGGAACAGAGATTTAACAAAATTAAAATATCAATCTTTGGGATTTGTACTTGATATTCATCAAAGCAAAAGTCGCAGAAAAACACTGTATTTGATCATGAAATGACGGTTCAAATTGTACACCAGCTACACCACAGAAAGGGGAGAAAAAACGCTCCTGTCCGAATGATGTAATATCCGGTAACAAGACATGCTGTTCTAGACATTTCTACATTTTTTTCTGAGTGAAAATTAACAATTGCTTCAAAAACTAGATAATAAATATTACTGCGGAGGTCTGAATATAACCCAGTAAGGTATAAAAATTATAAAGTATAAAATTTCCTTAAAACATGACTTTATGAGATAGGAAGAAATCTCAGTGTATCTAACCGTTCGTCAAACATTGATAATTTCTAAGACCCACTTACGTCACAGTGTACTTTGAGCACTATGTATACATACGCTCTTTTATTCCAAAAAGATCTCATTCTTAACTGATATGAATACCTTACATGTATCAGCCCTCCAAAGAAATTCATTTCAATTTTTTGTTTTGTTTTGTTTTTTTTTTTTTTGCGGCCCTCTGCTTTCTGTTCTGCTAAGGTAAGCTAAATATAATTCTATAATGACTTTGAAGAAAAGATAAAGAAAATGTACTAGTATGTTTCTCCTCTATAACAATGAAATTTTGTATGATTAGTTTAAATAGGACATTGATCACATTGGCAACATTTATAATATTAGATATCTTAAAGCACTCTGCAGATGATCAAATATGATTAATTGTAAAGTCGACAAAACTTTGTTTGAATCAAATTTTTTCCCAGAATTTTATGTACCGTATTTTTCATATTTTAACTGAAAAACGTATAATCAACACCATTGTTGACATAAAGACAAACAACAAGTAACGACATAATCCTTCATATTTTATTCTTCTACAGAACGTAACGTACTACAACAAAATCTAATAAATAGAATTCAACAAATGTATAATATTATATCTTTTAGTACAATATTTGATGTATAAAATAAGTATAATCATAAGCAGACACAATGTGAACCACTATTTTGTACTTCTCAATGACAATTGTTATTCGATGTTAATGTAAGGAATTGTAAATAAGAATGACCTTTCAAGTATTTTCTATTTCACATTTCACATTTCATTGTTTTGCTTCTATTTATCTATCACAATATATGTGTACCCAGGAGACGGATATTTTGAATGTTTACTTTGGTTATTTTTATACGAGACAACAATTTGGCATTTGACAATATGGAATTCAGTTACATATTTTGATCTATTTTTGAACTTCAAACAATTATTTTGGTGCACGAAAACAATTGTGTTGATTGTTTACCTCAAAGTATGAGAAAACTAAAAATAAAAAGACTTGAAATGTCAAATGTTTATAAAGTAAAGGACAAGTCTACTTCTAGAATGCATAATGTTAAGACATGACTTTCAGTAGAAAAGTTCATTCAAATTGCCTTGAAGATTTAATGGCATTCTATATCAATTCGTTGCAGTTTACAAAAAAAGAAGAAAAAATCGGATCGGTAGAGGTGTATCTGCGCACAACATTCCGAAATATATCTGAATTTAATATAACAGCATATGGCAAGAAAATATAATAAATGAGACAGCTAAAATCCGTAAAAAGCTTTCCTTCTTTCTCCGGTCTATACATCACATTTTGGATTTTATCATCAACTTATGGCGACCGTGTTGCTGTGCAACTAGCAAGACAACTTTGCTCTCCAGAAAGCCCTGATCTGACATGTATTTCACTTTTCACGATCAATGTCAGTTTGGACTATGATAAATATCTAATAGACAATGCTATGTTTGAGTATACCATAATAGTTTTTACATAATACATACACTATTCTTTTTTTCGGCCAAACAAAATATCAGAACAAAATCTCCTAATTCGTGGACGGCTTATCAAAATAAGTTACTAAGAAACCAAAACTCCTGAGAAGTAACAACATCTATATACATCAAAAATGACATTTCTTCTGCAAAAAGAATGAGAAATACGAATTCACTTATTTTGGTACAAACATTCTATATTTTATAGATATTCAAATGAAAGAAAACTGCCACAAATAAATCACATATCATGAAGGGAAATCACTACAATGATTCGTGGGTATGTGTAGAATTAGCTCCAGCAAACAAACAAACGGAAATTATTCCTTTTCAGTTCTGCACACAGTGGAGAATTCAAGAAGGAGGGGGGAGGCTGTGCCCGAAAGGGTGCGATCCCCCCTTCGGAACTAACTCAAAATTTCCCAAAAACATATATGTTTTGGCCCAATTTACAGTTGAAAATCGGCAAAATTCGCCCACTGAACCCCCCCCCCCCCCGGGGCAAAGGGGGCGCTGGATCCGCTAGTGGCACAGACATGTTATATGTATTTTTGTCCATATCAGCTCTTTCTATGAATTGTTCAGGACATAAAAAAATGTTCGCTAATTACTTTAAAAGCATACAACATACATCTTTTAAGGTCCATAATCATGTTCATTTGTAAACTTCAAAAAGTCGTACAATGTGACGGTACATTATAATCAAATTGACAGATAGTAGCAACTCTCTCATAGACCATTTCAACTTATTTGTATTCAGAAGTTCTTGATTTAACATTCATACGTCATTTCACCATGATAAGCATTTAACAACCTCGCTCAAACATTCATTGGATGAAGAAGATGAAGAAGAAAAAGCAACAACATACAACGAATGAGACTTTCAAAATATAAACCTATTTTGCGTAGATTGATTAAACAATCTTCATCGCCATTTGTGACGTTGGTTTCTGGGAATCGATTACATGGAATTCTGGGAAGCAAATCATTACCTCAAACAGCTTGCCTCGTATGCCCATTATAAATCACGATTGATGTGATATTGATCTCCAGTCAGGTATTATGTAAACCGATAAGATATGATACATAATATGACATGGGTTTAGAATTAGTTGTCCACTTGTTCAGGGACATATTTTGTAATCTCTATCCCATTGAGTGGACGGCCCGAACTGCCTCCGTGTCGTGTTCATACGAGTTCAGTTCTACATGTCCGATTCTTGACGGGAATTCACGAACTTCTCGTTACATAAGATGTCAACCACAGAACGATCACATACGAACACAAACGAATCATTCGATACTGAAGTAAGAACTTTGCATTGAGTACAGTTTATCAATGGGGTTGACCACACCGTTGTTCTCTATACTAGCTGTGTTTGGCACACCCTCCCCCACGAACATATGATCCAAACAGGTCATACTGTCATCTAGTGTTTGTCTCACTGTGTTACCTATGTCCATTGTATTGCCAAAGTGGGAATCTGAAAAATATGTAAGGGTATTGCATAGAGAATATCAAGGTCAATGTTATTTGGTTGAAATTCGTTTCATTTTCATAGCATAACCTAACAACACCACCCACTTCTATTTTGCGATAAATCCTGATTTCGAACACCCCCCCCCCCCTCAATCTTCGTTGTCGTTAGTCTAAATTTGAGAGGACACATTACCGTAAAGGCGAAAATAAGAAGAAATGTCGGAAGAGAGAACAAGCAAATTCAAAAGATTGTGACCCTTCGGTTTTGGGTGTTTGCTTCAATAAAATAGTCTACATGAACTCCTTTCAGATCTATGATGGACAGACGGACACTGGATGAATACATGTATACCTTCACTTGAAAATAGAAAAAAAAACACCTTTTCCCTAGGTACATCCCGCCTAGTGTTTCCAAATTTATCAGGTAAAATATCATTTTTTTTTATACAAAGTAACATTTTGCTCGAAATTGAACAAGTGAAAAAAAACCTTGTACCCTAGGATGTGGAATATGAAACAGAATCTTTTGAACATAACTATCAAATAAACGACCTATAAGTTCATGCTACCTCATTTTTACCTATAGATAGATGATAAAGATATGTTGATAATTTACCTTGATATTCGCTGGCGGGGATTGGAGAAATTTGTTCTACGTTTCCATGGTGACGAGACTCTGAAATTAGAGATCCTGAAAAGGAAGAAGCTTGATTTAAGATTTATGATTCTCCAATCCGTGATTATTGTATATGGCATCAATTTACACCATGAAATAGACGGGGGATTCAAAGAAATTGAAACGTAAAATGAAAACAGAAACAGCTAGTGTACATTTTCTTAATAGAAAAAAAAAATCCCGAACTTTAATTTTTCAAAAATCAAAGTTTGATTTTTGAAATCTGAATAGACTATTAAAGACTCTTTTTTTTTAAATTTGCCTTTATTAATCATTCGATTTTTTTTCAGACTGCTTTAGCTTCATAATAGAGACGAACATACGGACTCAGATGAACATACGGACTTACCAAGCGACTCATCCTCTCCCAGACGCTTAAGACAGTCTACAAAAAAGATCAGATCACCATGACAAAGTAGAGTAATAAAGAAGGAATTTGAAAGGGTTTCATTAGCTATAAGGAAACAGTGATAGAATTTTAAGGGTACATAACGTCCTAGCTTTCACATCAAAATTTTAACCACAAAAATCCAGACACAAAATTATGAGCGTGCCGCCATCTTTTGACCAAAAGTGAAACTATATTATTTTTTTCTACGGAGTCATATTTTAGCAAGTCGCATACAATAGCGACAACAATAAGACGCGTATGCAATATCATTTCATTTATTTCAGTTTTATCTACCAGTATTTGTAATTTTGTACATTTTTTGTTGTTGAAAATCCACGGTAATGCGGGTGGAGAAGAGGCTATTTCAATACCCTGTCTGTATACAGCGTTAAATTTGCCTATATTTTGTCAGTATTTTTTCCATGTTTTTAAAGTTTAACATTTACATGAAAATGTTTTCATTTTCTCAGAATCCGACATGTGTCATTTATCTTACATTTTGTTATTTATTATGCCAAATCATTTTTTATTTTTCTGTACATTTGTACTTTACAGTGATTAAATGTTCGCCTCGTCAAAATATTGGAATTGTGTACTTTACAATGCTTTGACTTTTATGCAGCTAAGTAAACAAATTTACAACTTCATGTTTATTATTGTACTGCAGAAATACTATTATTGTGTAGAAATACAAATTTATATAACATTTACCTTGATCGTCATCGTCATCTTTATATTCCTTTTTGGTTTCATGTTTACAATTTTCGTTCTTGTTGACGTCACCACCCTTGCTTTTGCCAGAGTTATTTTTGGAATTGCCGTCTTGACTCTGTCTTCTAGCTAACTTTTTAACCTTAAGTAACAAATTGACGATAAAGTTGAAAAAGTGATAACAAATATTTGTCAAAGAGATGAGTTATGAAACGTGAAGCAGACAGAAATACACTCATGTTACATTTTAGTCATAGAGATGGTACCTTTGCTCTTTGATTCTGGAACCACACCTGGACCACTCTTACACTTAACCCTGTTTCCGCTGCTAGTTGTTCACGTACCTATTCATACGAGAACAGTGGCGGATCCAGCGCCCCCTTTGCCGGGGGGTCAGGGGGCGAATTTTTGCGATTTTATCTGAAAATGGGCCAAAATATAGGGTTTTTTGGAAAATTTTGGGTCAGTGCCGGGGGGGCGGACGCCCCCTCCGCACCCCCCTGAATCCGCCACTGGAGAAAAAAACGAAATTAAGATTTTGTGATGCCCGATTTATAAATTTCGCGCTTATGGAAATAAATTGGAATACGATAGAAAGGAATATTTTGCTAAAAAAAAAAGAAGAATATTTAAGGTAATCAGTATCATAATTATGGGTCTACAAAATACCTTTCTGCACGGCTTTGGATTGAGCTCGAATGCGGATTTGAATTTTCGCCGTTGACTAGTTGTAAGGATTGTGCGGGGCCGCTTTGGATGCTTCCCGCCATCACTCTCACAATCCTCGTAGCTCTCACTGTCGTCACCTGATTGGTCAAATTATAGCACGTGTTATTCTCTTGTGTCCAATCAAATTAATCGAATCATTGTTAGACAATTTCTTTTCCTTAATTCAGATAGATTACAATTAAAGATAAAAAACATGCAAAACTTTAAGAGAGAGAGAGAGAGAGAGAGAGAGAGAGAGAGAGAGAGAGCCTTACTTTTAGGACTCAAGTTCATCATAAATTCCCTCTCGTGGTCAAGTCGACAGAAGAGTTGACCTTCGTGTAAAGCGTAGTAATCTCCTTGTTTAAGGTGCTGACCACACTCCACGCACGCGAAGCAATGTAGGTGGTAGATAAACCCCTGTGCTCTCATCACCAGCTCATTAGAACCCACGTGCATACCACACCCATTGCATGGATGTCGGTACATTCTGAGAAAAAAATTAAAATCATAGTTATTTTTCAATAGAATCAGATGCGCAGTCTGCAGATGCTCGTATTCGATGTTCCAAAATATGTAGCCGTAAAAACAAATCTGTTCTAGTGAAAGGTTATTTTATTTTTGTTATCGCAAAATAATCGAAAACACCCCCCCCCCCCCCCAAAAAAAAAGAATCAAACAAACAACAACAACAACGACAAATAGAATTCAGCATGGTGTTTTTGAAAAAAGATACTTAATATATATCTTTTTATCAGAAAATAACAGTATGTGAAAAACAAGTCGGTATATATCATTAACAAGATGACTGATGCAAGGCCAGAGTAAAAAAGAACGAAAAGTCAATTTCCCCGCTATGAGGAATCAGAGATCCCCTTCTCAAAATTCAGTCTTTATTTTAGTATTTTTTAGATGATTAAGCACTGTTGTGTTGAAAAAAAAAATTTAAATAAGCTTCAATATTGATTTTCAAAACATGCTTTCAGTAAACTCGGCCAAGCGGTTTAAATACTCCAAACAATTTGTCTTGAGTTCCCAGTCAAACTGCCTTGGTTCTCAACAAATGTTCCGTCCAAACGATTAATCTGGGAGTCTTAGAAAAGACTGAATACTTTCATTAAGCTCCGCGGTGCGCTCGTTAGATCTATTATATATAAGAAGTCAAATCCACGTCGTTGGAGAAAGATTAAAAGACTAAAATCACACCATATCACGTAATGCATTTATCATTTTGGGAAAGAGTAAATACTGGAAATGAACAAATGTGAACAAATGGTGAAAACCGCCCGCCTCGGTAACGGAGTGGAAACAGTTTCTGCGAAATTAAGCATCCTGAATTGTCTGGAAAATTGTTGCTGATGTGACAGACGATTTGTATTCACGGTGAATATACGGAACATGGGTTAGCACTTCGCTGGGACCAAACACTCGGAAATAAAACCATTAAAACGAACGTCTGCTTTGAAGCTCTTTTTGTATGTGGAAAAAGTAAGTAGAATAGAGTAACACGACGTACGACTTGGGCTGTATCAGAGACGATTCGCGCTGTGCGAGGACGACAGGAAAAGTCTTTAGAAATTCCGTGTGAAGCGATGGATGGGCATGGGCAGGATAATCTAGTTTAGCATAGTGTTTGTTAAAACTCTATACCTTGCCGAAAGAAAATATTTAAAAAATAAAAATAATTCTTTGATTCGTTCTATGACGTTATTCAGACTATAAAGGGCGTCAATACAATGTGTTGATGTAATCCGGCTTCAGTAAAGTATCGGGATGTTTTAAACCATTGTCAGAGAAAATCCCTTAATTTCCTCTTCAGAATGTCACGTGTTCTAACATTATCGGTTACCAATGATGGTTATTAATTTCCAGTGTTTGCAACCGGAAGTTGAAAACTTTCAAAAATCTGTATAATCCGGAGTTAATTCTATACTTCTGAAAATAATCAGACAGACCTACATTGTAAAGAATCTAGTTAAAAAAGATACTAGCAGAAATTTTTAAGTTGAATTCTATGAGATGCAAAAAGAGTTGTCTCTGGCGAAAAGTATAGAGCACGTTACAGGCGTTAATTTACGCGATGAATTAAATTTTATAATTTCATTCGTAATTTGTATTTCTAGTATAAAATACTAGTAGTCAAATGTTATTTTCAAAATGTGAGTCTTCCCTATTCAACCAACCGTCGGGCGACATTGTTTGATCAAACAGACTGACCACGGCGAAAAAACGGTGAAAAGAAGAATGGCAGGTTTTCTTTACATCTACCTCGATGGTATTAATTGTAAAAGTCATCTTTTTCCAAAGTTCCAAACTATACTACAAGGTGTACACCTTAAGCACAAGTGAGAAATGGTTCTTCTTCTTCCCTGTCACACAGAGAGTGATATTAAATATCGTTAATCATTGAAGGCGATTTCCTCAATATTAAACAATGGGATTCAGTTGGTAACGCTTGCAATATCTGGAAGTTATTGAGTTAGAGGACAGCAAAGACTGATGCCGTGTTTGACGAGCAAAGTAATTACTCCTCTGTATCAATAACAATATGGCATCGGAATTCATCTATAGCTAGCGCTCTTTCTCGTGCAGCTTATTTTGGTCACCGAGGTAGCTCTCTGACTACAGAGTTAAAATCTCTTTTTTCCGACAAGAAACAAGAAAGGCGGCTTATTAACATGATTATATCCCGGAATCTGACATGCATCTTGGCATCTACCAGACGGACCTTCTTGTATACTACATGAAGCTTTATATAACTCAAATACAAATTCGTCGCTTCTATTACAGCAGCTAACTTATCTTAAACTGGGTTACGTTACGAATAGAAGATATCATGGATGAAAAGGCAGTCATAACAAAAAAAAAAAATAAATAAATAAAAAAAAAAAAAAAAAAAAGAAGACAGCGGCACTTTCTACATTTATAATTGATATAAATGTCATCATATTCTAGTCACATGTGCACACATTATAGACATTTTAATTAATTTTTATTAGTGACATTCAAGTTCAACATCCCCAATAAATATCATTGATCAATTCTAAAGAGATGCTCAATGTGTTCCAAAAATGAAAAAAAATTAATTGCTTTCTGATATTTCTATTCTAATGCCAGCTACCGATAGGGTTGTTTGACTTTTGTGGTATTTCTTTTGAAAAATAAAATTCCAAATAATCATTGCGATTGTTTGACTTTATTTCAGACGTTAAAAAGTGACCTTCAATTCTGATTGTTATTTTAATACTGCAGAAATCAGCTTGTTTTCCAATCTTGGTTAGGTATATTTCTCCTTTTTTCATTATCACTTGATTTAAATTAAATCAAGTACGACTTCGTTTTAAATATAGATTATTTCAAGTTATTGTAAATGCGTTCCCTTGACATATTCATGTTCTTAATTTTTTGTGCTTTAATCTATTCAGGATATCTCATATTGAAATTTTTAAAACTCTTCATTCGTGTTGTTTTATTTTGCATATATTCCCTTCATAATTAATTAACTTTCAATATCAATACTCACTTTCATTTCATTTAACAGAATGAAAGGTAGAAAAAACAGAACTTACTACTTTTAGAAATTACGACATTCATACTTGACTTACTTATCATAGTCGAGTTTGCAGAAGAACTTTCTATCCCTCTGGTAGCACGTGCCCGAGAGAGGGGCGTGGCATATTGAGCAAACGACACAGTGTTCGTGCCACGAGAACTCCATGACTTTGAGGAGGAATCTATCTTCTATGGGTCTCTGACAGCCCGCACAGATCTCCTTGTGGGCACTGGGCATGCTCCTGTGAAAAAAATAAAATTGCAAGGTTGGAAACAATGATGAACTAATAAGCAAATGAATGTAAAGTAGGAAATAAATAAAGAAAAACCCAGCTTTTAGTGATCAAAATTTCTCAGCGTTTATGCAATGTATATATATTTATTAGAAATCAAAATATATTGGTGAGACCTTTTGATATTAGTAAGACTTGTAGGACTTGAGAACTCGCATTCCCTTTGATGAGACGGGAACATGAAACTGAGATCGTCTGCGTCTGCGATATATTGAGAGCGACCCATCCATGTGTGATCCACTAGGTCTCCCTGCATTTTATCGCTGCCGTTGTACAGATACTGCCTGAAGTCAGCGAGCTGACCGAAGTCCCCGCAAACCCCTATATTATTGGTGCCGCCGGCGGGATTTACATCCATATCCTGATCGCTGTATACCATCTGGGTTTCAGGGTACTCCTGGGAAGTTTGGCTGTCAGTTGACAGGGAGTGTCGTGTCACCCTCTCCCCAGTGGAAATGGAGTATGGAAGACTCTGTGTAGAGCGGTCATCACTTGTCCTGCGTGGTGACGGGATCATCATCTCCCCGTCCGTCCACGATCCTGCTAGAACACCTCCCTCGGTGGCCATGGAGGGGTAGAATTGACAAGATGGGGGGAAATCGAGCAAGTGATTCTGCTTCCAAAAGCTTTGTGAAGGACTGATCGTGAGCAAGTCCATTGCTGTATTGCTGAACTGATAAAAGTAGCAAGTACTTCTCCTCTGTTCAGCTTATGATATTTTTTCCATGGAACTTTCCAATTTATACCAAGCGAGACATTCAAGGTACGCCTTCTGTCCTTTTATGGATTGTAAGTATTTGCATACTTTATTTTGGTTGAACTTTTAAGACATATTTTTTTTTATATGTGAAGATTGATTATCACTTACTGACGTAGTATTTTTATTCCCAGCTTGATAAATATTCGGAAAATAAAAAATATTGGGTTGCATGACCTGAGTTTGTTGACTTTGACCTTGAAGATTCTCTGTGAGGCAAGATCAAACATAAATCAACATTTTTTTAAATCATCTTTTCTTGCACTTTTTCTTTTTCTTGTTTTCTTAACTTTATTTATTTTACAACGTTAACTTTATTATTATACAACGTTTAACAAACAAGTTACACAACTCATATTAATGTCTCACGTTTTACACCTTTAACGAAATATATACATTAAATTACATGTACATATGTACATATACCGAATGGATTAAAAATCATAAAACAAGTAATGCAAAAAAGATGATTATGTATTCATCACACGTGATCTTCGTGAAAGAATAGTAATGCCTGAAAGAAAGGCTCGTACCTAAAGGATTCCAAGTAAATAAAACAAATAAACAATTCTTTAAAAATGAAACTGTTCAAAGTGAGTAGTTGAAAATCAAGACTGGAGGCTAGGAGTCCTGATGATCGTTGTTTTACAGCTTTGGAGTAAAATCTATTCATTTTTAAACAGATTTACAACATTCCTGAAATTATTTCGTCTAATATCACATTCAAAATAAAGCGATTTTTGCCAAAAACATAAGATTTTTTTCTGAGTAAAGCAAGCTTTAAGTCATAAATAAATAAACAAATAAAAACTGACAATAACAATAGCATTAATCAATAGAATAAGACAAAGAAATATATCTATAACACCCCCCCCCCCCCCGAATATATGGGAGATAATTAATTGTTGTTTTTTTAAAAGTTCTTTCCATCGGATGCAATTTGGAAAAATGTTCGGGCTATCTATAGACCTTTTCATGCGCCTTGAAAATTTTTAATTTTGATCCCAGAATACATTGTGCATGCGCACTACTGTGTAGGCAGGATCCAGATCCCAGTTATTTTTCAAATACTTTATTACCAAAAATAGGAGAAAAAATCTCAAATCGAACCAGCTCAAACACATTGACACTACTATTAAACGATGATTAATTTTATGATTCACATAGAAAAAAATGTCGTAAAGATTCAAAATACGCAATGTTTTAAATATATATATTTTTTTCAAAGTCATGCACTCAGATACGTACCGGAATTATTCGAATTTTATCTATCCGAAGACCAACTTCCGCACATGCAGATGTCTCACACCATATAAAAAATTGAACCGTATTCATCTAGTAAACATTGAAGGAGAAAAAATCCAAGATACCAATGATGTGCATTTTTCCACAAATTGTTGAAAAATAACAGGAACTATCCTTATATGACTAATAGATGTAAACTGACTTCGCTGATTTATACAAACAGGGCGAAAGATGCGTACTCATTATCTGTATGTCTTAATAAACCAAGTGTTGTGATCTTGTATGTAAAATCAGAAAAATAGCTGAATTTAAGGTGGAATGTTCCTTTGTATAGAAAACAAAGGGGATGACTCCCATCAGGAGGCAAAATCAGGATCACTCTGCTTGCTTTCGACAATAGCCTTAAGCGTTTTGATGTCATGGTTATTCACGAAAGATGGGCAGTGGAAGAACACGATTTTCGAAAATAACAACGAAGAAAAAATCTCCTGCAAGACCAGGTTGTGACCGCGACAAAGACCAAGTCCTCCTTTATTATTTGATATTGAGGAACATAAGCTGTTTTGGCATTGCTTTATTTCTAAAGTGCTATTTGAGGTTGTCTTCAATAGAACGTTTAGTTCAAACTAGTCTACATAATAATCATTTGCTTTTAAATACTTCGAATGCATAAAGCTACGTTTGCTGTCAAACGATTTGATTAAAGCTTTAAGCTTTAATATTCAAAATTCAGCAAAGCATTGCTTGACGTACTACTGTCTTATAGTGCTTAGTTTGAATTTTAAATGACAATTTTTATAAAAAATATATTTATTCTGTTTGAAACCAACAATCAGATCATTTACCTAGATTGCGGCAATGAATCGAGAACAAAAGTAAAGTTTAACGTATTTCCTACACATTACACTGAAAATAACCCTAATTTTAAATACGATGTATTCAGATCATCCTTGTTTACATGTATAGATAATTAACATCTTTGGAGAGTTTCCGGTTTTTGATTAGCGTCTTATATCGCTTTCACAATATAGCCAATTCTGAATTCTGACTTAAATGCCTGATAATTCTCAAGAATAGATAAACACACAAATGAATAAATACATTTATAAATAAATAAATAAATAAATAAATAAACAATGAAGTCACTGTTATAGCAAAAATACATCAAATTCCATCCTTTTCTTATCCAAACTTTTCGGCCAATGGCCTTCATCAGTGGAATGTTTTTAAATATTGTATATTATATTTATAAACATAAACATTATATATTTACAAATATTATTCGATTTGATTTAAACATTTATTGCATATATAGCAAGGGATTGGCGACAAGTAAAGCATACTTAGAATTCGCCTCTCCAAAAAATACATTAATATTACATGTATACATCATATTTATAAACATTCCACTGATGAAGGCGACGAGCCGAAACGTTTGGATAAGAAAAGGAATTAATTTGATGTAAATAAATAAATACATGTAAATTATTATATCTCCCTGCTACTTCGCTAAGAGAGGATAAAAATGTACTAAAAGATAAGTTGTCATTTTTGAAGACATTCTTTTCTAAAAGTTTTTAATACGTTACATGGTCAGTTGTCCTATATAAGTGGTGTTTTTTTTTTTTTTTTTTTTTTTTTTTGGTTATTATTATATTCCTTCCTCAGTGTTTAACTTTAAAGAAAAAGAACTGACATTCCATAAATGTAATTCAAAGAAGTTGAACGAAATATACAACACGGAAATGCTTGGGTTATGGTTAAAGAAAGGAGGGGATCCCCAACAAGACTGGATTGTAGCACCCACAACAAAACACCAAAACACCCCAAGTGAAAACACAGAGAAGACATATACAGCTAAAAACAACCGAAAGAGACGGACAGTATTTCTGTCTAACCGTAGAAAACATTTTCGTATTGTTGAAAAAAATCCAGGGATATCGAAAAACAAGACACCGCTATAGACGGTATTAATTGCCTTACTGCTGACAGTATATTGTGTTTTGAAACACTATATCCATTGAAAGCAACAGGGTGCAATATTTTAAATATCTCCTTTCAAAGTTCAATGTGAGATTCGATACAGTTTTGACACACTTTAGTCTAACTCAAAATTATATCTTCAAGGTCAAGGTCAATCTTCAAAGTTAATTTAAGTACCAGAAATCAGTACCAGTAACCCTGTTCTGCCTTTATGACAAGTTTCAAAAAGTTATACTCCATAGAGACAGTCTGAGTAATGGCGTATGTCCAGGTCATAGACGAGGGCAATACCTGAAATCAAGTCCAGTTATCATATACTTCCATGTAAAATTTTAATGTGCTATTTGATATACAATGTAGTACAATAAAGTCTTACTCGTAGTTTCATATGCATGTGATATTGGTACAACATAGTCCAATTCAAAATCTTATTTTCAAGGTCGAGGTCAAATCTCAAGGTCAGGGTCAACACCTAAAATTCCGAGGTTCATTTGCTTAATCTATCTCCATGCAAAGTTTAAATGTAATGCGTGATACATTATTGGTAACTTACCATGGTAAGGTCAAACTTAAAATTGCATCTTCAAGGTCAAGGTCAAACTCAAGGTCAATACCTGAAATTAAGTCAACTCATTATTTCCTATCTTTATGCAAAGTTTGAATGTAAAATTTTTATATAGTATTCGTACAGATTAGAGAGGTTTAGAAACCGTTACCTGTACCATGTTACGAGTACGTGTAGACGCAATAACTGAGTATGACGTCATTATTTATTGCGTATGGGAAATAGCTACAAATCGCGAGCTAAACGTGTACATCTTTTTGTTTATATAGCAGATGTATTTCATGAATACTTGTACCGAGTATATTTTATAAGTTTATTTGTAGATTACACGTGCACGTTACCGGACACGTTAGCCTTCTTAACCTCTCTATTAATTCCAAATTACATTTTTCAATGTCAAGGTCAAACCTCAAGGTCAAGGACAATACCTACACTAAGACCCTCTCACCATGCTTTATCTTTGTACCATGTTTGAATATTGTACCCCTTATAGTCCTTTCACAATTAACCTAAACGCAAAATTAAATTCTTCAAGGTCAAGGTCAAAAGCAATACCTGATTTACGATAATCTCACTCTTCTTTATCTCAATACCAAGTTCAATATTGTTCTCCATATAGTTCTTCCACAACTAAACTAAACAAACAAAAAAGTCATAAAATTACATTTTCAAGGTCAATATCAAACCTCAATGTCAAGGTAAAACATAGGTAATCACAGATTACGAAGCTCACCTCGTGACAGCAAAATTCAATTCAAACATATTTCTTAGTACATGTATATTGGCTTTTAAAGGCAAAATCACTCAAGCGGAAAGAGTAGGTCAAGGTCATTTTATGAAAGTTTGATCAAAGATACATCCAATATGCAAGTTTGGTACATGTAGCACTTATACTTTGCTCAATATTGGCTTTTAAAAGCGAAATCACTCAAGTGGAAAAAGTAGGTCAGATGCTGCATCCGATGCATGGGTCCATCTCGGCATCCAAAGATGAATCACTTGTGCAAGTTTGGTTACTGTAGCATTAGTACTTTGTCAGATACTGAGCTACCCCAAACTTCTTATCCAAATCACTCAAGCGGAAAATGTAGGTCAGATGCTGCATCCGATGCATGGGTTCACCTCAGCATCCAGAGATGAATCACTAATGCAAGTTTGGTTACTGTAGCATCAGTACTTTGTCAGATACTGAGCTTCCCTTAAACTTCTTAACGAAGTCACTCAAGCGGAAAATGTAGGTCAGATGCTGCATCCAATGCATGGGTTCACCTCAGCATCCAAAGATGAATCGCTTGTGCAAGTTTGGTTACTGTAGCATTAGTACTTTGTCAGATACTGAGCTACCCCAAACTTCTTAACCGGACGCGGACGCGGACACGGACGCGGACGCGGACGTGGACGTGGACGCGGACGTGGACGCGTGGGGTTATAGCATAAGCTCACTCAACTTCGTCGAGGTGAGCTAAAAACAATACCTGCGTTCAGCTCCTCTGATCATGCTTTATCTTTGTACCAAGTTTGAAGATTGTACCCCTTATTGTTCTTTCATAACTAACCTAAACGCAACAGCTAAACCAAATTGTTGACGCAGACGGCGGACGGACATTGCCAATTCATAGCCAGATTTTGCTTCGAAATCCGGCCAAACCCCAAACAAAGAAAAGATCTTCAACGGGACCACGAAGTGGAACACTTCCTCACGGCGGAACACATCACCATAGCAGAACACATCCACATAGCGGAACACACCCACACAACGGAGCACACCCACACAGCGATACACATCCAAACAGCGGAACATATCCACATAGCGGAACACCCAAACAACGGAACACATCCACTTAGCGGAACACACTCGTACAGCGGAACACATCCACACAGCGGAACATACTCATACAGCGGAACATGTCCACACAGCGGAACACACTCATACAGCGAAACACAATCACACAGCGGAACACACTCACACAGCGAAACACAACCACACAGCGGAACACACCCTCACATCGAAACACAACCACACAGCGGAACATACCCTCACAGCGAAACACAACCACACAGCGGAAGAACACACCCACTCAGCAGAACACACCAACACAGCGGAACACATCCACACAGCAGATCACACACTACATGTCCATGATTTTTTTTTATAATTTCGTGTAATATAGATTATTCATCACAAAAGGGGGGATGCAATGCAGTGTAAGGATGCCTTAGCTATGAGTTTTATTCAAAATAAGAGAAATAATATATAATATGAGATAATAAATCTGAACAACGATCGGCGTGATTCATGCTGATGAAAGTGAAAATAGAACGCCGATCGTGTTTGTGCGTTATAAAAAGCTAATATTCACCTTATTTCAGATAAAACTCATAGCTACTAAAGGTATTCTGACACTGCATCACATTCCCCATTTTTTAAAAATGACCTATAATACACAAATATATAGAAAAATCAATTGTTCTGCGTTGCGAGATTACCCACCGAGGTGACGCAAAGGACTACGTTTGCTGACAAGAACTTTTTTTAAGTACCAAATGTAATTTCAAGGCAAGTCGATACATCACATACATATGGTGGCATACTTCTGCCCCCTACATGCGAGATATTATTCTTCAGATTATGTCAACATGCAAGTTAAATATGTCAACATGCAACTTAATTTATGTTAACATGCGACTTTTTATGCGACATGTAACTTATTATGTCAATATGCATCTTAATTATCTTGCATGTGAACATAATTATCTTGCAAGTCGACATAATTATCTTGCATGTCAATATAATTCTCTTGCATGTTAACATAATCTGTACTAAAATATCTTGCATGTAGGGGGCAGAAGTATGCCACCATACATACACGACAAAACTGCAGTACGTTACAGTTGCACGTCTATACATCGTACATACTCCAGTTGCACGTCGATGCTTCAATGATAAAAAAAGTTGCGAAAATGACAATGACAATTATGTAAAGTCCAATGATACAAAATACAATGTACCGATTCAATTATACAATACTATAGTAGTTTATCCTAGTCATTTACGCTTTATACCTCGCCGGATAAGACGAACGGACGAGTAACGGATAACAAAAATTTTCTATCCGTTGGTCTCCGTTCGCATCCGTTACTCATCCGTTGAATCAGTTACTCGTCTGACGATGCCCGTATGTCTCGCACATAAGAAATAACGTGTCAAACGGGTGAAATATTGAAGCTAGACAGAACGGACTAAGATATCCGTTACTTTTACGTTACGTGTACATTGATCTCCGTTTTGTCCGTCTATGGTAGCTGATATCCGTTAGGTGTCCGATTATGTCCGGTAGACTCTTGTTACAAACGGACATCTACCGGATGTGAAACGGATAAGACGGAGATGTAACGGATAGCTACCGGAGGCCAACGGATGAGTAACGAATGTCAGTTCATCGTGCGTTTTGTCCGGTTCTTGTACGTTGCATTTCCGTTTTATCCGTTGTTTTCCATTACTCGTACGATGAAGTCCGTCACTTGTCTGTTACTTTTCCGGTAGATCTCCGGTACTCGTACTGTACATATCCATTTCAAACTAGTTGCGATAGCCTCGAGCAATGGCAGTGCCGATTCTTTACAAACGGACGACCAACGGACTAAAGGATTTTGGCAGTTTTATCATCCGTTAAACGGTGGGCACAACCCGACGTACGTGCTGTCTGCCTGCAAAAACGTAGGCAAACCGTAGGTATCCGTGCGTTATCAGTACGTGTCCCGTACGGCCTCCTTGCGGATTTGAGAACACGCAGACAGGACGTAGCAGTTTTAGAGCATACAGAACTTTCGCTGCGTCCTGTCCTGCGTGCTGTCTAAGAATTCAACAAGAAGTACGACACGCACGTTGCACGTACGTTGCAAGTACGTGCAACGCACCTTCGACGCAAGGAAGTGAGGACTCCGTGCGTTAGCAGTACGTGTCAATTCGGCATGCTTACAATAACGTAGAAGACGTACGGAGGAAGTACGTTGTAAGCAAGTTGTACGCAAGTCGCAAGTACGTGCAACGAACTTACTTTTTTGCGCAACATATGATGCATGTAACTACCCATATAACCGTGCGTGCGACGTGCGTTGACGCACTCCTTCCGTACTCTTGCCACTTCCTTCCCTGCGTCTTCAGAAAAACGTAGCGCACGTAGCCTCCACAAACACGTACGTCCAAAGCACGCACGGCGGTTGTGACCAGGGATTTAGACGTCCGCTCGCGCTATCCGGTAAGGTGTGACACTACCATTATAAAGTTAATATATGTAAAGTTAAGCAGTTTTCTGAGGAACCCGAATTTGAAATCCATGAGGTAAAACCAAAGAGGAAAAAAAAGGGGGTGTAAGAAGATCAATAATTACGTTGGTAACAACATGTGTGGGCAGCATCTTTTTGAGTTTAGTTCATGATACGCCGATAATGTTCAAATAATGGCCAGATTAAGCTAGGATGAAAAAGCTATAGATGACAGCGCTGAATCCCGCGTGTTTTGTGAGGGGGACCCGGACTCCTTGGTAACGGGGGCACTTGACAGAAAAACTAGGCGTAACCTCCAGTATGGAGACCGTGGAGTGGGACGTCAGGCGTGTAATGTCCCCAGATTCTATGCCTCGTCTTCAAAGACACATGGTAATGGGAGAATGATTAACATGGAGGATAAAAAGTTTGGTTGAGGCGACGTTTTATGTATTTGACACACATGATTGAGCCTTTTAAGGCATGAAATTCGTCAGAAAGATAACAGCTTAGCTGCATCTTCAAAGAATAAGTCTCCAAACCATTCATATTTAACATCCCTGTTTGTGGTTTAAGTATTTGTAAAGTAGCTAGCGGAGTCGCTCTGATCCCCCAGATCGTTGACGAAGCAGGCATGGAAAGTCGTATTCTGAATTTATACTTTGTTTTGGTCTATCAAACCATGTATCTATATGAATAAAGCATATCTTAAGACTTGGAGTACTAAAACTCGTACATATAGAGATACTCTTGGTCTTCTTTTTCTTGTACTACATGTAGAAGATTACATCATTTGGATGAAGAAAAAAAAGTATACATAAACCAAACGATAATAAAAATATAACCCAAGCAAAACAAACAGACAAAAAAGGAACAAAATTATCCTTTGTTTCTGAAAGGGGCTGGGCGACAGGAAAATATCTATAATATTTATAATATTTCAAAGCTTTAAAAGAAGCTTTTTATAGAAACTTTGCGTAAAGTAGGTGTTATACTTCACAAGATGTATTTGAAAGAGTGCTGTTTAAAGAATCAAAGATGCAAAAACGTTGGAAATAGCATTTACGTTTAAATTTTCTTATTTTAGTGATGGAAATACCGTATATGGCATAAACAGCAAAGGCAGCAAAGGAATAGCATATCGCAACTGCATGTTCAGCAAAAGGATTTGACATTGAAAATAATTAGGTTTCATCCTCTTCATATAGGGAATATTTGTGGATGGTTAGGTGATCCAATGATTATTGTTTGGTCTCCTATGTTGTTCAAAAGGATTTATAAATCAAGTCCACAGCGACCTTGACCCTTTGACGTTCGACCTTGAAATCAATAGGGTTCATCCTCAGAGTCTATCTAGAGAGAACATTTGTGAAAGATTTGGTGATCCTATTATGATTGTTTTGTCTTCTGTGTTCTTCACACTGGTCCATTGTGACCTTGACCTTTGAAAATCAACAGGGCCAATAGGGTCCATCCCCACATGAGAACATTTGTGGATGGTTTGATGTGCCTTTGATAATTGCTGAGTCTTTCATGCTGTTCACAAGAATCCGGTCACAGACACCCTTGTCGCAACCTAAAATGTAATAACAACCTAAAATGTAATAAACTGGATGTATTACATTTTAGGTTATTACATTTTAGGCTGAACCATCCAAACCTGAAATGCAATAACGACCTAAAATGTAATAAGTTTTAAGACAACCATAGCCATTAAACATAAGTTTGTTTGTTTATTTTTCTATCCGTAGGTAACTCTGTGTACATATACTTTCCGGATTATGTTTGTGAACAAATCTTGATATTCCTTACATTTGACGGTGATGCTCAGGATTTATTTCTTTTACTTTGAATCATAGTTACATCTTTAAAAGTCTTTGACAGATCAATGAAGTGAATTTTCAAATCAAAACTTAGTCTTTAGAATTTATTACATTATAGGTTATTACATTTTAGGTTGACCATCCAAACCTAAAATGTAATAACAACACAAAATGTAACAAATTTAGAAGACAACCAAAGATATTAAACGTGAGATCTGTTTGTTTGTTTGTATATCCGTAGGTAGTAGCTATGTGTACATATAAGTCTATGTCACGCTCTATTTCTTCCTTTTTGGGCGATGTTAGTTGAAATATTTTGACATTCCGTACACTTTACGGTGACGATTAGGGTTAATTTTAAGCTTGTACGTCTTCGACATTAAATCATATTCACATCTTTTAAGGTCTTTGTCGGATATATGAAGTAAAATTGCAAAAAAAACTTAGTCTTCAGAATTCATTACATTTTAGGTTGACTATTCAAACCTAAAATGTAATAACATAAAATGTAATAGATTCTAAAGACTAATTTTTGATTTGCATTTTACTTCATTAATCTGACATAGACCTTAAAAGGTGTAAATATGATTGAAAGTCGAAGAAATACACGTTTAAGATAATTTCTGAGCGTCACCGTCAAATGTAAGGAATATCAATATATTCAAACATCATCCAAAAAGGAGAAATAGAGAGTGACATATGTAGCTTGATCTGCACAGACAGTAACTTACGGATAGACAAACAAACAAACAAACAAACAGATCTCACGTTTAATGGCTATGGTTGTCTTGAAAACTTATTACATTTTAGGTTGTTATTACATTTAAGGTTTGGATGGTCAACCTAAAATGTAATACATGTAACCTATAATGTAATAAACTCTGAAGACTAAGTGACAAAAATGAGAAAAAAATCATATCCCTCTGAAGAAGTACACAATCGTTAATCGAAAAATCATCTTACCAAGGGCATACAAAACCAGGAAAAACCAGAACTTAGGCAAATGAACAGATAGAACAGGTGCCCATAAAGAGTGAGCATCTCCTGCTTGCATGCAACACTCGCCATTTCAAGTCGGTAGAAAGGACACAATCCGCAACTCCCACAAAGGAAGACAAACGTATAAATTTGTATGTCATGGCATAAAAGATCTACTTCATTTATGTCATTTATGACTCTGGACAAGGGGACGTCATAGTGTGTTTTCATTTCATTTGATTTACATTTCACTTTATTAATCTGACAAAGACCTTAAAAGATTTAAATATGATTAAAAGTCGAAGAAAAACAAGTTTAAAATCAGTTATGAGCGTCATCGTCAAATGTAAGGAATATCAACAAAAAAATGGGGCCTTTTTATAGTGGGCGACGCCCCAAGATATTTTAACAAACATCATCCAAAAAAGAGGAACCAGAGAGTGATATAGCCTTATACCCATGGATAGACAAACAAACAAACTAACTAATTGAGATCTCACGTTTAATCTTTATGGTTGTCTTAATAACTTATTACATTTTAGGTTGTTATTACATTTTAGGTTTGGATGGTTAACCTAAAATGTAATAACCTAAAATGTAATAAATCCAGTTTATTACATTTTAGGTTGTTATTACATTTTAGGTTGCGACACATCCTCCCTAACTACGGACCCATGGCAGCGATGTTATATCCCCTACGCAACAAAGTTGCGAGGGAATATCAAGCTACGGAAGTGAAGGGCAGCATTTCATCAAATATTTAACGGCTTTCTCGAGAGATGTACGCTAGACGGGATACTAGTAACCCATGTCAAGATTAGAACAAGTTATTTTGTGTGGATTAAAAAAATCAATAGTCTACATAGCCTGTAACCTCTTTCTAATTTTTGAATGTATATCCTATATATACATGTGTCTGTTTTCTAAGAAAAAAAAAAAGACTTGCCATTAAGGTTCTAAAAATATCCAAGCGATTCCGTGAATTTCACAAAGACGTCATCAGCAAAGAAATGAAAAGAATTTCAGCAATTTTAAGGTTTACACTGTAAAATTACCTGTTATATGGGTATTTTAGTCTGAGTAAAAGGTCAGTTATGAAATAAACGTCTGTGATGTTTCGAGCTCTTTAAAATTTATCAATGTACCCCCTGAGTGTTCGATTTTTGAATAAATAGAAATAAAATTTATCTAAACTACTGCTTCAATGTGTTCTGTAATATAGACATACTGTCCTTTAATTGTCATGTAATGGTTTTCAACCACATGCTGGAAATTAGTAAAGGACAATACTGAAAAACAAAAAGAAATTATCCAATGAAATGAGAAAGCTTTGTTCACTCATCGCAGATGTAAAACTGGAAAAACATAAATCTTTGCAATGAGATCAACAAAGTATGGTTCCATGCTCATGGTCGAGTTATGTCGTAATCATACGTTACAATATGGTGGCAGCGGTGGGATTTCGGCCAGTATGTAAATCATTTTTGACTGAATAGTCTGTGTGTCAACTTTGGAGTACGATAGTACAGTATACCTTTCACTTTATATAAGGGACTCAAGATGAAACCGCCATAAACAAAATAATTTTTTTCAAAAGAAAGACATCATGCCACACGGAAACACGAAAATATGAAAACGCTGGGAGTTTTCTATGTTCGTGCTTGGTACACGATTATGAATGAACATGATTTTATCTTTATGCACCCTCATATGGTTGTGAATAGAAGTGCTGTGTCTTTGTATTAATATGTTGGTGTGTAGTATAAGATAGTAAGTTGAAATGTATCTTTGCATCATTTTCGCATCTTCTCGAGGCCAGCATACACTAAGGTTGATTTGGGAAGGGGGTTGAATATCATGTTAATATTTTAGCTTTCCTTTCGAATTCATTTTATTTATTCCTTATATCGGCGAGCGGAGCGAGCCGCTAAAATTGTGAAAACTTTGTTTAATTTACACTGGTTTTTTTGTCTGTATTTCATGAGAATAAAAAAAAGAGAGATGTGTCATTTTCCCCAATAATCAGACATGTTAAAATGACAAAACCTTAAAAAAGATGAGGGAGTTGACATCCTATGAAGTAAGGGACTGTTCAAAATATGAGATGCTGAGACCCAAGACAATTATGAAACTAATTGAAATACTTAAGGAACTGTGCAGAAAAAAATAATTGTGTATTTGTAAATAACGAGAGAAGTCGAAATTTTAGGTTTTCAAGCCCTTTTCTGCATTTTAGACCCTTTCAGATAGAAATGGGCCAAAGCTGAACCCCATCTCCTAAAATCTCAAAGGGGGGGGGGGGGTGGTTCCAGACCCCTATCCCCCGCTGGATCCGCGCATGGAACGGTTAGGGCATTGATATTTAAGAGCAGAAAATGAGTTGAAATTTAATTTTATAATTACATATGACATTTAAAGTAAAGGTTTTTCTGTATTGTCTCAGGATAAAATTATACTACTTTCTCGCCGCCAACAGAAGCTTAGAAATACAAAATGCTGGATCCGCGCATGCTTTCATCTATTGGGTAATAATTTCTGTGTGATCAAGCTACATGTATGTGATGAAGTAAACATTTCTCTTATTTTATTTACTTACATTGTATTTTCTATGCATTCAACAATTTTCCTGTTCATTTACCTATTCATTAATAAATTGAAGATGATTTAATGAATAAATCCCATACAGCTATATTCCAATTTATAAATCATCACAAAAAAAAAAAAACCCAACATTTTTTTTACAGATAGTCAATTAGGAATACCTTGTTTTGCTTATGATCAAACGCCTGATTTCTGTTACATATTAGATATAATGTGTCGACTTATTTGTTTGTGTTGTTAATCTTACATGATTTTGCACTGATTCCTAAAAGACCGTTTTTATCACTGGATGGACGCTAACTAAAAACTTTTCATGTATGATCACAACCTGTCGATTACATGACGAACAGTCTTTTCATCGACTCGTCTCATTAATTTCAGATTAAAATCTCTCAAAAGATGGAGCATTATGAAGCCGTCAGAGAAGGATTCTGAATACAACGTGTACATTCTATACCTCTCTTCCTTTTGCTTAATCCCTAAAATGTTTGTGTTTATCACACCTGTATTTCATTGTAAACTCGTCAATCAATCTATTTCATTCTCTCTCTCCCTCCCTCATTCCTCCTCTCTCTCTCTCTCTTGAGGGGTAACATTCTGCCGTACCTCGTTATGAGTTGCCCCGCCCCTCAGGTCCTAATTGCAATTACCTTTATCGGGTGTCAGTGAAACTGAGCATTAAAACTGCCAGCTTGTTAGTATAAGTATTACATTATGTGTGTTCGGCTTATCTATCCAATCATACAGATATTCTCTGTATGGTAACATTAGAGTGGAGGAAAAAACAGGAAAGTACAAGTCCACGTACGTCGTACAAGGTAACCTACCGTATGGAATCAAAATTTTGAGGTGATTTTTTCCAGTTTTTTTCTTGACTTACGGTATAATTCGTTATCTTTTTACTCATTATATCTTAAAAGATGTTAGTAAGTTAAAAGGAACAATGCTAAAATTATATCTATAAAATAAGTTTTACAGTTTCTTTCAGAATTACAAGTATCACGCCAAATTGAATACTTAGGTTGGGAAAACAAGGACTTTATATATTTGCATAAGTACTATGATTATCCAGAGACCAGTCTGAAAGAGGGGTTGAGAATCATAAAATATCATATACCCTCCAAAAGCAAGATAGATATCTCAAGTGTGATGGGTCTTTCTTGTCTTCAAGAACATCCCCCCCCCCTTTTTTTTCTCTCACTCTCTCTTTCTCGTCTTCCTAATTACATATTTTGACAACAAACTTCAGAATAATCTTACCTTACTCCAAATATATTTATTAAATCAATACTTCTGCTTCAGCATCTAACCATACTCCATGCAATAAGAAACACATTTTTATGCAGAATTTCACTGAAACCTTATTTTCTCTTTTAGCTTACATAGAAAGGATGTTCTCAAATTCTTGTTCAAATTCTTAATTTTCTAGAAGACAATTTGTCTTATAAGACAGAATGACATTATACAAAATAAGAAAAGCAAAAGTGGCGAATGAACAGAGACTTTAGCAAGAAACAAGGTACAACTGATCTAAAGATATAAACATCAAAGTGAAATCCTCCAAATTGGGAGGGGGCATATAAGCGAGGAAAAAGGAATTCTCTCCCAAATGTGGCAATCGGGTCTATGTTTTGATAAAACAACCCGATGAAAAGGACGCGAGTTTAGATAAAAGTTTTTCAACGATTTGTTCCTTCTTTGTATTTTGTATATGCTTTTAAATGTATGCAAAATTCTCTGTACCAATATGGACTTCGAGAATGAAGAAATCTCCAACATATTTTTTGTAATTGATAATGAATTCATTTTTTTTTTTTTTGCTATGATGTGCTTTGAAAGAAGACAGTCGGTACACTATAATAAAACTGTGTCATCAACATCATTTTAAAATAACTACTGATGATTAAATACAATACTTATGTTACGAACATCCCTAGTTCTCTCTATCCCCCAATCATCAATCAGCCCGGCCCTGTATATATGGCTAAATCTGGTGATAAACGGCGATAAACCTTAAAAGACGTGACAGGGTTAATCCTGGTTAATGTTTACCACTTAACAAATAATCAACTGTCAAAAACCTCAATTAAAGATAAATCTCAACATCTTATTTACTTCTCAGGTGATAATGTTAGAGAAGAACTTTCAATTTTCGTTTAGAAGGAGATTCATAATTCTATAGCTAGTGATACGATCGCTCATAACCAGAACACGATAAAAATACTAGTAATACTTTTAAGATAAATATTATTTCAAAAGAAAATATTCCACCTTACAATATTCTATTGAGAATTCAAAGGCATTAGTTCTGTTATACATTAAAAAATCAAATCTACTTGTCAGGTTCTAAATTTATGAGGAAGTGATTCTTTGAGTAAAGTTTTCTTAGAAACATGTATGTCCATGCCCTTTCCGAATTTGTCCGAAATTAACCGAAAATCTTAAAAATGTTCATTGCTCTTCGTACCTGTAGTCATTACATTTTTAAGAAAATTAATTATTAATTCAACTCCGAATCAATGTAGCTAAAACGGATACAATTTTAGGTCGAAGATAATTTATATTTACATAATAAAAATCAACGATTTCATTTAAAATTTTAATTTAAAATTCGTCAATTCAAATCTAAATGAAAATTGTAAAAGTAAGTGACTCTGGGATAGAAACTTCGCTGAGTTGAAATTTCATTTTATAATTAATGTGTCCGTTTAAAAATGGTTACCATTGATAAGAACTTTATATTATTTTAAAGAGAAAGTAAGAAAAAAAATCGATTTCACATAAAAAATGTTATAAGTTTCCTTGTACCGACGTAAGTCTATTTTTTTTTCAAAGTACTACTTATTGAAATAAGTATAAAATAGATAAATAAAAAGAAAAGAAATAAGTGAAAAGAAAAAGAAAATAAAAATGAAATAAATAAATTGATAAAAACAAAAATGAATATTTTTTATATTTTTTTAATAATTTTCTTTTTCTTTATTTAATGGGCCATCAATAAAACTTTTTTCTCGTAAATGTTTAAGTTTGAAATAAAATTTATACTTGAATACTCAAGGAAACTCTTTTTAAAAAGAATTTTCATCGATTAAATTTGATGAAAATAATGTAATGGAAATAGAAATTAAGGAAGGAAGCAATCGACAAGGATTAAATACATATATTCATACTTTACAAACATATTTTAGATGTTGCGTTCATAATCCTGTTTCTGTGCATAAATACATACACTTCATTCAAGTGGTTTTCTAATCAAATCACAAAATCAGCGCATAATATTTCTGACTTTTACTAAATCTATATACTCTATAACAGTCACACACTCTAAAAAAGTCTCAAGAAAATGAAGATTACCTTTTTGGGGGGATACCCAGCTGTGATGTTTATATATAAAATCCTAGTTATCGACACTGAGTGTAAGTTGGCTCTTTATCAGAATTCGATATGCTATAACCCTTTCTCGTTTTAAGTAAAATGGGTAGCTACAGTTTAGTAAAATGTCAACCCAGCTCCCAAATATTTACTTGCAGACAGCGCAAGGACTTCCTCCGGGAGTTGTCAATCAGCGACATCGCTCGCGAACAGGAAAATTAATGCGCGGTGGGTGGTGCATAGATGTTTGTATAGTCCAATCATCCTTGATAAAGAACCCCGTGTTAATCCAGGGTGTATTGATTCGCTATATTTCATGGGACTATGTGTATTTTGGGGTAGTTCACTTGATAAAATTAAGCTCAGTGACAATGTTTCAATGATTGTGAATTACTTTGACATAAAAAGCGGAAAAAATAGACGTTTTTGTAATAAAGCAATACTTAAAAAATGAATTTAATACAAAATGAAATAAACAAATAATAAACTCACATACGAATAATTTAATGAAAATGAATAAAAATGTTAAAGAAAATTGTTCATATGATCCGAGTGTGTTCTCTCGTTTTTCTTGGAATAGATACGATTTTTGTTAGAAGTCTGCATTCTATATAAAAGTTAGAATCAATAAAAATCAGAGAAGCAATGTTTTATCATAATCATATTGATACTAAGCTATATAATAGGATTAATTGTGATACAGAATTTCATTCGGCAAATTGATATTAAACTTTAAGAATGGCAAAGAAGAGCATATTTACTGGATTTTTTTTTTCGTTCGTCATGGTCATTTGAACTCCTGAAATTTAACGTTTCTTGTTTGCATGTGTACTATATGAAATTAAAAAAAAAAAAAAAAAAAAAAAAAAAAAAAAAAAATCAATAAAATTGAAGTAGCATTTATTTATCGTATATTGACATAAATGTTTAACCTATCTACAGAGTGAATTACGGTGAATTTTGAATGACTTTAAAGCTTTTTTTTTACGAAAAAAAAAAAAAAAAATGAATAGAAATAAATCGTGAAACAAACGAAAAAAAAAAAAAACCATCAAAATTACTGAATACTAGTACCATGAAAAGGTTAGGCGCAAAAAAATCAACACGGTGAATTTTTTTTTGCAAAATTAAGAATACGCGAAAGTTTTCCGAAATATTATAGCGTTCTATAATTAGTAACAGAGTTTATCTGTACCCTGTAAAAAGATTATAATTATCATCAAAAGTTAATCCATTCATACTAAGCCGTGAGCGAATGTGGGAGACGCTTCCAGCTTCTTTTTATTTTTAATTGTTTTGCTTTTGATGGGTCAAGCTTTTTGATACATAAGGATATACCCCTGGTACTGTTCTACAAGAAGTCATTTAATGATCACGGTGGCATCAAAGGTTTTGTTCATATACAGATATATCTATATTTCAGCGTCAATGAGCAAAGTAAGTCGATTTTATCGGCCGAAAAGTATAAAATATTGACCAAAAGTTGTCCGAGACGTCCCCGTGTATGACATGGTCCAACATGTCCTCGATTCTTCATGACAGTTTAACGCGAATTCTGTACCTGATCTCCTCCGTAACGACAAGCCAGGGTAAAAGTTAAAGGATTACCGATAAACACTGAATAATCCTACGTATCCCGGTCGATATTTGTTTTATACAATTTACGGCGGTGTCATTCTGTAGGCACACAGTTTCCCTTCGAGTGTTCATTTTGAGCTTGTTCCGTTTGCGATCGAGTGACTTTGTTTTCAGCGATGCAAACATAAAGCGTTTTGAAGACTAGGATCTTTGCCGTCGGGCACTATTCGGTCGCTGAGACAACACGGGTCTAGTCTTTTTCGCGTTACCGGGTATAGGAATTCAAAATTCATTACGTGCGTAGCGAGTAGAGTTTCATGGTGTATGTACACGTTTTATATTAGCCAGAAGGCCAGTTTGATTCTGTGGGAACAAAGAAATTACAAATCTTGATTGCAACGTAGCTAATAAAATACTGCATCTCGTCTTTCTTATTGCCTGCTTTAACTATTAGCCTGGAGGTTAATAAACCAAGAGGACCCAAACATCGTGCCATTCACTAGGAAGGCGTTTCGGCTTTGTTGCTTTTCATTTCAAAAAGAGAAAAGATTTCTTAGATTTACTATTTTCTATTGAAAAGGAGAATTCTAGACTATGGTATTTTGATAACTATAACTGAAATCTGAAATCGAGAAATAAAAGAAAGTTATGTTTCTAATTTGTTTTCACTCCTAGAATTTCCTTATTGCTCTTTCAAAATTTTTAGCACCTTTGATTTGTCGTCGATTTCAATGAATTAATATAATATACTGTCTTGTCGTAACCAGGAAGTCTGCTAGTGTAGTAGGTAAAAATGGATGATGTTTAGAAATGCTATTTGAAACAGTTAAGTAGATACAGAAGAAAAATTTATTTGCAATAAAAAGTTTGTCAGTCAAAGGCATCGATTGCCCCCCCCCCCTCCCCCAACTTTAAACTGCTAAAATAACATGCGATATTTACCTAAGATTCCAATGCATTCAGTTGGCAAACTGTGAAAGTTTTTTCGATATCTAGTGGAAATTTAAATCTTCTGACCAGTTAGGGTAGATAACTCTCCACGCACAATTATGTATTTCATTTGTCGAAAAATATAAATTTTTCCTGTAGACCATTTCGATTATATTTTGGATGAAATGACAAGTTTCCGAAATAACAAAATAATATACACTGCTTTCAAAAAAAAAAGGGGGGAGCAAGGTTTCTACTTTCATATCACACATGTTTGCAGCTGTTTATTCTATATGATGAATATAAATGTATTAATTAAGACATATTTAATAGTCATTTCTTAATTACCAATGTCTGTATTGAACAGATTAACCATATTAACATGATCAAACTTGATGATGTAGCCTTGCTTATCCCAAAAGATATTACATTCTATGTACCATCATATCACAATGGAAAAATCGTTCCTTTAATTTTTTAGCAGTGCATGATGTCAAACTAATAAAGGGCCAAAACAAAGCTCTTTTCCGGCAATAATTTTGAAATAAAGGTCAAAATTATTAAATACCCATAAAACAATTGACAAAAATCGTATTTGTAAACTGTTGGCTACATGTATATTTGAGATGGTAGTGTTGTAAAATTCAAGAGGAATCCCGAGTACAGAATGCACAGGTCCTTGAAAAACAAATTTCAGAGGATTCAGTATATATCCCGCGAAGAGGAATACGAGAGTCAAGTCTACGATTGCCCAGAATTTGATAGCTGCGATGTCGATATCTTTATAATTAAGACATACTGCATTTTTGACTGATTTGGTTCCCAAACCTTTCTAGATGACAACCTCATCAAACAAAATTGTTCTCAGACGGTTACTTGATTTTCAAAATTATTTTCGAATTGCTATCACATTGATATTCATTCTCAGAAAACAGAGGTTTTCTCTCTGCTTCGAGGGATGAGATACGTACATGTACTCCTCCTATGGAATTCGCAACTGGAGTCAATGAAGATTAATTCATCGACAGAAAAGAGTACAGCAAAACGTCATGCAAGTACTTTGATCTTTTCTCCATAACAATATACCCTCATTTTCAAAGTTATTTATAATTCATTTGTTTATTACATTTATTTGATGCATACCGTTTATTTATCTACTTTATCAATTAATTTTGTCGTTTTTAGATGACTGAGAATTTGATGAGAGATGCATTTACCATCCTTTGCATTACTGTAAGACATTTGGTCCTTATTTTCGCCAGTATATATTTTTTCATGAAAAGCTGTTCAAATAAAGAAAGCAATATTTCATGAAAATATTAATGCTTCTCTCACAATATGGATTTTCTCACAACTTTGTCGAATGAGACAAAAGAATGCAATCGTTATTCTAAGTTTGTCATCGGTACTCAAAAATTACGCCAAGGGCCCGCATGAACATTACTGATCAAATGGCTACTTCTTGAAGGATCAGATTTGACAAATGACCTTCAAATGACTTGATCCCAAAATTTCTTACAAATTCTAAGAGTTCTTGTCAAAATTAGCCTACTCACCCGGGCCAATTATATGACACTGCAATCAGAACGAGGCTGAGTCGCGAGCCGTGCACGTGTAGTGGTAGTTGTTAGTGAGCCGAGGAAATTCGATAGATTGTGACACTTCTCTTGATTAATTGGGAAATAATTTCACGTTTGTACTTAAAGTGACAATTACAGAAAAAATGACATACATCAGTCTTAAAGTACCCTTATTTCGGAGAAAATGGAGCGAATGACCAGCGGACTGGCGGATTTATTTTCTGAACAGTTTGGATCGTTTATCCAAGCTATATGGAATGTGTGACGTTTAGTTCACATGTAAGATAAGAAGAAATAGGAATTTTGAAATAACTGACATCATAGAAAATTTTAAAAATGATAAATGGATAAACTGAAAAAAGGTTTTAATGTGTTGAATATTTGAAGACTTCCTAGATCAAGACAAAGCCGCAGATACGGCCTACGACATTTTTTGCTCTTTTAAAACCAACCATCCAAAATCCAAATAACAATTTCAGCAGTTTAATTTACGTATACGGAAAAATCCTAACCGTCAAGTGTTCTCTTTGCGTAATTATTAGAGTCAGGATAATAAAGGTACATACGTCATGTACAAAATCATTCAATTCAATCCATTTAATTGAAATTAATTCAATACTAATTCAATTCAATTCAATTAATTTAAATACAATTTTCATCCAAAAGCTCAATATTTTCATTATGAAATTTCGATTTTCCTTCAAACGGAAGAAGTAAATGATATTTAAAACTTATATCTGAATTCCGAGAGAAACGATGACAAGTAAAAGTTTATTTTACCCCTGTCAGATTTATATATATATGAATATTACTGAAATAAAATGTTATTGTGTAAGGACACCTAAATAAACAACAATATTGACTTCAAGATCCTAGCAATAGGGTAATAGAGAAAAGTACATGTATGATGTCGGTCTAAAAGCTCATCAGAGCTTGTGTTGTATTGTTTATCTGACATGCCGACTTTGAATAAAGCTTATCTTATCTTATTTTATATATAATAATATGACTACTGTACTATAACTATATTACTACTGTGTTATATTTAAACAACAATATCAAACAAGCAATAAACAAAATCAAAACAAAAAACTAAATTCCCCCTCCCCTTAATGAAAAAGACAAAAATAAACAAAGCAAAACATATGAAAAAAAACCCAAAAAACCAAACAACAACACACACACAAAACATAAAAAAAAACGGAAAAAATTATTTTTTTTTATATCTATTCTTTTTAATGTTAAACTATTGACAGTTGGTTAATGATAACAAAACAGCATACAATATATCGCTTCTTTAGTTATTAGCAATAATGAGAACTGTGAAATACAGTTAAACAGATGCATAACGACGTTAAACGATAGTGAACTTTCCAGTGTTAAACATAAGGATTGTTTCCACGTGTAACAAGCATATCATTAACTCTGACAATTCGTCAAAAGGATGGACCGAGCGCAAGCATCCACCTGATCAAGATAATAATTACCGGAAATCGACTCCCGAACGATAGAGATAATTGTTAGAGAATAACGTGACGAAAACTTTGATGGTAACTGAGGAAGATACCCGTTATCCACATTGTGGTTAATATTGGACGGTAAATCATTCTAATTAACGATTCTTCACAAAAGGACATTTTGTCTCAATGACAAAGATCCCTCTCAGAGATTTTTTTTGATTTTTCGATATTTATGTATGAAAAAAATACATACCGCGGAAATAGTTTAAATTCGAGATAGACAAATATCATTTGGAAAGATCTTCAAGCAAACTGCAATTTTTGTCTTAATTTCCATAAATTCAAACTTTGAACTTCGCGCTGATTTCCTATCAATAGTACCGCAGATTGCAGTATTATTTCTAGAGTGTCTTTATTCATCGCTTTCGTTTCCTCTTTGAAATAAAATAAATGCATAACGTTTGTTAAACAAAATTCTCCCGTCTGCAGCTTTGTAATACTTTATAATAATGATAACTTGAGGTCTTGAGGTACAATTTATGAAACAAAGACAGCTAGGTATTGTCAGTATGAAATCCCTTACATTATTACTTCTAAAACGGAATGCAAGGTTTATATTTTTCAAAAGTAATTCAAACTCCAAAGACTTTAAGTCATGCCACGAAGCAAATTATTGGTTTTGTCACAGCTAGAAATCCACGTGTGGAATATTCAAGAAGATCACTTAACATTTAAAAGATATGGTCAAGTTTTTTTTTTTTTTTTTTTTTTTTTTTTTTTTTTTTTTTTTTTTTTTTGCAGACAAACAAACGAACAGACCAAGAATAATAGTCCCGAATTTCAGATTACGGGGGAAGGCTACGAGATTTGATTGGCAGCTTCGACGTTCTACATGATTTTTGATTGGCAGTGGACGTAATTACTTTATAGTATTCGATGTCCTTTTGTATGTCGTCTACCAATTTCGACGATCTTTCTAATCCTGAACGCTCTTCCTTGCCATTGCAGAACTCATCTTTAGTTTCCGCGGTGACGATACATTTCTTACGTCATCTGCGAAGGGAGATTATTGGGATTTGTTTACAACACGTTTGTTGACACCTCCCTGATCCCGTTATTGGGAGATATGTCCTCTTCAAAGGGCAGATAACTGATAACGGTAACTCAGACATACAATGGTATCGCTACCCTATGTACACAAGATAGGTAATGGAGAGATAAGGTGAAATTAGAAAGTGGCATCGACTCTCTTATTCGGGAGCAAGTTCGAAACTTTTGTGATTTTATAAACATGACTTTCACCTCAAAGCCGATTAATAACGAACATTAATTTACTATAACATTAACTTTTCAGTGGAGTTAATAAATTGAAGTCACATAGAAAAGTTTGTTGTTGTCTTTCTAAAGATGGACTTGGGATTTTTTCTGTATGTTTCTTCTGTCATGATCAGCGATATTTTTTTTCAACACTGCTCTTATTTGATCTTCAAATATTTTTTGTTCCATTTGGTACATGTTCATTTCATCGCCATACTTTGTGTAAAAAATAACCCAAACCTATTCTATTTATGAAAATGACGGTACATTTGAATCAAAGAAAGCCAGGTTTAGTCATCCAGAAACATTGAAGTCTAATCGGATTAAATATTCACTTTCCAGACGTTTGCTTCCGAGAAGAAAACAATCCTTTCGCACGTGCGGACTCCCTAACCACAACTTCCAAGGGAACGTTTTTATTCCCGAAATGTAAAAATCAAATTGAGCTGCATAAGATTGTATTCGATAAGGATTAGAAAGTTCGTAATGAGAAAAACTCAGCTTTCCAAAGCAAAGTATGTGGAGTGTGACGGATTTCACGTCACAAAATACTGACAAGTTCCGGACTCTTTCCCGCCATTGACAGAGTTTTGTTTGTACACAAGGTCCTTTTGATAAATGAAATACATCTATCAATGGACTGGAAAATCCTATTAATCTGGGCAGCAATTGTTTCAACTCTCAAAAGAAAATAATTAAGAGTTAAGAGTAAATAGATGAGAGTGTCTTTTATTATTTTCGAATGCAGCTTAACTCACACTTGAATCTGTCATTATTTTCTGCAAACCGTCCTTTCTATGCACATGAGAAGCAAATCTTGGTCGTCAGTCCCTATTCAGATCGAGAGACATGAGCTTCGTTTGAGTTTTTCCTTTTAATGCTAATTTCACAGAATTTAAGGTAGAGCCAAGATGTCATGTACCCAGACGACACTCTCCGCTTGTTAGACGACATACAAGGTCAACGTCGTGGGCAGAAAAAAGAGCAACGTCCGACTAATATTTTAGGTAGAATTATAGTAGGGAGTGTTTCCTTGGGATGAAATTTAAAACTTCTAAGGCACTAAAAATCAAAGGAAACAGTCAACAGGGTGGCCTCAAATTTTGAGAAATGAAATTTCCTGGAAATTCCCTGATTTTTCGTGACTCGTGCAAGATTATCCCTGACAAAAAGCGCACATAAAATAGTTAGAATTTCAGACTGTTTTTGTTAATATCATTAAGTTGACTAAACTTACTTATTTTTAGAAAAGTGTACTATGTATTAAAAGTATCTCTGTATTTCATTTGACCATTGACTAATATAAGAGGGAGATTATAATTTCAGTGAGTATTATAATTTAGCCGTTGGGAAGTATCCTTTGATGGATTATTGCTACACTGATCTCAGGAACTATGGGCTAATAAAAGGTGTTTTTCTTAAGATACAAATCTGTTTCTCCTTTCTGTATTCATTAACAAATACACAAATGTTATAAGATGGTGATATTTTAGTTATATATATATAACTGGCGAGCGAAGCATCCTCTCAATATCTTTTTTTTTCATTGTTGACTCTGATTAAAATTTTTTTATGTGAGATTCAATTAAAGCTCCAACCCCTAGAGAGGGGATTGAAGAACAGGTCAATTTTAGTTTATACCTCATTATTATCTATTTTTCAGTTTGATTCTGGTCCAAAAGCTATGTTATGTCCACTTCATGAACATTATGGTACCAACTTTACTAAAGAATTAGGTTATGTGTAATTACAATGTGATTCGTCAAGAAATTATTTCAATTATTTGAAATTTCTTGTACATAAGCTCATGAATGAAGTGAATAGGTACAAGATTTAATTTATAACACATCAACTATAAAATTCCCTGATTATTTTCACATTTTTAAATTCCCTGATTTTTCCCTGAAGAGAATTCTGACTTTAAAATCAGTTTCCCTGTTTTCCCCGAGTCTGTGGCCACCCTGGTTAAGTTATGATCCAGACGAGGTTTTACCTATCAAGTGTACAGTGACCTTCACCTCTGACCTTACTTCAACATAAAAGATACATCCTGAAGAATATTGAAATTCATGCAGGAAATGACAAGTAATGGACTAGACAAATCTTAATCTATCAAATGAAGTGACCTTGACCTTTAACTTAAAAAAATTCAAGATCATGTCGTAACCCTGGTTATCCTGTGAAATACTCAAATCCATGAAAGCAATTAAAAGTTGTGGACTTGAAAAGAAGTGCTCCATGACCTTGATCTATTAAAACCTATTTTTCAAGGTCATAGCAGAAATCCTGCCAAATAATCTTCTATCCATGCCCATCAATGAAAAGTCGTGACCTTGACGAAATTGTATTAATCAAGTATAATGTAACCTTGACATTAGGTTCAAGGTTATGAAACATCATTTGTTCAGGACAACAGCTAATTAATGACATCGCATAAGGATTAGAACTACATCAGATAGACTTCGCAGTAACACAAGGCGAACCCTCAAATTAATGACGGAAGCTACAAGGAATGAACTTTTAAAAGTGATCATAAAATCATGGTAGAAAGTTTTCGTAAAATAGAAAAAAAAATCAACAAAGAACACGGCAAACATTAATTTTATTCGCAGGTACTAAGCAGCAACAGTGCACTGTAGGTATCGAGCAAAGAATAATTATATAAACAAAGAGACTTCGGTATAGAAGAAATAACATAGGATATATTTTAAAAAGTAAAGTACGTTATTTATTTTGCAAGTATACGTGAGTCAACGGTCGCACTAACTACTTAAAGGAAATGAGTCAAATCATGGAAGCGTCACTCTTCGATCATGCGCTGATCGTCATGGAAAAAGGGTCTGCGTGGAGTGTTCCATAGTGCAGATGACCCTTTACGTAATGTATCTTTCATAATTGTTCTAAATATTCCCTAAAAGCTATGATTTCAAAAAGATACGTATCTAAGAGACTGAAAATACCAAATGTGAGAATTAATGACGAATTATCGTAATATCAATCATGCATTCAAATTTGAACAAACGAAAAATCTTTACAAGAGGAAAACTAAACAGTTCATGAACATTGGTATCACCTGTCATACTGTTGGCTCTTGTGACCTTGACTCTCGTTTGGTGTTGAATCCCTTCATCCTTGACCTTCCCTGCTTTCGAAAGGCACTGATCAAGCCTATCTTTTTGTATAGTTATAAATTTCCGTTTGAGAGTGAAATAATTAGAAATATAAAAAATATTGAAATTTGCTTAATGACTAAATAGATATTTCCTCCGATACTGAAGTAAGCTTTACAAATACTGAGCTGAGAGAGTTACTGGAATATTCATCTCTAGAGAGAACAGACGGAGAATTGATGAGATTTAGTCATGTTATCTTAATATATCTTTGCAAAATACATGTGTAAAATTTTCTTGTCATTTGTCTAGAAGATTGTGTGACGACTATCTGTACACATGTATTCACATTCAACTTGTAAATGTGTATATGTATGGTAGACAGCTGATAAGAGGATCACTTTCAGACAGACGCCGGACAAAGTGTTCTCTTCACATTACGTTTGTATCAAAAGCGACAAAGTGGAAATTTATACAGCTATCAAAAACGATTGAAGTTTACATCACAGAAAATTACCAACAATGGTGATACATATAATATCAGTCAAGTATTTAATGGGTGGATACAAAATTACATAGTTTGATTTTGTGTTTTAGACAGGCAAGAGGATAAGAAACACCGTGAAATATATAAACATCGCACATTATATCACAATGAGAAGTACCACAGTCTCTATGGAGGGGGATTAGGGTCACAATGCTATTTGACTTGCTTACATGCTTCATGCTATGTTGCTTCATTCAATGTTTGATTATTCCATGTTCATTTGTCTTGCTTTCATTTCAAATTGACTTTATCGTTCTTCTTTGTGTAATTTTGCTTCCCTGCATTTTACATTTGTCCTTCGTCAGTGCATAACTGTCATTATACCATGCGTTATGACATCCTTCTTTCTGCCATTATCCTTTCGTCTTAATGCTATTATTGCTTCGTCAATGCTAACTTCAATTTTGATACCAGATGGCGCTTCGCACGACCGCATGTGCCCGTTCCTTGAAATGAACTTTGAAACATCCCCTGTCGTTAGAAATTTCTTTTAAATTCTACTACAGTATCGTTCGAAAAGTAATTATATTATCGCACGAGAGGACAGAAGTAGATTGGCTGTATAAATATTTGAAAAATATTTTGAAGTAATTAGTAAATATTTGATTTTGTATGCATAAGATTTTTGTAAGTTATAATTTTGACTTTAACAGAGGAGGGTAAGAAGAGTCTCTGTGGCATAGTGGTTATCACGTTCGCCACTGTATCGTATTTCACACCTTTCCAAGTGTGTTCGAATCCCGGCCGAGGAAACATTTTTTTTTCATTTTGTCAATTTTAAGTATAATGTACTAATAACTTGTCCATATTGTCCATCTGCCCAGTAGAGGATGTTGAAAACAATTGGGGGTACTTATAAAAATAAAATGTTTTTATGTATTTTTTCTGTTTTTCTTTGGGGGGGGGGGGGGGGGGGTCATTGTTTTGGAAAAAATATGGCGGGTACATTATCATTATTCAGTTGAAATAAAAAATCATTTTTATTACAAAACTTTGCAAAAGCTCGTCGCTTGCAAGTCATCTATGAAAAGTTATAAGTTCAATTACATTCTGTACCATAAATCGGATGATTCTTGCATAAAAAGATAAAACTTCTATAATAATTGACTTTGAAGTATGGACTTATGAAGGTCCGTGTTCAAGGTCAATCCACGCAAGCATCAAACGTTTGGATTTCTTAATCTTAACCTTGATCTTGGGTCGAACAGCAGTGGCGGATTTAGGGGATGCTCCTGCACAGACCCAATATTTTCCCGGAAGAAACAGGTACATCAGTAGAATCAGTAAAATCGGCAAAATTCGCCCCTTGACCCCCGGCAAAGGGGGCGCTGGATCCGCCTCTGAACAAGAAGAACTGACAAGTTTGCCATAGTGCAATCTAATTAAAATCATACCTTCCTTGCGCTCCTAACACGGAGTATAGGAACACAATAAAGGTCTAAATTTTGGCCATTGATGAAAAAGGCTGTGAATGACACTGAACTATTTTTGTGCCACGTTCCAGGGCAGGCGTAGTCCTGGACCAACGGCGTAGCCCTGCCTGAAAAAGTGGAGGGGCACAACATCCCAAAATTTCTAACAAGAAGCAACAAAAAAAAAAAAAAAAAAAAAAATGAAAAAAAGGGGGGGGGGAGACTAAAAAAAATATATGGGGGTTTCATGTTCTGTATGCACAAATTTTAACATTTCTGGTGCAATTCTAAATTTTAAGTACATGAATAAATGTCTGGCGAGCGGTAGCGAGCCAGGAATTATTTTTAGCAAAACATTGACTTATCAGAAAATACTTTCTATACCCTCTATCATTACATGTAATAATATTCTACATAGATTGAGTTAAATGTCTTCATGTAATATGTATAATAGATCAGAATAGCTAAATTATTCAGATAGTCTATAAAGAACTGGCGAGCGGTATCGCTGCCCCCCCCCCCCCCCCCCCCCCTTCTCCTTCGCTCCGCTTGTCCTGGACAATAGCTTGGAGTAATTTTGGCATACAGAGATGTCAAAAGGTAAATTTCAAGGTCAAAATTATGAAAGGAGACTAGAAACTGCGTTATTGACTGAATCAATGGGGCCGACGGATGTTGATCTCTAGGTTCGATCAGTGTAGAACGCGCGGCAGTTTCAATTTATCTACTGGTGTCGGAACAGTTTCCGGACAGTAACAGTTTCCGGACACTCGCCCTTTTCAAGTACTTTGAAAGAAATTATTTTCAAAATTTTGTGACAATTTTGTAGATTTTTAAATGCAGAATTCAAATCACGAATCATATAAACAAAATTTTGCATCTAAGATGCTTTTATCACACCACCTTTTTACCTCTTTCTGCCCCGTTTAATATCGCGCACTGGGGGAAGTCACCAAGAAACATACTATTTTAATATACGTGATTTGAGAAGTTTTGGTTCTATTTTCAAAATTATTTTTAAACAGTCATTTGTAGAAAAGATTGAAGAAAACAATATTCAAAACTCATCCAGTTTGGGCTGAAATTGATTGAGATTGACAGATTTAAAACCAGGTGTCCGGAAACTGTTCCAGTGATTTGCGAAAAATGGCCAAAATATAGGGTCATAAAATCGGTCTAGAAACCATATTTCTTGAGAGATTTTATATTTTCTTTCAATATGAGTATCTGTGGTAAGGGCATAGCATTATTTGAGAGAAATTTGAATTTTTTCCATTGATGGACGGAGGAGTTATCCCCGAAAAACCTTCAAAATCGTCCGGAAACTGTTCCAACTCCAGTACAATTTTTCGATATGAAATATCGCCTTTCCCACGATATCTCAGTAAAAAATATTGACTTCTGTCTAATTTCCCACTCACAATTTAGAAAAAAAAAATATGTAGCCGATGGGATTCGAACCCATGCGGGAAAACATACCTAAGAGGTCCGGCACGCTAACCGCTGAGCCACGAAGACATGACTTTTAATGTGCAAAACTTTCTACAACTTTCAAATCCCCAAATGGCTATTACTGTATAAATAAGAAAAAAAAAAACAACAACAAACAAACAGAAAAGGTCCAAATATTAATCATTTAATGATTTCTTTTTTAGTTCAAGTATTCAATCGGCTTTTGCTTTTTTTTTCCCGCTATTTATAACTCATTTTTCTAAGTACTGCAACAGGGGACGTCTCAAAGTTAATTTCAAGGAACGGACACAAACGGAGCGCCACCTGGTATCAAAATTGAGGTAAGCATTGACGAAGCAATAATGGCATTATGACGAAAGAATGATGGCACAATGAAAGATGTCATAACGCAAGGTAGAACGACAATTATGCATTGACGAAGGACAACTGTAAAATGCACGGAAGCAACATTGCATAAAGAAGAAAGACAAATGCAATAAAGTCAATTTGAAATGAAAGCAAGACAAATGAACATGGAATAATCAAACATTGAATGAAGCAACATAGCATGAAGCATGTAAGCAAGTCAAATAGCATTGTGACCCTAATCCCCCTCCATAAGTCTCATCTTTATTTGTTGAACTTGTATGCACACAGCTCAAGTCATCAGCTGTTTTGTGCGCCTTTTTTTCGACATGTTGCATGTACAGAACTTAATCATCAGTTTCTTCAAAATCAGTTTGTTTCATTCTAATTTTGGTTTTTTTTGTAAAGGAAACTAGGATATTGTTTCAAAATTATTACCACATTACAAAAAGCTAACAGTTAGCAACACTGACGACGTTAAAGACACATTATTACATCATCTCTAGCAAGAGATAAAGGTATTCGACGAGTCTGTTTAAGGAATAGAAGCGAGAAGTTCCGTGTAGAAGGCATCAGGATCGGAGATGACGTCAAGTAGCCCTACAAAGAATAAGAAATGTGTATTAGTATTTGAAAACAAAAGTAGGCCTACCTAATGACAAATTTCAAACGTTATGCAGTCGTACATATTATAGATTTATCATTCGTAATATCTGACCAATAAGAGATAAACTTACCGATGACGTCACAGAATTCAGCCAGACTCTCGCACGGTAATATTTCCTCTTCGTAGGCTGCCAGTACTCGGTCACATGACTCCACCATCGGCTTGTCGTTATTCCGGATAAACTCGGCAATAGCCGAACTCCAGGTCCCGTCAGCTGACACCGTCACCTTCTGTTAAAAAGTTTAGAATGAAAAAAAAAAAGGAAACAGATCAAGGTAACCTGAAAGAGGTAAGATTTACGTGGGTAACGCCAAACGTTTATAACAAAAGGACATAATCAGTACCCATTGAGATACCGATGATTAGTTGGAAGACTTCATCAACAGCCGCATATCCTCGGCATTGTACATTGTATTAGTACTTCCTACATCATAGTTCTGTCGGAAACCTCTGAGCCAGACTAGTATTTTAATGATGGGCAAGTAAATATTACTAATTATATACCATTCATATACAAATGACATGAAACCAGGAAAAACATCAAACAAAATTTGCGATATCAAGTGATTTTTAGGGGACGATTTATCATATGCATACACACACGCGCGCACCCTGGTTATTTCAACTAAATATGCCATCAATTATTTACAATATGCAAGACTTTCTTGGCACTTCAGTATGTCTATATACACATGAATATTCTGCATATTCTATATTAAGTTTTTTAACAGCACACTGGGAGAGGGGTATGCCAAGAAAGTTTTTGCCATGTCGAGTACAAAAGTAGGTAGATGATGTGTAATGTACTATAGACATTCCTACAAGACTTGAACCTTATCAAATACACATTTTTGCTTTATACTTGCATTTGTAATACTGTGTTAATGTATAAATAGCACTTCATGTAAAATTTTGTAAGCGAGACCAACATTTTTTTTTATTTTAGTGTAAGGCGAGCGATAAATTTCGGTCTTCTTGCTAGCAAGTTGTAATTTGTTTCAGTGAATGGCGAGCGAAGCGATCCGAACAATTTTGGATTTTGAACACATATGTGGGCCAGAATATTTATTTCTGCAACAAAGAGGGTCAGATTACTTATTTTCAACATTTTCTGGGTCAGAAAATTTATTTAAAAAACTGCTAGCCCCATTCCACCCTCCCTCAGGGTTAAATGGTCGTCCCCTTAGCTAGAGGTGTGCCTTGTTTTTAAGCAAGGTGTACCCGCAAAGGATGTTTGAAAGATGAACAGATCATCACTTAAATATGTACATTAAATACGTTTCAGTCGTTTTATCAATTCATTGCATTTCTCATTAATTTTTCACAATGGCAATTTCTTTTGAAAATATAAATCGGGACTTAATCGTAGAGTGAACATATCAACAGGTCAAAGGAAGTGGAAGGTTACTTTTGCGGTGACTTTACACATCTCAACAAAAGGCGATAGTTATTAATCAATGAAGTTATTGTAACCACCTTCTTTCTTAATGATTAACACCTGGACTACACTCTTCCCCCTTCAGATAAGACACACTGTGTAAACAGGACATGTTGATCCGTCAGCAAGCATTCACTGTCCAAATTGTACAGATCTTTAGATTAACTAAAATTCTATTTTAATCTTATTAATCCATTAAGGAATCTGTTGGTCACTTTCTAGCCGCGGTATGGCGTTACGTCATACGGTAGGCCTTGCGTAGCCTCGGTTCCAGGTAGGAATGTTAACGTGATATTTGTCTGCGAGGTAAAGGTGTATTTTAGGATTTAAATGGGGATAACGCATGTGGAAGGACGCGCCTATTATCTTGTCATTACGTTTGTAAGTGAACCGCAAAGAATCGCAGGAATTTGCTAGATAAAATCATGAGCGGATCTAGATTTTTTACCTAATTCTAGCTGTAAAGGGTGGCGGGAGGGTCTGTTTTCCTGCCCGGGAACCGATGACCAAGCTGAAAGTTTGGCATAAGTAGTTGTCCTACTTGACTCAATGTAAAAAGTAGGTCAAGGTCATTTTGAAACAGTATGACCTCAATTATGTCAAAAGGATAATATTTTGGTACATGTTGCACCTCTACTGATCACAACCAACTATCGGAAGAATACACTCGTTGGAATAATATTTCATCCAAATTTTGGATCTCTTTTTTAAAATTGGCCACCAACCTCTTCCTCTATTAAAATGTCAATTTATTTAGGAGAGGATTTTCATTCCTGAAATATGATGCGTTCCCGAACTATCTTATGGATTTATCACAGAATACATGTATTTTGAGCTTTCTCTAGCTATCACAGAGCTTATTTCAATAAGCTGAAATGGAGTTTCAGACAGTCTGGTTATTTTTACCGTATTAGTATTAAAGATGCGTTTTTAAAAACTTTTTTTTCACTTACTCATAGTTTTCCTTATTTAACTTTTAGCAGACACTTCAAATATCAACATTCTATTCTTGAAAAGATGAATTCATCAAGAGGTATCGTACTTTTAAAGGTAAACATACATGTTGACGTCATTTTCCATGTAAATGTTGTAAACACCTTAGCTATTTTTGAGAGAAGCTGACAGTGAAAAATAATTAACAAAACACAAATAAAGTTAAAAAAGAGAACTTTACCTTGAAGACTTTTTGATAGAGACATTCCACTAAGCCAAAGAAGATCAGATAGGGCTTAATGACACTGTATCCCTTTGGTGCTTTGTCTGTCAATCTGGTGAAAAGTCAAGATTCAAGAATTATTAATTTTCATCAAACTTGTTGGCATATATGATACAAGAGAAATCATAACATTGTAAGCTCATATAATGTTAAAAATAAAATACAATTCTTACTCTGAGATATACATATATTTTTGTATTATAACCAGTTGCAATCAATGTTAAGAAGGTAATTAGAACAAGGTACATGTATCAGAATACTTATTTCTGAATTTCTCTATCGTGAATATGCATTATCTATTTTCCGTTAAGCACCCAATATTTAAACAAGTACATGCGAGATATACATATATTGAAGACAGAGGTACAATGAGAGATGTATTTAAGTACAATTTGTCTATCACTGGTTGTGATCAACGTAAGGAACGAAAAAGAGTATTTGCAGTACCCATAAGTAGCTATGAGGGCTGATTGATATGTTGTGAGCCTCGTATTGAAGAATTTGAATTTTATCAGACATTTTGCATTATTTTTTTACATACATGTAATCCCCTTCAGTATCTATACATGTTTGCCACCGGTGTTTAAGGGCCTCATTACCACTTTTAAAGAGCTCCTTATCTTGACTGATCAGAAAGCCATCCACTGCAAGTATGACGTCATCAATGGACTGAAAGTTAGTGCCAGAAATAGCTGCTTTCAGTTTTGGGAATAGATGAAAATCTGATGGAACAAGATCAGGTGAATAAAGCAGATGCTCAATCAACTTAAAGCCACAATTATGAATGGCAGCCATGGCAGCGACAGACTTGTGAACAAGAGCATTGTTCTGATGGAACAACACACCTTTATCTAGTGAGCTTTCTGCGGCGCTTGAGTTTAATATTTTCCCGTATCTGTGTCAGAAGTGAAGCATAGTATGTGCCATTGATAGTTTGTCCTTTTTTGAGAGAATCTGTAAGAAGAATACCTTCTGCAACCCAGAAAACCGAGGCTCACAACAAATCAATCACAACAAATCCGAGGCTCACAACAAATCACTCAGCCCTCGTACTATTAAATAATGTATGCGACTTACGTTTTAGCACCTCCTGGACTGACACTCCTGGCTTGAGCCATGACTAGGATTCTCTCCAGGAACTTGGCTCTCTTCTCCTTCCACTTGGAGCTGGGTAGTATATGTAAAGCCATAGATGTCCAGTATAAAGCTCCCTCAGTCTGTATATACATGTACATGTAGTACAGTTTTACATAAAGAAAATTATACATTCTCAAAATAGGTGCATCTATGCCTATGAAACTGATTAAAAATTGATTTTTTTTTCTTTTTAATTGATAATGAGTACATTTTGTCCTTTCTACCTCAAAACAATTTTCCATCCATTTGTCTTTTGGAGCTTCCAGGAAATTGTTCATGTTCTTCTCCTCTCTTCCTACAGATCTTGTCCTAGAAAATAAAGTGATCAACTTTCAGTGTCCAAACTTGGCACGTTTCTTGTCGATGGCTTCAAGGTTACAGGAAACTTTTGACAAAAAATATTCAGTTCCCAACAAATAATAATCAAACTGTGTGGTTTTCTAATGATAATGAAAACCAACAAATAGCTTTCTATAACATGACCTTAGTTGAAGGTCAAATGTTCATTCTCAAGGACAAAACACATTTTTCTATAGAATCCATAGTATTAACCCATAGTTTTCAAACGTTACATATTAATCTTTATTTGAACAAGATATTTCACCTTGATCTTTATTCAAGGTCACAGTATTTAAAACTTTTAGGGAATAAAATTTTCGTGAGCCATGAGTCACTCATGTGCTATGACTTATATATACATGTACATGTGTCACTTATGCGTTATGACATATAGGCAATGTGTCATTTATGTGTTTATGACATACAGAGCCTATGTCACATATGTGCTATGACATATAAGGCCATGTGTCACTTGTGTGTTTATGACATATAGGGCTATGTGTCACTTTTATTTTAATGTCACATAGAACCATGTGTCACATACATATTGATTACATATAATGCAATATGTCGCTGAGTGTTTATGACATATAAGGCCATGTGTCACTTACGTGTTTATGACATATAGAGCCATGTGCATTATATGAGGAATGATGTGCATGTTGCTCTGCCTCCCCCCTCCTCCGCTGTCCTCACTGAAGGATTTCTCCTCAGCAAACTTCCACAGTATCAGCTTCAGGTCGTGTACATTGTAGGGATAGCTAGGTTCACGTACACCTGTACACTCTTGTAAGTACGTGTTGTGTCTGTAATGATTTCAAATGTCCTAAATACTGAATGTTACAAGATAAAGATTAATTTCAATGTAAAGAATCTCTAATGGAACAGAGGCTCTTTCACTTTTTGATTTCCGACATAAAAAAATATTCAAGTTTTGTAAACTATATTTGCCTCAGTTCAAACATAAAAGTATAGGGTTGGAACTTGTTTTTCTACATTTGATTTTCTACAGGAATATTATTCACTTTGGGGTATCACATGATACACAAATGATATGTTCCATGGGAATCCCCTTTGATTGAACTAAGTTAATACTGTCTAAATGTACTTTATATAAATTATTTTAGGCCTATCATATGGTCATTATTATCAATTATATGATGGTAATTTATTCTGGTCAAGAATAGAATTGTATTCAGAGAACACTTAAACAGAATTTTTTCAATGCTCGCCACATGTTATGATATGTTGCACGGACAGATACAAAATTTTCTGTTTAAGTGTTCTCCAAATATACGCCTATTCTTGACCAGAATACATGTAAATTACCATCATATAATTTATAATAATGACCATATGATAGGCCTAAAATAAATTCATATAAAGTAGATTTAGATAGTATTTACTTGGTTCATTCAAAGGGGATTCCCCTGGAACATATCATTTGTATATCACATGATACCCCACTGTGATTATTTCAGACAATGTAAAAAGTCAGTCTGACGGTTTATTAATACCTTGCTAGACATGTAGCAAAAGCCGACTCCTGGACCTGGGGTCCCCACATAGGGAGTAAACCATTACACTTTGTATTGGCATTTTGTAAGGCAGCACTCTCCCATTCTTCTCTACCTCTCGCATGTCTATACAAAAATAAAAATCAATTCAGTGAAATAATACTATTGTCCGTGCAGCTCACTTCAGAAATCGGAAAATTGAAGTTTTCTCTACTTATGTTAAATATGGTTGATATTGCATTGGGTGGAGCAAAGCTTGTATCCTCCCCTTTATATTTTAGATACTGTATATACTGTATAACAAATTTTCCCTGCTGTTGGCTTTTGAGGATTTTTTTCTTTTATCTAAATTATTCATCATTTTATATAAGCTTCCTGGCAGAAGCAGGATATTAAAATAATATCCTGTGACTTCCAGTTAGTGACCTAATACTACATAATATTCGATTCTTCTCAGTCAATCAGATTGCAAAAATTTTACCATAGGTAGAATACTAGTACCATCGTACTTACACAAGGAGTTTAACTTGAAATTTTTGACATGTTGTTGAAAGTAGTTGTTGAATATCTCATAAAAAGTAAGGTTTCGTTCAATTTCTGGGTTGCTTTATTCACACAACCAAGATACATGTATTAACTTTATTCTCATGTGTAAGTACAATCATGACAGAGAACACAGTGTTAATATTTGAAGTAAAACAGACATACCTGACAGCTGCAGTATGGCAGTCTACATGGATGACGTTAAAGTGTGACACAGTACTGTATCCTACAGACTTCCTAGGTTTGTTCTCAAAGTCATCTAGATACACTCGTTTAGAGAAGGTGTAAATGGCTAAAACCTGTAAACATACAAAATCATCAATGTACCATTGTAGCAGATAAAGAAAGGCTTACTATCTCAGCCAGATAATTAAAAGACAACCAGATGGAAGGACAACTAGAAGCTATTAGAATAAGGCGTAAAATCTGCTCTGAAATAGTCTACATTTCGAGCTGCAAAATTTGAGAATTTTTTCAGTAGAAATGACAACTAACTTGGTTCACATCTGAATTTACTACCATGTTTTATGAATTACATATACTTATCATCAGTCATATTTTGGTTAAAGCAAGTGTTTTACCCATAGAAGTCAATTGAAAACAGAAGAGTTTACAACATGATATTTATTATTAGTTACCTAGTCATCTAGTGACCTGGTATCATCCTGTACCAGGTCACTAGGTAACAAATTTAACCCACTGATGACCTATTTGATAATATTTGTGAAGTGTTTGGACATTATTGTTGTTTACGCTGCTACATCAACGCAAAATATAACATTGTGACGCCATTGATGGCCTGGTATCAAAGTCTAGGTACCCGGTATAAGATATACCACGTCCTCACGTGACCGTTATTAGCCAATCACTATTCGGGATTCTCGGCTAACTTGTCAAAGGTGGGGTAACTGTATCTACAATGGTGCATAGTTACCTTCTGTGGTTGGTATCTGTAACCTTCCCGACATATACAGCATGTCAGTCCTGTTTCCTCTTTCAGATCCTCCATCTGTTTTAACACTGAGCTTTTCACCGTCACCTGACCTTTCTCATTTGTCTAAAATATAGATTTGTATCATTTCCTGAATCAATTTACACTTAATTGTGTATCATCTTTTTGAATTTTTATTAATCTGCAGAGTTTTGAAATATATGTCCCTTGGGGTTTGTGAGGTATAAGTGTGAGTTACACATGATGGGCTGATAGATGAATGACTAAATTCTAAGTATAGGTAGAGGCCTACCATCATTCCAAGAGCACCTAGCTGTTTCTTTCTCTTTGCCATGGCAAGTCTCTTTTTCTCAGCTTTGGTCTGTTGTCGGAAATCCTCAATCTATGGGTGACAAATACATGACATAAATAAAATAATAACTACATTAAAACAGAGTACATGATTGTTTGTTTTACTTTGCTTGATTTCATTAAATATTTTATTCTTGGGATACATGTTTCCAATTTTATCAACTTATTTCACTAGCGGCACTATTGAATATGATTCCCTTGCTATAGTCAAATTACATCATCAGGTGCATATTATGAAAGGTGTCTCATACTACAGACAGTAACATTAGATATGATTTCAACACATCCATCTTAATTAATATGAAATCATAAGAATAAAACTTACGCCTTCAGTTCTGAAAAAAATTATCATTTAGCTTTCATCAATTAAGCTGGCAACATCAAAACCATAACATTATCCCCCTCCAATAAGGTTACCTTGGCAGCCACCTCTTCATTTTCCCTCAGTGCCTCTAGTAGATTCTCAGCCATGGTACCGATGTGTTGGTCCGAGGAGGCTTGCTCTAGTTTATGTAGTATGGGTATACAGGTGTTACCGATCAGCAGCTGGGTGGGAGCGTGGCCTCCGGTAAGTCCCGTCAGTAATCGTAGGATGTAACTCAGTGACGGCTTACTGAGAAAGTCCTTCCAGTTGTCTGTATCAGTACTGTAACATACAAATACACACAATTAATAACAACGGAACCTTTAAAAAAAATTTTTTTCATCTTTCTTAAAACTCTTTTCCTATTTTTCACAAATGAGACACTTACAAAGCCACTGAACATTAGCAAGACAAAATCGTATACACTGTACCTTGCATAGTATAGCAGTAAATGTATATAGACTTTTGATATGTACTGTACTTACGGCAGTAGAGTGCTGACTTTTGGAGCATTCTGTAGTATATAGTCCACTGCAGTCTTGGCAATGTTGTGTTCTGCCATCATGTCTTTCAGACGAAGTCCATTGGCATTACTCTGAAATTGATATCAAATAGTATAGATGACATGTAACTTGGGTTTCATACATACATGTACATGTTTGATATGGTTTTTTTCATTTCACACAAATGTAAATTTTTTTTTACAATGCATCTACATTTTCATAGACATGTAAGTTAACATTATCTATAACCTACCTCTATTCCAGAAGCCACGGAGCAGAAGCAATCTAGATGTACGGTCTCATCTTGATCATGCTCAGCATCATACCTACAATACAAAGAGAGACAACTCCTATGTTATACCCTGTATTTCTGACAGTATCATTCGACATTTATCATCTGTTTGTTTTTAAAAGTACTGTAAGGGTATTTATTTAGTACAACTAAAACTTTGCTGAGAAAGGGAAGAACGAGCAAGTTGACATACATGTATTAGCAGTATCATGAATTAGCAGGCTTTACATATTTTCCATTATTACCTATATAAGTTTATGGTTTAGAGTGGTCTTAATGTAGCAAATTTATATCAGTGCTAACTCCGTTAAAATATAAATCCTGCTAAAATCCAAACAATACGTTGAATATGGAACTTAAGATCTACCATCACTTACTTAGCAAATTCTAGGTAAGGTTTGAAGTGGTTGATTAGGGCTAACATCTTATCCTCCTCCCCAAACGCCAGGAATGGAATCAGCCTCATTAGACCCTGTAGTACGTTAGCGTTAGATCTCACAAAAGGACTGTTTATACGGTCAAGTAGCAGCATCAACTGGTCCTTATCTCCACATAACTTGGAAAATTCCTGTAAATATGAGGAAAATTTAATTTACCATTAATAAAAGTGTATAGGATTTCTCTGAATTCACTTTGACTCTTCTTGCTCTTTAACTGTCTTTTTATTACTAACACATTCATTAGAAGCTTCATACATTTGTATGCACTTTAATTATCATGAAAAATTCTGAGTATTCAATTTAAATCAAAATCAACCACTTGAAATCCTTGTATGTTTGTATGATTTCTAGGATTTTAAAGACTGTAGTAATCAAAACCAATCATTGCAACTTACAGTGTATGTTTCAGGACTCTGGCTGCTGGCTTCCAGTAATATGACCTCCATGATCTGCAATATCTGCTCAGAGATGGTCTGGCCCTTAGTGGTACTGGTACCGCTCTCCTGCTCTGCCCATAGTGCCTATAAATATCAAAATGTCAAGGTCATAATAAGTGTTTACATCTACTTCTAATCAGAGATGGTCTGGCCCTTAGTGGTACTGGTACCACTATCCTCCTCTTCCCATAATGCCTGTAAAATGTCAGGTCAAAATGTCAAGGTTCACAGTTAAAATATCCATTAAATCTACAATGAGATTGTCTGATCCTTAGCAGCCCTAATATGGCTCTCCTTTACTGTTCAGTTATTATGTATACTATTCAAAGATCATTCATTATGCAATGAAGCATGGAAATCATCCATAATAACTTTGATAGAATTATAGAGAGCAATTCTGAAACCAACTTTTCTCAGATGTGCTGATCCTATTTTTCTCCGGAAACATTCTTTTAAAGTATGGATTAAATAGTGCACGAACATTTCAATCAATAATCAGATCTACAGACCATGTTGTCTTTCATTGCCAATAATAATACATCAAGCTTACTTGTTATAAATGTATTTAAGTTTGATGGTGTTTACATAACCGAGACTTACCAGATTGAGTGCCCCTAACATGACGTTGATGGTGTTCATTTCTGGTTTGATCAGCACCTGTCTGTTGACCTTGACATTTACGGCAAAACTGAACAGCTTCAGAAGGACCATCATGAGCTGTTTACCAAGCACAAGGTCCTTAATGGAAGAGAGCCTGGAAAAAGGTCAAGGTTAAACTCAATCAAAAGGTCAAAGTTAACACAACCAAAAGGTCAAAAGTTAAACTCAATCAGAATCATACATATGTGTCAATATACTTTAAAACTGAAATTTTCTTACATTTGTTTGATACATGTATCGTGACAAAATATGAAATAGTAAAAAAAAAATTGGTGTTCCACTTTAGGGTTATTGATGATTATATGAGTATTCTAATCTACACATTACTGTCTCATCAAATAAGTATTGTATATTATTTACCATGAACAGATTTTACAACACAATCAGCTCATACCTTTATGAATCTAAAACGATGGGATGATCAAGTACTTTAAATAAACATATGATTTTGAGACGTACCTTTCTAACATGACATTGAGTCCCTCCCCTGGATCCTCCCCTAGTACAGCAGCCATCTTGTAAACCTCCTCCTTGTCTACATCTTCCTCTGTTATAGTCAGAAAATAACATGGAGTGTACTTCATGCTCAAAACATGTTCTTCAGTTTACGTAAATATACATGTACCTTATTCATTATTCTAGTATAACTTACATCCCTCCAATTTTCTGATAGACTAAGTCAATTTTCTAAGCAACAGTTGTGATTTTAGACATAGACACCAGACATCACATAATCTGGCAAAATTGTTCATTGTGACGTCATATTTTTTTGCACTGTCTTCATGCGTCATTGTGTTTTCTTATATTAAGTCACATAAAATATTTGCCAAAGTACCTGATGTTTGGTGTTTAGCTGCTAGTATGGATTGAATCAACTATCAGATATACGAATTATTGTTGCACATTAGAACACTCACAAGAATTTACCTGATTGAGATATTCTGTAATAACAACAGAGTAATTTTACCTGACTTGGACTCCAGTGAGTTAACCATGTCCTCTGTAGCATCACCTAGCAGGCCCCTCATCCTGTATATGATAGGCATAGGCTCCAGTTCTCCATGCTCCGGGGCCCACACCTTCTTGTACACTTCCTTTACCGGTAGGTCTAAGCTGATGATCTTCTTGTTAACCAATAACTGATAATAATGATAGTGAAGTCAGACATTGAAAACAACATCTTCTAAACTTATTCCTATTGGCATGTAAACATGTATTTAAAGACTATGGAATCAACATTCCAGTGAGCCAACAAAATATGCTAAGATCTGCAGTATAAGAAAGGTAAGTTATCAGAAGTACTGATATTGTCAGATGATAAAAGAGTATACATTTACCTCCATGCCAGTGTCATCTTCTAACAGAGCCACCAGCTCACAGTCTGAAATAGAAATGTTCAATTGTTATTTTGTAACTCTTTTTCCCTTAGTTTAACTCATTTATTTTAACAACTGCAATTCATCCTACTCATACATGTACATGTAAACAACTCATCAACTGAGATTTAATTTTCCCTGGCTTGATGATGATGTTCCAAGACTACCATAATATGGCATTTACATATCACAGCTCATCCAGTATGCATGTACTAATATTTTGGTTTTTCACATTAAAAATTTACAAATTACCAAGAAACTTTTAGGTCAAGGATTCTGCTTTCATAAACTAGTTAAGACTTTCTGGAAATTTTACAAAAATTACTGTCAGCTTCTTTTTAAATTCGGTCCAACACAAGCAACAGAGTATATTACTTTGGGTGTTACACAATTATGGTGAAATGATAAACAAAACCCCGTTTTATATCCATTTACATATTTGTCTGTTTTGCTTTTGCCCCTGCATATTGCTGTCTTGTTTGTGTGGTCATCTGACAGTGAGGAGGTTGTTTTACATTACAATTGTACGTTCTTTGAGACCTTTTGGTAACTGGAAAAGTGGGAGGGTTGTGTGCACGTAATCCTGATAACCATACCATTTGCTACTTCAATAGCAAATGGCCGTCCTAAGTCGGCACCGGTTACCCATTGGTCTCGTTGGTTTATGTCTTTTGTGTTTATGTTTCTGTGTCATGTGTCTCTTTTTTGTCTCTTACTGTGCTCGTCTCTGTGTTTTTGCATCGGTTGTTTGGTGTTTTGCTGTTGGTACTGCAACAGGGTCTGGTTGGAGATCCCCTCCCTTCTTCCCGATTAGGAAGAATGCATAGCAGAATTAACTAACTAGCCCAGGGTAACAATTCTACTTCAAGTCTGGCAATGGTGAGATTCAAACCCCCATTCTGTGGATCCCTTATCCACTGCCCTAAGCATTACAAAACAGCTCCAAATTGTGCTTGAACAATTATAAGCCTATATCATTAACCTTGGTGCAGATTAATTGCCTCATCTGTGGAAAACTCCAACTTTTGTAGATTTTAGTTTTCCTGATCTTCCTCTTTAATTGTCAACCATTGATGACTTAAGTTGATATCATATGATTATTTAGTTTCTGACCACTGCTGAACTTGACTTTTTTATATCCATCAGCAGCAGCTCTTGTCCACGCTCTAAGGATATTTACATGCACTTCTCAACCATAACTTTGCTCAGTGTCATTGAAATTTTATTACATGGTTAATAACCTATACCACTGACCTTGACTTATCTTATTTTTGACGTTCCTCATCTGCAGTCTGAGTCCAGGTTCCGTGGAGCTGCACATTATACATGTACAAATAATTTATAATAAGCCTTTACCACTAACCTTGACATATCTTATTTTTGACGTCCCTCATCAGCGGACCAAGCCCGGGTTCGGTGGAGCTGTAGGGATTACCCAGCATCCTCCCCTGTAGGAAGTCCTCTTGTTGAGGATCTTTCTCCAGGATCATCAGGAACTCACTCACGTCATTCTCCTCCTGTTAACATGGAAAGTTATGGGTGAAAGACTATAATAATAGCAAAAGAAACTATTGTGACGAAACTACATAAAGATTTCTTCAAAAGATTATGTAATATAATATACAATCAATAACTTCATACATAAATTCAATCAAGCAGCAGCACTTGTCTGTCACAGAGTTGAATGTAATGGAAGTCATATAATCTGTACTTACTGGAAATATGATGCTGCACAGCCTTTCAAATATAAACACAGGAGATCTGTAGTCATCGTTTGGATATTTCTTCACAGTCTGAACACAGACCTGCATAAACTCTCTGGTCTCGGACTCTGTACCTGAATAAGGAGGTAAAATCTATAGATTATAACTCAATATTGAGTATAAATACATGTAGGTGTTCCACTATGTGCATGTATGACTGATTGCAATCACTTTGAAAAGTGCCAGTTCTATGAATATATGCATGTTCTCTTCGAGTCTTTTCGGAGTTGTTTCTCATTAAAGACGGAATCTGATGCAAAACCATGATGTCAATACCATCATTTCCAAGAGTTTTATGGAGGTTTCCATAGAATTTGATAATGTCACATTTAGTCTGTGTCTCCAACAGTAACTCTGGTTTTCGAAAAATACTGAGTACAGAATACAAAAAAAAAAAGAAGAAATTTTGACTCATAAATTTAGAGAACTAACAAAATCTGACATGCTAAGATGGTAATTCTTTAAATTCTTATAAACAGCTCGATAGATGTAAATTTCAAATAAGCGTTGCTAAGAACCTGTAGTGAGTTCTTCCAGTAGCTCCAGTAGTTTATCCTGTGTATCGTCAATCAGCTTAGTCCTCTGTACCACCAGTTTACGTAATGATAGGTATCCGTTCAGCACGAATCCTACGAGTTTATTCTTATAGTGCTGCTTCAGGACATCCTGCTCCGTAAACAAGGACAGTAACTCTGTCAGCGACTTCAGGGCAAATCCTTGGGCCAAGTCTGAACTGAGAGTTGTCTCCTCTAGATGTTGTAATTGCTCGATCTCCTACAATGTCCAGAGTTTTATGTAAAAGTATATTTGATACAAGGATTTATCCATTTTTACATCAATATAGAATATATAGCTATACATAGTTTTCAAAAATTTGTGTTATTTCATTTTGACTTTCCCCTGAACCTAATGCTTGATTATAGACATCTTTATTGTCAATTTCAGACAGGGTGTAACATTTTTGGATAGCACAAATGATACATGAGCAATGACTTGTGTTAGGTATTATCTCAGCTAATTCCCTACAGAAAACTGAGGCTTATGAAATATACACACCTTTGTAATAAGGTCCCCTAGGTGAATGAGGACACCTTTTACAGCCAGGTAATATTTCCAGGTAGGTGGTGATATCATCCTCTTAAACAGAGCCAGGAATTCTGTGGACGACTCCCCACTGGTACATACATCATCTAAACACCTAGAAAATAAGTAATTGAAATAGTAGATCATACAAAAATCCTAGTATCATGATGAATGATCTCCTACTTATCTATGCTTCCTGTCATGTATTTTGTCCAAATGTGTACATGTACGTGAAATATTAAAACGTTTTCTGCAAATCTTCCTATTGTTCTTATTGCAGTAATATCTTTGAACAATTATGATATAAAATACATGCACATACAATATGGGAAGATTTTTGAGGATATACAATTAAAGTTTCAGTATGTAAACAAAATGAATGTAAACACAAATAGACAGCATATCTAAAAATTGACATTTCAAAACCATCTCGAATGTGTTTATTAATAAAATTTATAAATATACATGTAGATTCATACTTAGTGAGCATGTCTATGATTTCTTTCTTCCTGGCCGGTACATGAGCTATGGACTCTACGATACTACAAGCCGTTTGTCTGGCAGATCGTGATGATGGTGAGAACATTGCCTGCTTCAGCCATGTTGTCTGAGTCAGCTGTAGAGCCACGATAGGTGTCTTCCACATCTTGAGGCGCCATCTAGTGCCATATTTCTCCATCAGATACTGAGCGCGTACACGTTTCCTCTCCTCTTCCTTGTCATCTTTAATCTCACTCTCCAGTGGTGCTGTCATAAAAAATATTTATATACATGTATCAATATGTATGTCATAACGACATGTAGTGCTTCATCCATTCACATTATCGGTAATTTTCATGTCTAGATCTAAATCTGCCGTAATTTCACCTTTGCATTTCATTCACTTGATATCGATTTTTGTTCACATGGTAAGTTATGCATGTGACACTACATTAAATACAGACCTCTTTTAGGTACTCTCTTCTTCCAGTTCTGAAAGGAATGTCTAGGATCACCGTTTAACCAGGATTTACAGTTGATGTGTAGATCTGCTGGTAGATTCTTAGCTCTACTCACAAGGTCTTCATTGGACTTGTCCTGAAATGTTTTAAAAACATGTTATGAAACAAGAACATGTTTTCACTATACTAAAGTTGATACATGCAAGTAAGATGGTAACTTGGTGCACCATCTCAATCCAAGGCTCTGAATCATGTTTTCTCATCAAAATTTGTTGCAATTAGGGCACTTAACATCTTCACATCAGTATCAATTGATAAATCCAACTGAGCAAAAATTTTGAGAAATTTCATGACTTCACAATGCATTTCTAACATCTAATCGAGTCTTGTTGCTTGTTTTCCTATGGCAAATACATTGTGCTGTCGTGAAATGAAGCAATTCACTTCACAAAATTGGAAGAGTCAATTAAAATTTTTTATAGAGTAGCCAAGCAATTAGCTTAGTCATCTTCAACTACCAGGTCCTAGTTCTTGGAAAAAGAATTCCTCTTTACATGGTAGATTTTTGTGATTCATTTGGACATTTTAACTTTGACAGGAAAATGTCTATATTGAAAATGTGACATTCCATCAATCCTCAAAATACAAAGATAAGTGAAAAGGAATTGAAGCCTTTGCTTGCAAAACATGAAATGGGAATAAAGAAACTTCAATAACTTGCAATGAATCATCTCAAATTTGTCATTTAAACTCTACAGGATATATAATAGAAAGAACTTCTGTATTGCAATGTTTTAATATACTTTTTTGGGTTAGTATCAGGTTTCAATTTCCGTGGTTACATACCTTTTTGTTTGTGTCTGGTTTGACCAGATGCTGTAGAATCCTGAGGCAAGGTAATGTTATACTGTCCATAATAATTGGGTGTTTGATCTGCATCCCCATTAAAAACAGCCTCATAACTAAAATTATAATGCTACATACAAGTACATGTATAAAGCTTATATGCATTTGTTAAAATATGTTGAAGACATCATGGTTATTTCCCTTAAAAGTTCAATAGATACATGTACATGTACATGTATATTACAAGGAGACAACATGGTTTGCCAGAGGATGTTTGCTAGTTGAAGTGACTCAAATTTAAAGTCAAGGACAATAAGTCAAAAGTTATCGTATAAATGAAAGTTCTAGACATAAGGAATCTATGAATATGATTGTGAATATACCAAGTTAAAGTTTTTACAGGAAATCAAAGGTCAAGATCAAGGCCACTAGGTACATGTAGGTATAAATTAAAAGGTCTGATCATGACACATCTATTTGTGTGTGTATGTGTGAAATATCAAAGCCCTACTGCTTATAGTTTACGAGATATAGCCCTAGTTCAAATTTTTTAGACCAGACATTGATGCCAGAGGTATGATGTACAATAGCTCCCATGACTCACTGTCCAGGAAAGGTGAAAATATTTAGAAAAGTAAGCTACATGTATATGTAAGATCTAATTGAGAACATACCACATTTAACTCTCTGTTCCCAGCATGTGTCCTCTTGTTGTAGTGAGGCAGCCAGTAGGATAATCTCATGCCGGACTGATGAACCCTGAAATCATATGGAATATAAAGACGTTAACTCGGGATATGGATGTTTACCTACAATGTATCCTTGAAAACTTCCTTCCAAAATATTGATCATTTTTCATACATTCATTTTGGCAATTCTTCATCACTTGTATAATCCAAATGAAAACCTCAATCTTTACTTCTAGATGTATGAAAAAGAAAAGAAATATTTTTCATAGGAAAAAATCAACAATAAATAAGATGATAAACTGAGTTCAACAATTGTAGAATTTGGATAGTTTAACAGTGGATGCTAAATATGGACAAAACAGAAGTATAAATGTATGAGTGAGATAATTCTATTTGCTGACCAAAACAGAAATTTGTCTAAAAACAATGCCAAAAGATGTTAATTGCGATACTTGGAGCTCTGTATCCACAAATACTGCACAAAATCAGCTCTGTTTTAAATTGAAATCAAATAATATACATTTCCACTTACCAAGTCTGGGTTAGAGTAGTGTCCCTTCAGAGCGGCGGCAATACGAGTCATCACAAGATTGTTCATTTCCTCCGTGCCCCGTCGGTTATTTTTAGTCAGCAGACATAACAGGGATCTGACCTCTGTTCTCACCTGGAGCGTACCGTGTCGAAGGTTGTAGTCTACCAATTCCTTTATCATACCCTGAAAATTATCATCAAATCAATATTTTTTCCCACTATTCATCAGGCTAGCATTATGCACACATTTCACATTAACACACATACATGTACATCTAATCAATCTTCAAAAGCTGCATCTAATCAATCTTCAAAAGCTGCATCAATTAGACAGGAGATATCCTAAGTGTCATAAAACAAGACCTTACGTAACAGTCATAATACTTTACATGCCTTTTGTTATATACATTGTAGCTAGAAAATTCTACTATTCCATCATATTTGAATAATTTTTGTGCAATTTTTTGGTGATGTCAATCTAAGAGCTTTATCTTTTGTATTCCAAGAAATTCTTAACTTAAAGGGTAAACTTTAAACAATATTTTTAATTTCATACATTTGTACATGTATGTACTGTAACTTTACATGTAGGTCTTTAGAAAAGAAATAAAACATATCTGAATCTAACCTGACTATGCAGGATTTCTCTCAAGTTAGTGTTAGTAAAAAGAGCTCTCAGTAACGTTATGCAGTGTCCTACTGTTACTATCTTACCTGATTACGCAGGATTTCTCTCAAGTTAGTGTAAGTAAAAAGAGCTCTTAGTAACGTTATGCAGTGTCCTACTGTTACTATCTTACCTGATTACACAGGATATTTCTCTCAAGTTAATGTTAGTAACCAGAGCTCTAAGTAACGTTATACAATGCTCTACTGTTACTATCTTACCTGATTACACAGGATTTCTCTCAAGTTAGTGTTAGTAACCAGAGCCCTCAATAACTCTAAACAATGCTCTACTGTTACTAATCTAACCTGACCACACAGGACTTCTTTCAGGTTAGTGTTGGTAAAAAGAGCTCTCAGTAACGTTATACAATGTTCTACTGTTACTGTCTTACCTGACTACACAGGACTTCTCTCAGATTAGTGTTGGTGACCAGAGCTCTCAGTAACATTATACAATGCTCTACTGTTACTATCTTACCTGACCACACTGGCCTTCTCTCAGGTTAGTGTTAGTAACCAGAGCTCTCAGTAACGTTATACAATGCTCTACTGTTACTAATCTAACCTGACCACACAGGACTTCTTTCAGGTTAGTGTTGGTGACTACAGCTCTCAGTAACATTATACAATACTATACTGTTACTATCTTACCTGATTACACAGGACTTCTCTCAGGTTAGTGTTAGTAACCAGAGCTCTCAGTAACGTTATACAATACTCTACTGTTACTAATCTAACCTGACTACACAGGACTTCTCTCAGATAAGTGTTAGTAACCAGAGCTCTCAGTAACCTTATACAATGTTCTACTGTTACTATCTTACCTCAGTGACTACACAGGACTTCTCTCAGGTTAGTGTTAGTAACCAGAGCTCACAGTAACGCTATACAATGCTCTACTGTTTCTAATCTTACTTAACTACATAGGACTTCTCTCAGATTAGTGTTAGTAATCAGAGCTCTCAGTAACGTTATAAAATGCTCTACTGTTACTACATGTACATGTATCTTACCTGACTATACAGGACTTCTCTCATGTTAGTGTTTGTTACTAGAGCTCTTAGTAACGTTATACAGTGCTCTACTGTTACTATCTTACCTGTCTGTACAGGACTTCTCTCATGTTAGTGTTTGTTACGAGAGCTCTCAGTAACGTTATACAATGCTCTACTGTTACTATCTTACCTGGCTACACAGGACTTCTCTCAGGTTAGTGTTGGTGACTAGAGCTCTCAGTAACGTTATACAATGCTCTACTGTTACTATCTTACCTGACTACACAGGACTTCTCTCAGGTTAGTGTTAGTAACCAGAGCTCTCAGTAGTGTTATACAGTGCTCTACGGCAGCACTAGCACATCCATAACAATTTCCAGATCTTCTCCTGCAAAATAGAACATTTATGTTTCATAAAATATAGGCTTGATCCATAAAACATTTACTCACTAAAGGGGTAGGGCCACGAAGCCCGATATTGGCCCTAATTTTGATAAATTTTTACCATTGTACTTCATAGAATTTTTAAGTGTGATTTGACATTTTAAAACTTTCTCTACTGAATCACGAATCTACTTTTTGTAAACATTGCTTTTATCAACACCTTTCGGCCCTTTGAAAACACCAAAATAGGTCGTATTCGGCGAAATTGATGCAAAAACTCAATATTTCTATTAAATTAGCAATGGCCGCATGCATTAACTATGATGGAAAATTTATATGTGAAAGATTATCATTATATCCTCTTGTCATAAAAGTTTTATCTCAGTTAACGCATGCGGCCACATTGAATTCTACGACAAAAGACAAAATTCCTAGCAATTTTCGCCATATTTTGTCAATAACGTCAAAATGACGTTACTTCATGATGTCATTACAGTTAAATGGCACATTGTTTGGTGATATTATTCTTTTCATGAAAAGCGGTAAACATTCGTGTATTTTCATGAGAGATATCAAGTATTCCTCATGAAATTTATTTTAAGAGAAAAATCAAGGGCCGATTTAGGGGTCTCGTGGCCCTACCCCTTTGAGCTGTTAAGGTCACTCCAGACATGCTTCATTTTAAGTAATATAGTTTATATTAATTTGAAATTATCTCTACTGACATGCTGTAGTATGTCCAACATAATTGGAAAATTAATCTTTAATGCGTATAGATAAGTAAATTTTGCGAACAGGAGGTGTTCTTAATGTCATTAATTAATTTGGGAGAGGAATACAACTAAGTTGGATAACTTGTTTCAAATCCCTTTGACAGGCTTTCTACTCTACCTTGATGAAAAAGTAGGAAAAAAGTAGGAGTAGTCAATGAAAAAAAGTAGGAGAAAAGTAGGAAAATGTAGGAATTTCTAGGGGAAAAGTAGGAGATTTTCAATCACTTTTAGCGACATTTTTCAGTAAATATGACACACAAATCACAGTAAGCAATGATTTTAGACTGGTAATGTTCATCTTTGAGGAAATCACAGAGAGAAATAAGGACAGATTGATTTTTCATGTAAAGTATACAGAATGGGTGAGCGAAGCGAGTCCGAATTTTTTTAAAAAACTTTGAATCAGATGTCGATGACAAGTGAAGCAAGTAATTTTTTACTTCTGAGATGAAAAAGTAGGAATAGTAGGAGGTTTTGAAGAAAAAGTAGGAAAAAATAGGATCAAAATAAAAAAGTAGGAAAAGTAGGAAATAGTAGGAAAAAGAAGGAACAGTAGAAAGCCTGCTTTGATGTAATTATCAATAAAATATGTTTAATCTAAAAAAAATCTAAAAAAAATAATTAAGGAGCTGATAAGATAAGGGCTGTATTTAGCCCTGAATCTCATCAAGTATTTCTACTACACAATGATCTGTACGCAAGAAAAACTTGATACATGTAATTACTAAAATGTAATGTATTTGGAGATTCCTCATACAACTTTTATTTTGGTAAGCTTATTTCTAGATACTTAAATTCAAGTCTAAAGATTAGGGGGTAGCCATGTTGAACAGAAGCTAATATCGATCAAAAAACGTTGAAAATTAAGAACAATCTGGCTAATATGGATATCTATAAACTTAAAAACATAGTTATAGTCTAAACAAGACACTAGAAATTAAATTCAAAAGACTGGTCTCATTTTTTTCCATATATTTTAAAATCTTGAATCTGAAATACGGTTAAATTCTTATTTCATTGGCTACAAAGTAGGCATTTTACCGCGAAATACACATTGTGTAGAAATAAACTGCACACTGCTGTTTATTTCATTCCAAAATCTTGTACATTTCATGTGAACATGTTTAGAATAAATAAATGAATGACTTTAAAAGGGAAAAAAATTCAATTTTGCTTATATTATGGCCTAAAACACAGATTTGTAAAAAGCCCCCCACCCTCCCTTGTTCAGTTTTTTTGTCTGTGGGGCATCGTTCCCCCCTTAGCTACAGAACCCCACTTTGTCAAAAGATGTGTATTAGTGATATACACCTTCTGTTAAAGTGGTGTTCTGTAGCTAAGGGGGGAACAATGTTCTAAAAATCTTTTCCATTTTCCATTGGTTTCTATAGAAAAAAGACAATTTTGCCCAAAAATTTAGGAAAACTATGCATGATAAATCTTATGCAACTGCTGATTATGATGAAACCAAGAACTAGCAACAATTTTGTGAAATAATTTTTTTTAAGTTCCCATTTTGAAAATTCCACATTTTCAGGGCAGATTTTACGCCTTATCTTATCAGCTCCTTTCATCCTTGACTAGGCCTTACCCCTCTTTGCTGGACTTGACAGCACATGTTGGTACCTCCTTGACCTTGGTGGGTACTGAGGCCAGATCCCTGGGGGAGGTGACGGGAGATACTCGACTGGCGGCGGCCACCGCCTCTCTCTGCTGACTGTCATACTCTACTAACTCCTTCCTACATGCTGTAACTCTCTAATGTAATAGAAGAAGAAATTGTTTTGTAGGAAAAAGAACATTGGTCAGAAATAGATAACATGATAGCTAATTTTATTTCAAGATTGTGCAAGTATAAAGATAAAATTCTTTATGCCTTGAGATTCCCCTTCTTAAGAGGCTTTCCCAAAACATTGTTAAGGGGTTTGTAAACAGAAAAAAAATCTTTATACCTAAAATATGTAGTAAAAGAGATATTCATTAACATAAAGAACACTGCTGTAAGGTAGAAACATAATGTAACTTTATCAAGCATTAGCAACCAATGGATAAGATTAGGCTTTTTAAAGTAAATTAAATGCTATTCTAGAAGTCAGGCTATGACAACTCCAAACTGAAATGATACGTAACAAACTAAAAAGATAACAACGTGGAATTACCTGAATATACTTGCTGAGTTCATCGAAGGATGATTTACATTCGTTACAGTACTTGTGTGCCAGTTGTTGAATAGATTTGTTAACACTACTACCTGGCACGCCGGCTGAACTAGTGGCTGGGGGACTTCCATCATCCTATAATCAAACAATAGATAGGTACACATTCTGATTCTACAAGTAATACATTTACTGTATATTATGGATTTCAATAAGGAGTGTCATTCGGCTAAATATTGCCCATTCAGCTGTCAAAAATCACCGGTTCTAATTTACTTTGATTGCTTATTTACTCATATGAAGTGTTCGAAAGATCCACCTCAAAATTCCTGAAAACTGCCGCAAATAAATCCTATTGAAAACCTGAATCAGTGTTACTATTTCCGTCATTCCCATCAATTTGTCGTAAAATCTGCTTCTTGCTAAAAAGGGCTCATTCTGGCAAATGAATTTTTTTAATTGTTTTTGTTTAGTTGTTGTTACTGGTATGCAACATACATGTACAGAAAGTGCATCTATTGTATTTAAACATACATGTATATGATAAATGCTGTGTATGGCATACCTGTAACAAAACAAATACTAAGAAACTTTTTCTATCAATCATTTTGTAAGATGAATGTGTTACAAGGGAACAATCTCTCATTAATTACATGTAAACGTCTATTAATACACATGTACATCTTACACATACCGGTAGTTTCTCTGAGCTGTGTTCGGTGACCTGTATAAGGAGTCTCTCTAACTGGGGTCTGTGTTGCTGGAGGTTCTTATAGATCCTGTCTGCCTTTTCCAACAAGTTGTTGATGGTTACAATGGCCTGATTTAAGAAAATGAAAATTAATAAGATTTTATCGTGAACTGCAATTAAAAATGAAAGAATAGAATCAAAGCACTAAAGGTACTGAGTGCGAATAGCCAGAATAATATCACTTATTATGTATGACAAAATATTGTGTTTTCAAAGTTATATTTGTTCCTGAACACCTTCGTATGCCAGCTAGTTTATGGAAATATAAAGACAGAACAAAAAAGCAAATGCATAATGTTGTCGTAATGAATTGAAAGATGATGTCTGACAGTGAACATGAAAATTTAATAACATCACATTAAATCTACCCCTCCCCCCTAAAAAATACAACAATCCAATATGACTATCGATTGATGATTGCATATACAAGAAAAGAAGACGAATCTTATTTTCTAATTTGATCCCCACTCTCTCTTTAACCTTTCATGTTCAATGTTAGGTGTGTGCTAAGAATTTGAAGGAAAATTCACTTCTTTTTTAGTATATAAAAACATGATACATCCTAAACGGGAATGTTTTGATCTTTTATTTTTCATATTTGTTAATATCATATTTCATGATGGAAGTTCCTAATTTTTCCGTCGTATACAGATTTTATTTTGTGAAGCGGGGCAAAATAAGCCTACTTGAAGATAGTTTTACGTTTCAATGATTCAACTTAATATCTTTATCGATAGCACCGTTTCATTTATATATTGTCCACTAAAACAGATAATGACCTGGTAATGGAAAGGGGTTTCCAACACACAGCCTGTGTTCATCTCAGTACATACAGATGCAATTTTTTATTAGGTCATGCATGTACATAACACGACAGCTCGATTCATATAGATATAATTCATTGATTCAGACAGTGATCAGACTTTATACCAATCATGACGCTGACACAGTCCCAAGGTACATGTAAACAGAGTAACATCGTTTATACATACTCAGTAGACGGGGCTCCCTTGAGTGAAGAAATCAGGCAATCGCTATGTGCTATTCGCACAAAAATGTGCTATATGTAAATGCATTATAAAGCTTATTCACTGATCAAGCAGAAATCTAAATACTACTTATCAATACCAATATCAAAATTGGTAAAGGAACTCACCTTCTTTCTGTCCTCTTCATTCTCTATAGGATCCACGGCACAGCAGGGACGGGATGTCAATATAAAGTCAAACTTGGCGTATTTACAGAAACCGCAGGCGTTACACAGGAAAGGATCCTTCTCATCATAGTTAATAGCTCTAAAATGGTAAATATCATAATGAGATATATTACTCATTTGGTACAGGAAGCACAGATTTCCCCCTCCTGATTTTAAGTAAATTTTCCTTCAAAACCATAGGTTCTGACCTCCTGGGTAAAAAATTTCTAGATCTGATGTACAGTGCATTTTTATTTCACATTTAAAAAGCTTATGGACTTAATAGTAATTTTCCCTCTTTACAATGACAGAAATGTCTAACTTGTGTGTAGTCTACCAGTGTTAGACTGGTAAAAGTAATGTACCTGCACTTGTGACACTGGAACACGTTCTCTCCACAGTTACCACATACTCCTGGGTTAGCAGGCACAGAGGCACTACAGCGGGGGCATTGTAAAGTTTCTGCCGTAGCCTGCAGGTTGTCGTAGAAGTCTGCATACTCTATCATCAAGTTACATGCCACTATAGGGATGGGGAATTCTATCTTGACGTCCGTCTGACCAGCTGTAAGAGTTACCTTCCTTGCTTTGTGCCACAATCCTGGCCTGAAATAATATAATGGAACTCCAGACTGTATCTACTACAATAGTTATGTAAAATAATCAGTAAATGTTATTTTGAAAAAATGTTGAACGCAAAAAAATTATAGTACAGCCAGAACACTTACTTATTTTTAAGTTCCACCACTGCCTGCACTGTTCTGTTGTTGTAGTAGATGTTTAGTACTCTAACCTGTAAACATGTACAACACTTCTTATAGCATTTTGTTTTAACATTTTATCATGAAAAAAAAAAAAAAACAATTTTGACTCAGTGTTCTAGTACATTTACTTCACAAGACGCTAACTTACCATCTTTGTCCTTTTGAGATCACTGATCCTGAGGGAGATCTTCGAGATAGTATGACTTCCCACCAGTTTGACGATCTGTGTAGTCGTAGTAAACTTGGAATCTACTTTGATGGTTGACAACTTCAGGTTCTATGATATATGCATGATAAGAATGGTCAAAGTTTGATTCTTAGTTGGGCATATAATAATTGACAAAAGATATATATGTAAAACGTACATCGTCAATCTTATCTAGGGAAAAAGTTTCAAAATTTTACACTCAAACAGCATGGGCTTTATGAAAATAATAAATTCAACTTCAAATATTATGAAATCAGCTGTTTTTATTACACATCTCTTCTTTTATAATTTTATGTAATATGCAATATATTTCCTAAATTCAGCAGGTGATCATGAATTTATTTGAATGAATTGCCACAGACAGATGGGGTGGACACCATGAGGGCTGATTGATATGATGTGAGCCTCGTATTGAAGGACCTGAATTTTATCACACATTTTGCATTATTTTTCAACATAATCCCCTTCTGTATCTATACACTTTGCCACCGGTGTTTAAGAGCCTTAATATCATTTTTAAAGAACTCCTTGTCTTGACTTGTCAGAAAGCCATCCATTGTAAGTCATAATCGGACTGAAAGTGGGTGCCAGAAATACATGTAGCTTCTTTCAGTTTTTGGAATAGATGAAAGTCTGATGGAGCTAGATCAGATGAATAAGGTGGATGCTCAATCAAATTAAAGCCACAAACATGAATGGCAGCCATGGCAGTGACAGACTTGTGAACCGAAGCATTGTCCTGATGTAAAAACACACCTTAAACGCGGCGCTTAAGTTTAATATTTTCCCGTAACTGTGCCAGAAGTGAAGCATTGTACGTGTCATTGAATGTTTGCCCTTTTTGGAGATAATCTCTCAGCAGAATACCTTCTGCATCCCAGAAAATCGAGGCTCACAACATATCAATCAGCCCTCGTATAAGTCCCCTTCAGTGAACAATTGATGATGAATGAAAGTTTTCACAAAAATCTTACATTGTATGGTACTTCTGGGTTGTTACAGACCAGACATGGGTCACTCTCCAAGTAATATCCATCAAAGTCTACCAGACCTTGTAACATACTGAAATATAGAAATACTCCATTTTTATCTGTACTTTTATAATATTGTAAGGTTAGGATATTCTCCATAGGGTACCAAAGGTTGTGAACCTAACAAATTCATGAATTTACATGTATGTATGGTGCCACCTATAAACCAAAATATTGTAACAAAATGTGCAGTCTATCCTTCTAGATGTATCTGCATTTAATTAATTTTCTCAAGAAGAGGTGTCAACTTTAATCTTATATACATGTACATGTCTATAGGATCTCAAATGAATTTTCATTTCATACAATGTTTTATGAAACGAGTTGTGGTTTTTATATCCCCGAGCCTTGGCGAGGGGATATAAAATGCACAACGAGTTTCATAATACAATGTACATCGTATGAAATGAAAATTCATTTGAGATTCTTTTTATCACATGATATTGCCTGAAAAATTGTATTTCTAACATGAAATCAATGTTTCCGAGAACTATAGAGGCTAACCACGTCGTGATCTAGAAGTCGTCTGCTACGCCATGAGAAGTAGTGCATTAAAATACTATTCAAAATTGAAAAAGTTTTCTCTTACGCACAGAATATATAGAGCAAGTGACCATATTTCGCAGCATTTTTCCTATATTTTCTGGGAATTTTCAATACTTGGTGGCCGATTCAATAATTGGTTTTGCTAAAATTTCATTTAACTCCATTCTCGATCGAAATACTAGAAAACTGATTTATTTTACTTATTTCATTGTTTCCTAATAAAACGTCAAAATATTTCGTTTCCATGTTTTCGGGGGTGACCATATTTCACCGTTTTTACTGATAAGTATCCATTTTGCACACAAAACGGACAAAATTGTGACTTCCTTTTCAGGAAATCTTTCGTCGCCACTTAACTTCTACGAAATGATGCCAAATAAAATGTTTTCTTCGTTTTGTTTTTGTAGCAATTTTAGATGTTTACGTCTAAAATCTAGTGATGTAACTAATTTTTCCTCATTTTGAGGTATTTTTCAGTACATTTGAGTGCAGGAAATGTCACATTATATCAAAACATGACTTCTATGGTCATATTTGATAGGATATAGAAAAATAAGCTTGACAAACAATTCCAATAACCAACGAGAAGCAATTAACCATGAAACGGCGAAATATGGTCACCAGCGAAATATGGTTCCTTGCTCTACATAGATATTCTGTGCGTAAGAGAAAAATATTTCAATTCTGAAAAGTATTTTAATACAAGAATTATTTCAACAACAACAATTTTAATCATTGATATTGAAGAAGGGTCTGAATTTAACAGTTGACCGATATTTGAAAGGTCACATTTGTCAAGGTTTATGTGATCAGGTTCCAAACTTGACCAATTGCATTCAAGCAGAGCGATATGTAACGTGTTATCATATCATTTATTTATGAAATGGCTTTATGAAACTGCATAACGGGTGTATCATGTGATAAATATGTATTTGTACACATACATGTATGTCCTACATTCCCTGTAATCCAAGATATTTGCATCCATAATACATGTAATATACAAATCTAGATTAATTAATTTTATGTATCACCTTTTTTAAAATAAGTATGCCACATAAATAAACATGTACGTTGTGTATTAATAACACTTACTTGTAGATCTGTGCATTAGGATGGTTAGATAACATCTGATTCTGGTCTCTCAGTAATGTCACCGCCTTGTCAAGGTACTCCTTGGTCTACAACAAATATCATAAAGTTTTATAGCTTATGTTTCACATTACATTCGATTTACATAGAATGTAACTATAAAATTACCTTGTTTTGAAAATATGCTTCCGAACTCAATGTTTTCTAAGGAATAAATGCCTTCCAAACTCATTCAAAAGCATGTCCTTAGCTTTATATGAATACATTATGGCAATATGTAAGTTTACAGACCTTTTTCTCTGATGTCTGTGGTGTTTTCAGTAGGAAGTATCCTAGCAGGTCCACAAACTGAGAGGCCTTCCTACCGTAATGGGGTAGCTCCTTCCATAGGCCCCACATCATCTCTAGTAAACATTCCTGCTCTGTCAGACTGGAATTCCTACAAATATACACCACAAAGATTGTACCAAACACTACTTCTTTCTTAAAATATTTTTTACTTTAATTCATATTTTCATTTTAAAACTCTTTAAATTTTTTAATATTATCCAAATCATTTTATTTCATTTCAAAAGGAAGTCAATTTTTTTATCCATATTTTTGCAAACTTTAATCTCTAGTAATGAAAAACATGTAAGACACTTTTGCATTCTATCATACAAGTTTACAAACTTGAATTTCTTGAACTGAATCAAGATGCAATGAACACTGGCATCGCTACAATATATTCCCATATAAAAAATTAAAGGAAGTTCCTTACTTATAAATCTGATGTATGAGGCTATGAGCCTGCCATCGTATGCTGGTGATGTTGGACTCCAGTAAGAAGGTGCGAACAAACTTTATAAGAAGTTCTTGGTCAAGGACTTTGTTCAGGATCTGAACCAGGTTCACACACAGTTCCTCGTCATGCTTCTGTCCATCATCGGAGTCTGAAAAGAAAGAGGGTATGAACAAACTTTATAAGAAGTTCTTGGCTGAAGACTTTGTTCAGGATCTGAACCAGGTTCACACAAAGCTCTTTGTCATGCCTCTGTCCATCATATGAGTCTGATGAATATACAAAGCTGACATGTGTCATGGCAACTTTACCTCTATCATTTCTAATATCAATACAGATAAAGCCTGTGTTTGTGAAACACGAATGCCCCCGGTGGCATCTTTGTTAGTATAAACACTATTTTCTGTTAAGTACATGCATGTGAAAGGTCAAGGTCAGGGTCACTGGATTAAAAGGTCAAACATCAAAAGTCAAGGTCACGAGGTCAAAAATGTTGGTATCAATGGAAAGGTCTTGTCACAAGGAATACACATATGAAATGTGAAAGCCCTATCACTTACCATTCAAAAGTTATGCCCAATGTTAAAGTTTTTTGAAAAGTAGGTCAAAGGTCAAGGTCAAGGTGTCAAAAATTTTGGTATCAATGGAAAGGTGTTGTCACAAGGAATACACACGTGAAATATGAAAGCCCTATCACTTACCATTCAAAAGATATGTCCAATGTTAAAGTTTTTCGGACAAACAGACAGACAGACAAACAGACAAACAGACGGACAGGCCAAAAACTATATGCCCCCAAATCTTTGATTCCGGGGGCATAAAAATAGACTGTTAGTCATAGGAAAATCTACATCAATCTTTCATAGTGTACATAAAATAAACAATACTATGAGAATTGAGCTGCCTGCTTTAAAACCTCCAGGCAATGAAACTGCATTTCATAAGGGCTTGTACAAATGTACATGTACATCTTTGTGTATTAGAGAAGTATAACACTTTAAAATTTGCATTAAAAGACTTGTGTATTCTTAGCAGTTGAACTTGCACATACGATAAAATTCTTTCAAGAATACATAAAAATGTACCAAATATATATTATCATGTATATGACTACAATGTTATATTTATAAAGTAAATACACATACCTTCATTTTTATCTTTGTCCTTGTCTTTTTTCTGTTTAGCTGGTGATCCTACAGAGCCACTTACTCCGGGTACATTAATTCCTTTAGCCCCACAGAGGGCGCTCTGTAGAAGCTGTAGTAAGGTGGAGGCCACGCCTTCGTCGAGTAAGATACTGGCTCTTATCAGAAATGTGAGCACGTCTGAAAGTAATTAGTAGATACATGTACATGTATAACACCATTACGATTCATCTAAAGGAAAAATCTCAAAACCTTTCCTATTTGTATCAATCAAAAGAATCGAAGCCAATCAATTGTTTCTATGGGTACAGTATAAATGGATCTACATGAAATATATTTGTGTCCATCTACATACATGTATATAAATACCATTATCAGCACTAATTACATGCATGAAAAGAATTAAATAGTCTTAATTATTGAGTTTCAAAATCATAAAAGTAAAAGTGTAACTTTAATAATGAGGGAAAAAATGACTGATGTGACTCTACCTTGATGATCTTTACAGTACAACTGCCAGTTGATTGGACGACTTGTGGCTATCTCACTACAGAACTTCAGGTGCTCAATCTGAATTTAAACAATATACATGTAGTGTAAGTCCAAACCAATCATTTCTAGTACGTCAAAGTTCAAGAAAAAATACATCTGTCTCTAAATTTAGAAACAAGTTATAGCGGTACTATGACAGATATTGGAAGAAGCACCCTCACTCAGTCACTGTTACTTACGATATTGAGCAGTGTGTCGTAGGTCAGGACTACTGGAGCCTGATTTGCTACATGAATGTCCAGTCCACCTTCGTTACATAGCTGTGTCACTGTCTTGAGGTGAGATTCTACAGCATGTAGATCTCTCAGTTGTCGGTACTTCTCTTTGGTGCCACATATAAACAGCAACAACTAGTATGTACAAAGAATATGTCAAAACAATCATCATATATGTATATTATGTAAAGTAAGCTATATCTGATAAGTTGTGTTAAGATGGACAAAATAAGCATAATAAAATCTTAATACATGTAGTTTACCTTTCTGACTTGACGTTTCACAAATGGAGTTTGCTGTGTCATCATGTACTGAAACAAATAAAAGACAATCATTATCATTACACCAATACTACACCAATTTAGGTATTCTTTAAGTAGCCACATAAATGTACATTTTGTACCAAATCTTTCTCAAGCACCTTCAGTTACACCTACATGCATGTATATATAGAAACTATGAAATGGATCAAAATGAGTCTACGTTGCTCCTCGAGCTACATGTAATACGGTAATTTCAGGTTAAAGAGACTACATGTACATGTATATAAATGAAGAGTTAGTGAGAATATGCATAATGTCTAAAGCTTATTTGTACTGCATTCTTTTACGATGATTCAGGAGTTTACCTCGGCTAGAGTTGTTTTCCAGCTGTCATCTGTGTCAAAGGAGGCTTTGGGCACACTGTTCACGCTCTCTGAGATCTTCTTCAGCTATAAATATAATATATACATGCAATAGAGAGTAAACTCAAAAGCTTTACGAGTACACATACATGTACTTCAGTTTTCCTTACTAGTCAAAATTAATGAGAAGAGTCTATCTTTTAAAAATACCGGTATGTGTAAATTGATTATTTCCTCTCAAATACATGTAATTTAAAAGTTGACCAACCTGGTAAGGTAATCTGAGAACCATCTCTGTCAGCAGCTGTGGATACTCCTCAAATACGTCCCCAGCATGATTCTTCACGTACTGACGTAGGAAAAACGGTGACATATCAGGGGGCGGGGCGTTAGGGTGAGACTTTAACAACTGACCTGTCACAGGGCTGCCCTCCTCCTGTAATCAAGTATAACATAATGTTCAAATGCACATCAAAGGTTTAGCTGAAGTTGTCCAGAACACACACTGAAAATGTTTTTTACAACATACATGTAACGTTGTGTACATCATGTCTTGCAGAATTCTGATTAAGTTAACGAGTTATATACATGTAGATAATCCTGATAACCACAACATCTACTGACTCTCATTGATAATTTTTAATCAAGTAGGCTCCAACTAGTTTCCTTGGTTAAAGTGTTCTCTTTAGTTATATTTTTTCCATATCAATGATTGGTGTCTTAATCTTTATGCCATGAGGCCTAGAAGGAGATTATTTACTCCAATACACAGAAGAGCAGTACAATATGTATATCACTTGGACATGATGTCATTTCTGTAAGCATATGAAGGAATGTTGTGTAAGAGAATATCAAATAGATAACCAGAAGTCTCTGACGAGACTGTACATGTAGCTCTCCTGGTTGTTTATTCCTAAAACATCAATTTCTTTTTTCTTTAAAACAAAAGGCCATAGGGAGCAGGCGCTCTAACAAATTATAAGTAGCACGACGAAATTACAAATCCATTAAACTGCAAGTAGAATATCACTTATATAATTCATAATATCCAATATATAGTATTTCAAAAAGAATGCCACAAGATTACATAGACTTACATGTATATAGGAGAAAATGACCACAACTATTTCCTAAGACCCTGGGGGTCAGGGGCTCAAACTAAATATCAGGTGCACAACTAGACCACAGACAAATCATATTGCAAAAAGAATTAAGACTCCATCATTTATAGTGTTAGAAGAGTTGGGAGCAAAATATTACATAGAATTATATAGGAGAAAATGACCACACCCACTTTCTAAGACCATGGGGGTCAGGGGCTCGAACAAAATATCAGGTGCACAACTATACCAGAGACAAATCATATTGCAATAAGAATAAAGTCTCCATCATTTATAGTGTCAGAGGAGTTGCGAGCACAAGATTACATAGAGTTATATAGGTGAAAATGACCACCCCCATTTTCTAAGGCCCTGGGGGTTCAGGGGCTCAAACAAAATATCAAGCAAAACTAGACCATAGACTCATCATATTGCAAAAAAAATTAAGTCTCCATCATTTATAGTGTCGGAGGAGTTGCGAGCACATGATTACATAGAGTTATATAGGTGAAAATGACCACACCCATTTTCTAAGACCCTGGGGGTCAGGGGCTCAAACAAAATATCAGGTGCACAACTAGACCACAGACAAATCATTTTACAAAAAGAATTAAGTCTCTATCATTAATAATGTCAGAGGAGTTGCAAGCACAAGATTACATAGAGTTAAATAGGTGAAAATGACCACACCCATTTTCTAAGACCCTGGGGATCAGGGGCTCAAACAAATATCAGGTGCACAACTAGACCACAGACCCATCATACTGCAAGAAGAATTAAGTCTCCATCATTTATAGTGTCAGAGGAGTTGCTAGCACAAGATTACATAGAGTTATATCGGAGAAAATGACCACACCCATTTCCATAGACCCTAGGGGTCAGGGGCTCAAACAAAATATCAGGTGCACAACTAGACCACAGACCTATCATATTGCAAAAAGAATTAAGTCTCCATCATTTATAGTGTCAGAGGAGTTGCGAGCACATGATTACATAGAGTTATATAAGTGAAAATGACCACACCCATTTTCTAAGACCGTGGGGGTCACGGGCTCAAACAAAATATCAGGTGCACAACTAGACCACAGACAAATCATTTTACAAAAAGAATTAAGTCTCCATCATTTATAGTGTCAGAGGAGTTGAGAGCACAAGATTACATAGAGTTATATACATTGTAGGTGAAAATGACCACACCCATTTTCTAAGATCCTGGGGGTCAGGGGCTCAAACAAAATATCAGGTGCACAACTTGACCACAGACCCATCATATTGCAAAAAGAATAAAGTCTCCATCATTTATAGTGTCAGAGGAGTTGCGAGCACAAGATTACATAGAGTTATATAGGTGAAAATGACCACCCCCATTTTCTAAGACCCTGGGGGTCAGGGGCTCAAACAAAATATCAGGTGCACAACTAAATAACAGACCTATCATATTGCAAAAAGAATTAAGTCTCCATCATTTACAGTGTCAGAGGAGTTGAGAGCACAAAATTACATAGATTTTCATAACCACGCCCATTTTCTGAGACCCTGGGCGTCAGGGGCTGAAACCAAATGTCAGGTGCACAACTAGACCACATAGTGAGTAGAATGCAAAAAGAGGAGTTGCGAGCACAAGAATTGTTTATGGACGGACAGACGCCGGACGACGGGGTATCGCATAAGCTCGACTGGTCAGAGACCAGTAGAGCTAAAAATAATCATTTTTAATGTATTATATACAGGTACATGTACATACTTCAGTAGAAGAGTACTGCCTCCAGAATGGTAGAAGGTTCCTAAGGACTATCAGACAGTAGTTAATGGCTCCACTCGAGATCAGGGCTGTAGCTGTACTGTTACTGATAAATGATGTAGACACCTACAAATAATCACATTTATATAAACATATCATTGAAATATATTGAAAGAAAAATATTCAAAACTTTTCTACATTGATAAAAAGTTTAAACATCTCCAAATTTAAATGTCATTGTTCAGCCTTTTTTTCATGAGTAAGCTAAAGGAATAGCCTTCCATGAATTTTCAGCTTATCAGTATGAGAACAGTGTAAGTATGACGCTGTGCATGAAGGAAGATAACTTCTTCCACAAACCTCTCCTGCAGTTTTTGATCCAGATTTTGTCCTTGACAATAAGACACTGAGAAGTCTTAGGAGAACTAGTTTTACTTCATAACACTGACTACGACAGGATATCTGGTCCAAACCCTGAAAACAAATGGTTATACTTAAAATCTACAAAACAAACTTTTACAAAGCATAAAATGACTTTATTTTGTATGATGAACTTACATGTAATTTGCCCGTTTAACATTACTTGTGCTCACACAAATGGCTGTTACCTTATAATGGCTCAGATACATGTACATGTAGGAAGCCAAGAAATTTTGTTATAAAAAACATAATTCCAGGGACGTTCACAATAGAAGGATGCAGATGGACTAGATTTGTACCCTACCTGTCCTGAGAGTTCGAGTTCCTTAATGATAGTTGTCAGTAGTGTATCCAGGGCAGCTTTATCTTTCTCCTCTTCACTATCCAGGTCAGAGGTCAACATCAGTAATACCTGGAAATATGGTCAACATCGGCTTACCTTGAGTGCATGATATACATGAACATGTTTTTTGTTTTGTTTTGTTTTTGTTTTAATCAAAGAGGGACATTGGCTTAAATTTTATAAGGTACGGTACTTTTAACTTAACAACATATTGGTCTCTAAGTTACGGCTTTTGAGGAACAATATAACAGACGATAAACATGTGCTTTTAAGATCAAATTATCTAGATACACAGCTAGACACCCATTGGGTAACTAGAATCATATTCGGATAATTCTGGTTGCATATTATAATGTCTCATTCAAGTTTTGAATGTAGGAAGAATTTACCAAAGTTACAATAGTTTTCAAGCATTTGCTTTCAATATAAAGTTTGTGCAATTCTTTAAAAATTTGCACATGACTAACCAGAATTATACATTGTAAACCTATGAACATTAAAAGCAAGACAAGAATTTCTGAAGTGAAATATACCTGCATGTAAGGAATAGTTCTGACCCCGCCCACTTCTCTGACCTGGGGTAAGTACTGTAGCAGTCTCTCTAGCATCAGCAATCTAAGGTTGTGTAATCTGAATACATACAAATTATAGGGTCATGTTTGAATTGAAATTCTAAAATTAACAATTCAGAGAAAAGGCTGTAGAAACACACAAAACCAAAAATTTTTAACATGCAATACTCACTTTTGACACAGTACAGTTATCACATGAAAATAAAGGTAAAAGATGAAACCATGTATTTTCTACTTATATACACAAAAAAAAAAAAAAATCAAAAATTAAATTCATGCATCAGGATACAAAGGACCTAGTATTTTTTCTCATGAACATTCACAAGATCTTAGAGGAACAACATTTTAATACAAACCTTATAGAAGCATCGTAGTCAGCATCTGCATCAGCGCCCTCTACTTCCTGTGGGAGAGACCCACTAGGCATGCCCAAACTGCTTGTTTCACTTCTAGTTCCAAAATTAGCACTTTCCCTATCTCTGTCACCATATGCACTACTTCTTCCACTTACTGTTCACATAAAACAAATCAACAATATCATTTTTCTATACTGAACATGTTTATTCTTAATAGAGATCTTACTGCATGGCAGGGTATTCCCCTGAGCTTTCAATCCTCACTGACTTACTGCATGTTAAGCCGGGCTTCCACTGTCGCGAATGTAGAGGAGAATGAGCGACGATCAGAGGCGAATGAACAATTGTGTCACATTCTTGTCTGTTCTCATGAAGTATTTCTTGGCGCGATAGGCACACGATAGCGCCACGAATGCAACAAGAATATGCTACGCGTCCGCCACCATAGTGAGGCGAGAGTGATAAGAATAGAGAAGAATGCGACACGAATGTGCCACGATAAAAAGACACTGAGGCGAATGAGAGGTGAATGCAGGAGATTGAGACACGACTTTGACCCGATAGCGCTGCAATGCAGGAGATTGAGACACGACTTTAACCTGATAGCCCTGCGATCATGACAAGAATGTGACATAAGAAAAATTAAAATCATTTGACATATCCTAGAGCATCAATACCCTTTGTTGACTTTGACCTCTTTCCATGTTATTTTCTCTTGAAAGATATTGTCAAAGTTTTCAAAATATTGATCCGCACACTTTTACATCAACTCTGAGATAATTACTATTGTCATTGTCGTGTGTGTATGTAGTACTATCGTGGCAACATCGTGTCAATATCATGGCTGATTCGTGTTGATTTTTTTTCATTCGCGTCACATTCTCGGCGCATTCGCATCACTATCGTGTCAGATTCTTTCTTGTCGGGGCTCTATCGTGGCTCTATCGTGGCTCATTCTCCTCCACCTTGGGAACAAGAATGCATGCGAATGTGAGGAGAACGCGCTGTGAATGGAGGAGAATGCAAGGCGAATGCGCTGCGCATGTGCTGCGAGTGTGAGGCGAATAAGAATTCAGACGCGAATGTTTTAAACAGTTTGAAGCATTCGCGTTGGTGCCGCGAACATAGGAGAATGCAGGAGAACATGACACGATAGTGACACGATGAGACGAGAATACCCGCGATTGAGAGGAGAATGCGCTACGATTAAACAAAATCACATAATCGTAGCTCTATCGCCTCTGCATTCGCAACAGTGGAAGCCCGGCTTTACTTCTGCATTATGAGTGGAAAAAATCCTTTTAAAAACTTCTGTTCAACAGTATGATATCACAGTAGAAGGGTTCTCATTATATGCCAGCACCACCTTCCTCAAGAAATACTACCGCTTACTTTCTGCATGTAAATGCATTAGAAAATCTAGAACTTTCACCTTTTACATCTTTCAGAATTGTCCCCTACTTTAATGCCCTGTTCACACGAAAAGTTTAATGCGCATTAAATCAAATTTAATGAGCATTAGATTTTGGCTGTGTTCACACCACAAATTTAATTCGCATTACTTTAATTCGCATGAGATTTTGTCGTGTGAATGCAAAGCGAATCTAATTTGCATTAAATCTAGTGCATGCGTATACGAGTTCTACAGTATGTATACACCACAACTTGGCACTTTTCATCACCCTTGAGCCTCAAATCATAGAATAAGAGGTAAAAATACTTCATTCAATCACTATGTGCAATGCACTACATCTCTTGACTTGTGTAATGTACTATTGACGTAATGACATCATGCTATGTTTAGCTGGAAGAACTTACTAAGAAGAAAACATTATGAGAAATACAATAATTTGGCATAAATTTAAGCCTTTTCTGATTTGAAAATGTACGATTATCAGTGCAAATGTACCAAAATCTAATGTGCATTAGAATTTGTCGTGTGAACACAATGCAAATTTAATTTGCATTAAAATGATGCACATAAATTCTTAATGCACATTCCTGTGAACAGGGCATAAAAATTCTTGAGAACCCTGTAGTTAAGCAACAAGTTCTAATACAGCTAACAAATGCCACTAACCATTCTGTTCTCCCAGTGAGTCTATAGCACTGCCACCACTCTCCGATCCTCCACTCCCAGCATGCTCAGCAGGTGATGTCCTGAGGGTGGATCCATCGGTGGCTGCGTTACTCCCTATCTCATCGTCACTACCGGGTGCAGAGGCTGTGGTGTCAGATAGGGGACCTTCCTCCAGAGAGATGGCATTCTGTAAAATTAACCTTTTATTACCTCTACTGACCACGAATCATCACTTACATGTACTTATAACAAATTGCCATACATTGTATAATTCATTAGCCATAACTCCGTACAAGTTCATGCATGGATATCTTAGATGTGTTCGCATAACTTCAGTAGTAGAGAACTTTAAGTGAAGAGAGGTATATAAAAAGACATTGCTTTAAACATACACACATGTTTTTAGAAATGTATTACTTAGCAAAAGATAACTAAATGTAATTACATACATGTATATTTGTGAATCCAGATAAATGTATACTGATGGGCTTACCTGAGCTACATTATTGAGTCCAAGGCGTTGCAGGTTTAATGGGTTGCTACTACCAGGCTGCATGAAATGGTAGAAATAAACAAAAGTTATAAGTACATGTATAATGTTATTTTACAGCTTTTGAATACACAAAATATACATGATATACATTGAAAGTATACATCAAAATGTACATGTAGACATGTCTTGTACAGAATTAACTTCTCTACTTTTGTACATGTATGTTCTAGTAAACCATATACATAAACTTACAGACATGTAAACAATACACACCTGATCTTGTAGACTGAGTGCTATAGCCAGTTCTACCATGGTTTCATCATCAGCATCAGGTGGTATATCCATAGAGAAGTTTCCACTGGCTAGTACAACCTTAGTAATGACCTAGTAAACAATACACACCTTATCTTGTAAACTGAGTGCTATAGCCAGTTCTACCATGGTTTCATCATCAGCATCAGGTGGTATATCCATAGAGAAGTTACCACTGGCTAGTACAACCTTAGTAATGACCTAGTAAACAATACACACCTGATCTTGTAAACTGAGTGCTATAGCCAGTTCTACCATGGTTTCATCATCAGCATCAGGTGGTATATCCATAGAGAAGTTACCACTGGCTAGTACAACCTTAGTAATGACCTAGTAAACAATACACACCTGATCTTGTAAACTGAGTGCTATAGCCAGTTCTACCATGGTTTCATCATCAGCATCAGGTGGTATATCCATAGAGAAGTTACCACTGGCTAGTACAACCTTAGTAATGACCTAGTAAACAATACACACCTGATCTTGTAAACTGAGTGCTATAGCCAGTTCTACCATGAGTTCATCATCAGCATCAGGTGGTATATCCATAGAGAAGTTACCACTGGCTAGTACAACCTTAGTAATGACCTAGTAAACAATACACACCTGATCTTGTAAACTGAGTGCTATAGCCAGTTCTACCATGGTTTCATCATCAGCATCAGGTGGTATATCCATAGCGAAGTTTCCACTGGCTAGTACAACCTTAGTAATGACCTAGTAAACAATACACACCTGATCTTGTAGACTGAGTGCTATAGCCAGTTCTACCATGGTTTCATCATCAGCATCAGGTGGTATATCCATAGAGAAGTTTCCACTGGCTAGTAGAGCTTCCAGGGGATGTCTGACTCCACCCTCGTGGGGATCATCTGGCTCAAGTACCATAGGCTCATTCTGCTCCTGCATTCAGAATGGCATAGCGCAATTTGGTTAGTTAATGACATTTATGACATTTTATATACATGTAAATAAACAGACAGACATCACAAAAACAATCATACAGACCATCAGACTATGCTACTATTGTAGTCAAAAGAAGAAGATAGCAATGCCAATAAATAGTTTCAACTACATGTATATATTAATCTGGTCCCTTTATCTTGGGCTCCTTTGTCATTAGCATTCTAATTTATTGAAATAATTTTGGTCAGTCTGAAAAGTGTTACTGAGGTACATGTAAGCAAAGTAATCAAATAGTCTTACAACAACTTCAAACTGTTCTTCTCCCTCGCCGTCTGAGTGATGTTCCTCTATGACAACATCCTGGGCAGGGGGAGTGGGTGGGGGTACTGTACTGTCTGGCTTGTCCTCTTTCTTATCGTCGTCATCATCATCGTCATCGTCGTCATCATCATCATCCCCTCCACCACCTATAATTAACATATCAACTTCACTATAATGCCACTGTAACAATCCTTGAAGGGTATTTAGTATCATAGGACTGCAGGAAAAATTGTATTTTATCTTGAAAGCTGTCAAACTAAAACAAATTTTTAAATGTTATGTCAAAAAAGAGTTGAATTTCATGAATAGGTTGCTCAGTAACTAAAGTTATACCTAGATGTAATGGGAACATTCAGTTTCATAACAGATATTTTGCATATCATCAGCAAAACTCAGTTAGGGACCTTTAAATTAGGGTTTGCAGGTCATAAACATGACATCAGAAGCATGTCATTCCAATATTTTCAAAAGCTCTTAACGTACAGATCTTACCGGGTGAGCTACATCTAGGTGGTGAGGGTATAAACACACGCCGTCTTCTATGTCTAGGTCTCAGTGATCTAATCATGGCCTGCTTACACGCGAAACTAACTGTCTGGTCCTGTTATATAAACAAAGTAAATTTTACATTTAAAATTTGTAATTGTTTTGCTTACAATGTACACCTTCATATGAAAATTGTATCCCCTGGTCACGTAATAAGACTTACATGAATTTCTTTTCTACATGGTTCTTCATTTTCTATCACGACATGAAGGCATAAAATTTCAATGATAAAATAATCTGCTTATTTTAAATCTAAATTTATTATCAGTTTACCATATCTCTTAAATAATTCTATTCATCACTAACCGAGCTTAACAGCATCTTCATGTATATTTTGGTTGCCAAGGCAACATTTTCAAAGTCACACAAAGTAAAAGCATGAATTATTTCCACAAGAGCTCCAATGGTTGTGTCAACATGTGTAAGTCCTGGTAAACACACAGGTGCTAACATTAAGTTAGCTGGCTTTAAAGCATGCAGTGTCCAAAAAGATTCCATAAGATGTGTGATAAAATGGCTGCTTTCTCTACAGTCCAGCTCTGAGAGACTTGCTACAGATAGAGTTGTCTTTTCTTCTTTCTCTTCTTCCAGGTCTGTGACTTCTAAGACTACACAAAACAAAATCAAATTATGTGAGGTAATAACATAATTTTTCAATAATTCTGATACTCATATGATGAATATATTTTTAAATACAACAAATATTTAATTATTTTTTTCCTTTAGAAAAGATGTACAACAAATAAGTCTTTCCTCTAATAATAACCTACTGTCCGCACAGCTCACTTCAGAAATCGGAAAATTAAAGTTTTCTCTACTTTGTCGGCAAATTTCCCAACTGAAATTTCTATGAGGGGATAGATCTTGAACTCTCATAACTAACGGTGTAAGTTATATGTCCCTACAACCAATACTATGCTCACAATAACAGATTATAGTTTTAGATGGGGAGTTTTCTATGTTAATTGTTATGGACATATACATGTAACTTGCAACGTTAGTTCTGAGTGTTCAAGATCTATCACACAATATGATTTTAATAGGAAATTATTCCAACAAATAAGACAAAACTTCAATTTTCCGATTTCTGAAGTTAGCTGCACGGACAGTACATGCACGTTTACAATATACAGTATACTCTTGGTGCATACCATCACTTTCTTTTCCTTTATCAGCTAGCTTGATGAGGTTATTTGGCCTGGCTACGGCCACTGACCGAGCAGTGACCAGTAGTTTCTGATATGCCTCCACGTCCAGTATCTGATCCTTGGACAGTCTGGTCATTACATGTTTCAATTCTGCCTGATCCTGCATTGTAAATGTATGTTCAGATATAGTATTGGAGCCATTAACAATATTTGAAACTACATGTATATGTAATGCAAATGTGGAAATTTTCACCGGACTGACTGACTTTGTAATTTTATAGACTGGATTGCGAACCCTATATGATTATAACTTTTTGTTTACCTTATGGTTATAGTAAGCTATGTTACTAGGGAAGAGAGAAGCCAGGAGTGACTTGGTGTGAACTTGTACACCAGACGGCATGGGTAACGTCAGCAGACTGCTTGCTATTGTTAATGTTTTCTTCCTTAGAGGATCCTGTAGAACAAATAGTAATAGATTCAGAAAAAACATATTGTACCCAAAGAAGACGTGAGGACACAAGCATTCACAGATATCACATATCGACACATTTATAAAATGAGAATGCATTTTATATTCAAGAAATAAATTGAAAGCAATATGATTTTTTTTCAAAAAGAGAAATGACCTTTTCTTCTACTGTCAGTGTTGCATAGACTCCATCTAATACCTCTAGTGCACTGCCCAGCAACCTTCAATTGAAATTATGACATAAACAACATGTTCAAAATAATGATATTACTAGTTTGTTAAAAATCAATTGGGCATTGCATCAAATAATGAGAATAATCTATTCAAATAATTCTTCAAATTCTCTTCTTTAAATATCTCTTGTTCACAAATGCTCATCTAAACCTTACATGTACATGTACCCATGGCTGTCCTTTTAAGATTTTACTGTTATTTCGTGAGATTCAATAATGCTTATCAAACAAGCACATTTCAATGACCATCAAACTTCTGAACGTGTGCCATACCTGTCAGCTGATGTTAGAGGTAACGGTGTATTAAGTGTTACAGTCTCGTTATCACTGGTTGTCATGGCAGCAGAAGATGAGAGTCCCTTATGAGTGTTGGATTCTGGGTATTCATCAGCTTCCTCCGGCCAACCAAAGGCCTCCTTTGTTTTCGTGAAGACTTTAATAAAGTCCACCATTGTAACACCACCTGGGTCTGCGCTGGCACCAACTGAAACAAATATAATATAAAACCTAATTATTTGAATGAACCTATACAGTATTACTAGTACTGGCATATCATACTGACAGAGGAAACTGTTTTTGAAACCTGGTAACTTCTGGTTTTTGTAAACTGGTAACTTCTGGTTTTTGTAAACATCTGTGAAACACATGTATTTATATTTAATAATGACATTGGCATAAAATTTGTTTTTTTTTTTTATGGATTAGCCAGTTAAACATATAAATCCACCTCCTGTGCTCAACATGGACTCTTCATAGAAAATCATAATATTGAACATTTTAGGGCAACCTTTAACCTTTGGAATTGTTTAACAACTCACCCAGCAATGTAAACTTTTTGTCAGCTATGAGTGATTCTTCCCTCGTGAATGGTAAGTCATACCACCTGGCACGAGTACACTTCACCTGTGTGGTACGACCAAACACCTCCAGGTACGAGGGAGCGCGCTCAGTGGTCTGGGTACCAACTAACACTCGTACTCCGACCATCACGTTAGCAGAGTTAGTGTTACTTATCTCTATGGTAAATCCAAATGGCTGAAATACAATACAGTTGAGCTATCATACCTTTTTGTTTTATCAAATTTGTAATCATAAATTTAGCATTCAATTGTACAATTTAGTTTCTCCTTACTAAAATAAACTTTATAGATAGGTACATTTTGTACTAACTACATGTATACCTTAATATTTACATGTACTTGTCATAAGGACATTACATGTAATTATGGATAAACCTCCAATAATTAATGTCATTTATTGTTTATTACTTCACATAAATGCAAGTAGCACTGAATTACCTACCTTTGTACTGGCCACATACATCCCTATGGTGTTAAGTCTATGTTTAATCTGCTGGGCATTGTAGATTTGTAGTAAGTCATTCCCTCCATACTGAAACAGAAATAATAAATTCACATGAACCAAACACTTGTACATACCTATACATTTTATACATGTGCATTTTAGGTATAGACAAGTGTTCACTTAGATCACTTTTGCCTTTTCATAGACTTCATATCCACTCAAAACAATGAACTGATGTCACACTGCTCCTACTGGTTGAATGTACTGCTATGCCATGATGGTGTCTCATTCTTTTGAGTGAGTAAAATACCACGTGAAAAGACAGAATTTCAAATGCAGTCTTACTACACTGTATGTTATGTTGTTGTAAAAGACCTGTATGTACAATATTGAAATGAGAACAACACATACTTGTATTTACGAGGCATACCTCTATATCATTAGACTGCTGGCAATGCTCAAAGAAGTCCACAGGGAAACTAACAGTGCCTGACGGCCGTCCTGTAAGAATTTATGAATAGCAATAATGAAATTATTTTTTAATTGAATGTAAATTTACATATCATGTAGATTATGTGAAATATACCATTTCAAGAATTTTAAAATTAAAACATTTAGAACATTAAATACATAATTTCAAGGAAGAATATTGTAAATATTACATAAACATGTAAGTACACTGTATAAGTACCTGATTTGTTGGTTCGTTTTTTCTTGACGGGTTTCAGTACTGATATAGGACTTTGTGGCTGTAGGTACGGTGACTAACCAATAGTTTGTGGTGTCAACATTGGCCATGTAAATTCTCAAGCTTCCATCCTCACACAGTAAAATCATTGTCGTTCTCTCCTGCTGTTAAACAAAGCAACAATGTTCAAGACTTCTGGTAAACCCTTTTCATTTTTAGTAGTTATATTCTACATATCAAATGATTCAATTACAAAATTTTGAATACAATTTTTTCCGGAATTCAATAGCATGATGTAAGGGATTTTCTTCTCTGTACAAGAAAATCAGTTAAAGATTTTTGTGTTATTATTTTTACATCATATCATCTACGACATACATGTATAACAATGATTACCTGATCTGATCCAGAGGCCGAGTGACGTATGGCTACAACATCCTGTATCTGAAACAGTCAACAAATTTACAACTCAAAAGTCTGATAGAAAAATTTAGGTTTTTGTTACAGAGTTCTTGAAAACTTCCTATGAATATGGGACATGTTAGGATTTTCATCAGTCAAAACAATAGCTATAATGCAAATTTTCATCTACTAACAATAAAACTAACACTTTTCAGGAACTTTGTTTTAACTGTCAAAATACATAGAAAGTGACACATCATCATATAAAGTAAGTGCCATATTAAAGCAATCCAATTTCAATGCATGACTTTTTACAAAATATCAATCAAGGCTGCATTTGTAGAATTACAGACTCTGCAAGTATATATCAAAAGAGAAAATTTTTCCATAGATTTTCATATAAGAGGGAAAACTGATACTCATGTATTTTCCTCAATTTTTCACATTCTTACATGCTACATTCAATTTATTATGTTATTATGTTTTCTCTGTATCTCTATCTATATTTACCTTAGCTTTGGCAGGAACCACTTTGATTTCCTGGACCATGATGGCATCAGGTTTGATCATGAGGACTACAGGATTGTTACTGGTCTGTGTCATGCAGTACATAAGTCCAGTGTGACTGGGAACCTCTGACCACTGAACCAATGCCTGACTAGAGTTACCTCCCTTAGCTGTACCATTACTGCAATTAAAGGTTATACATGTAGGACTACAGGATTGTTACTGGTCTGTGTCATACAGTATATAAGTCCAGTGTGACTGGGAACCTCTGACCACTGAACCAATGCCTGGCTAAAGTTACCTCCCTTAGCTGTACCATTACTGCAATTAAAGGTTATACATGTAGGACTACAGGATTGTTACTGGTCTGTGTCATACAGTATATAAGTCCAGTGTGACTGGGAACCTCTGACCACTGAACCAATGCCTGGCTAAAGTTACCTCCCTTAGCTGTACCATTACTGCAATTGAAGGTTATACATGTAGGACTACAGGATTGTTACTGGTCTGCGTCATACAGTACATAAGTCCAGTAAGACTTGTAACCTCCGACCACTGAACCAATGCCTGGCTAGAGTTAGCCGCGGAAACGGTCAACAACACTTGGATATTTGGTTGGTAGGGGTGTGTTGGCTGCGGGAATCTACATTGAACAAATCCAGGACCCAAATTCAGGATATGGCTGGCACAAATCGGCAAATTTTCCTGGGGATTATTGACTGTGTCTCACTCGAATAAAATAAAACTAAGCGATCGGCAATCATATTTTACCTTGTTAAGCTTTTTAAATATCAATGATACGGCCGGGATTCTACTTGCCTCCGCTTTCTCTCTTCGAATTCAAGCGCCATGTTGTAAGTTTACACTCATGCGTCAGGTAAAACATGTGCCACCTCGACCCATATGTATGGACGTTGTTATGGAAATCTAAAAATCTTAATAAGCTAGAGGTTCCTCTATCTAAAGAACATATCATAGATAATAATGTAGATATAGGTCTAAGGGGGCCAAATGAGGCCCTTATCATACATACAACCTAGATTTTTACCTTTTTAATGTTATTGAAAAGAGCATGGGTGTGTGAGATAGGTCCTTGGCTACTGTAGCAGCAAAACTCTTTCCTGTAATTATTAAAGAAATAAGTTAACCAGCATACAAATAAAAAAATAAGCAATTATGGATTCAGAATATAAGCATTTTATTACTTTAAGAATTTAAAATGTTCAATTACAAATACTTGTCCTTTGTTAACTCAAACTGACCTTGTGTATAGCTGAAGAATATAAGTTGTAGTGCATGTGAGTAGTACACAGACACACCCCCTCCTGCCACTTGGCTGTTCACCTCCTGTAATAATCATACAGAATAGATTAATATGGAACAAGAAAATTTAGCTGAAAGGTATGCAAAAATTGATCAAACTGTTGTTTCAGAGACATAAGCTAAGCACAGAACTCTATCATATTCAGTACACTCTTTCCTACACAGTACAATGTTACAAATCTGCATGAAAATTTGTATTTCACAATAAAGAAGTGTTCTTTTCCTTAAGGTATACACATACATTGATATCATCAGAATGTTTAGTCAAATAAATATACATGTAAATGCAACTTGTACTTTCAAAATAAGGACTCAAATGTCTGAAAGTTTTGATCTATTAACATTAAATATATATGTACATTTTGTACTTATAAGCATGTAGAAGTTTTTAATTTTAAATTTGTGCACAAACTAAATACATGTATCTAACATACATGTACCAGCAAAATAATGTATTGATCATACCTTAAGGTCAGCATGTTTGACATCCAGGACATTTGTTATGTAGAATGGTCCATGCTTGGCACTGCTTCCTTCGTCCATTATCTGTGTGTAGATATATCCTGTTGATGACATCATCACGATGTGCCGGCCCTCCTCGGAGCAGATAAATGTGGCATCACGGATCTTACCACTTGGCAGGAGGAAGAAGTACTGAGGGCTTAGAGCATCCTTACCCAAGTCATATAACTGTGTGTAAAAACGTTATACTACATCATCACTTGCATTTTGAAGTAATTCAGGATAACACTTGCTTTTTTACTTTCAATATCTGCAATTTTATGACATGTAAAGTCTTAACAATCTATCAATGTATGGTAACATATCTGACTTACATGTAACTATAGGATTGAGAAATCACAAGATGATATAACAATACTTGAGCAATGAAATGTCCCCTCCTCTCCTAAATATAATTGTTAATATTCTGTAAAATTAATGTTTCCAAAGTAATTTATTCTTGACACTCATCATAAATCCTATTATATGACCTTGATACTTGTTATTCTATTTATAGAATCTGACCTTGACAAAGTCAGCTGTGACAATGGCTAGTTCTGTCTGTGTTCCTGGTAACCAAATGGCTTTGATGATGAAGTTTCCTGTCGGTAAAGTAGGATGTAACACCAAATGATCCGCCACTGATCCTGAACTGTTGAATGTCAGTACATGACAATCCTGTGGAAAGAACACAAATGTCAGAAGTAAAATCTATAATGGTACTGTAAAACTCTGAATTGATGATGTTCTCATGGGTAGAAATCCAGATTTGTTTTTCTTGCCTCTCCTATAAATCTTTATTCAAATAATTTCTAAGTACCATAGCAGGTATACTAAACATAAATACATCAGGATACACACCTTGAGACCACAGACTGCCAGGAAATCTTCATTACATGGATTACCAGTGATGGAGAGCACAGTGAAGGGAATAGGTGCTGAAGCAAGTCTCTGTAATATAGTGAAGCCAAAACCATTAATCTCATGTCCATTTTATACAATGTACTATATATCATTTCACTCAAGACAAAATCAATCAAATCAAACTTTCCATTTTTTCCTAAAAGGTAAATTGCGTCAGGGATGCTTCTTATCAATTAAGGACATATACATATTGATTTTGAAAATTAAAATATGCTACAGGAACAAAATTGATTAATTTTACATATAAATATTTAAATGATAAAAAGTAGACATGCTACCAACAATATACAATATACATGTACATGCATCATGAAAGATAAATTGAAACAATTTGCTAAAACCTTGTAAAAACATTTTGATATGAACTTCTTAACTTTCCCAGTAGACCACAGAGCCGACAAAATACTATACCACTAGAATTCTACACTATGTGCAAATAACACATATCTTATATGACGATATAATACGTACAGTAAGTGTGAGTTTTTTCTTGCTGGAGTCTGCCTGTTTGAGTAGTGCCGACAGCTGTAGAATAGTTATCTTCCCCTTCTCGTGACTGACTGCCAAATGTTGCCGTTTTCCATGTGGAGACGCCAACACACACATAGCGACACGTCTTAACACATGTGCCGTCATTAGCTGTCTTATCTGTTGACCTTGATCCCCACTGAAGTTCATCCTCACATTCTCAAACGCCCCCTCCTGGGAACCTAACGTTACAGTCTGTACAGATGAAATGGAAGAAATTGTCAAACATTTTGTCTGAATGTATATTTTTCTTCAACATTCAGTCAAAGTAACAATCAGGATTGTCATACTTATAACAAATGATACAAACATAAAAATACGGATTTTCCCTCTATACTAATGTACATATGTACAAGTTCATTACCTATCAAATCCAAGTAAACTCTGTAGGATTTTCAGCGACATGAAGTACACTTTGCTTCAAAGTAAAAGATAATAACATACAATGTAAATCTCACCATGAGTTGTTCTGTGTTTTCTGTTGCCTTGGGTAAGTTATGTAGGTCATGTAGGGCTTTGAGAGCCCTCTGGGAGCTGCCCATTGGTGACACTCTCTGGTAGTTCTCTGTTAGAGTGGGTAGTATGTTCTCCAGCATATCTAGGACTGTCTCCACAGTGTTAGAAGACTCCTGATCAGTGTAATGAAAAATCATTATTCAACTTTATTTATATGACTTCAATTCTCTTATAATTGCGAACATGATTTTTTTATATAAGACACATATACATGTACATGTACATTTGTATGTAAGGCATTACTGGTGAGAAAATATTTCTTTTTTTCTCACTGTTTCCTGGGTTATAGACAGCAAGCGCAGAATCTTCCTACATTATTATTGAAGCCAACTTCTTAGAAAACATAAAGATAAAAACCTAACAAAGTGTACATTTATGCAAATCAGACATGATTTCAATGCGCAATAAAAGAATCTAAAGAGGGATGTGATTTCAACAAACAGAGACCCAACAAAACTGTACTCTGGAGGCCAAATTAATGCTTTCTGGTAATCTGGTAAGTGGAGTTCCACTTCAAAGCAGAAGAAAAGTTTTATTTTACTTTGGACTAGTTAGGAACAATAAGACTGTGTTAATTGTATGATGTGCAGTAAACAGTCAGTAACGGTAACAGGACGATCGGGCCACAATCCAATCCGGCCACTATGAAATGGGAACCGGCCAGATGATCCGGCCCCAGTCGATCCGGCCCCTAGTCACTCCGGCCACAAGTACCCAAGACGATCTGGCCCCTGTTTAATCAAACACCTGAGACGATCCGGCCCCTGTGTATATTATCATTCAATTCTTGTACCCCAAGACGATCTGGCCCCTGTGTATCTTATGTAAATAAATATTGTTTCAGCTTGTCATAAAGACAAAGTCACGTATTTTGTCTTCTGGGCTTGGGTTCACAGCATTACTTTGATAAACATACATTTCTCTCTTTAAACTTAATTGATGTGTCAAATTGGTGATTTAATTATGATATTTTTTAAAAATCATTATTTGTTGTTATTAAAAGATTTACTAAAGTCATACTTCAACTACAGTTATATGTTAAATGTGAAAAACTATCATAAAGAAAACTTGATATTCCCCTAATGTGTGTTTATTATAAAACATGTTATATCAGATTATACATATTATATCAGGTGAAAAAAAAGAAGAATTAAAGAAAAGTTAAATGTGAAAAAAAATGAAACCTAAGAATGTAAATACAATATTATACATTATATTACGGGGGCCGGATCATCTTGGGTTAAAAATTATTCATGTAAAAAGTGGCCGGATCGTCTGGGGATATACGTTATACCAGTATTAATTTATTTTCTGTACAAGTACATTTGTATATAGGGGCCGGACCGTCTGGGTTTCTATACCATGGCCGGATCATCTTGGGATACCTAATACATTTAATGTACATGTATTTAAACAGGGGCCGGATCGTCTGGGGATAGTCATTATTACCTGCAAAGTTATCATATACAGTACAGGTTAACGAAGGCCAGATCGTCTGGGGATATAAGAATTTAATGTGTTTGTACAGGGGCCGGAACGACTTGGGGTATAACATATTCCATATATATACAAGTATACAGGGGCCGGATCGACTTGGGGTATAACATATTCCATATATATACAAGTATACAGGGGCCGGATCGACTTGGGGTATAACATATTCCATATATATACAAGTATACAGGGGCCGGATCGACTTAGGGTATAACATATTCCATATATATACAAGTATACAGGGGCCGGATCGACTTGGGGTAGAACATATTCCATATGTACATGTATACAAGTATACAGGGGCCGGATCGACTTGGGGTATAACATATTCCATATATATACAAGTATACAGGGGCCGGATCGACTTGTGGTAGAACATATTCCATATATATACAAGTATACAGGGGCTGGATCGTCCGGGGTTTATACATTGACAGGGTCATTTGCCATGGTCAATCTATGTTAAAGTATATGGGGGCCAGATCATCTGCAGTACCTGTGGCCGGATGCGTCTGTGGCCACATCAACTGGGGCCAGAGAGCCGTGTCCGGATTGGTTTGTGGCCAGAACGTCTAGAAATCGTCAGTAACAAATATAATAACTAATGTCTGACAAATACTGACCATATGTGACAGTAGATTTTCCTTGCATTCCTCTAGCTGTTTACTGAGGGCCTCACGTACTTTGTTCGCCTGGTCTTTCAGTTTGTCCGAGGTTTTCTCCGAAGGTCCTGGTGAGGACATCCTCCTCCTCAGGCTGCTAGGCAACATGGTCTCCATGGCAAACGGGGACTGACTGGCCATGCTGTCTGTGCCGTCTAAACCACTCTGTGGAGACCTCTTTACTAGTGCCTGTTTAATAACAGCGGGTAAATTGATATTACTTTTGATTGGCATTACTTTTGATATTGACTGTATAAACAACTTAAACAACGCTAAAGACGGTATGGCCGGACTGCAAAGTAAGTTTTTGTCACCAACTGGGTCAAGGTCACTAGGTCAAATAATACAGCATATATTGAGAGGTCTTGTCAGAGGCAACCTACATGTATAATATAAAGTTTCTACTGCATTCAGTTCCATAGATTTTGCTTAAACCAGGAACTTTAACCAAAATATTTTACTAGGTCAAAGTCCAAGGTCAAGATCACTAGGTCAAATGTTACAGCATAAATTGAAAGGTCTTGTCATGGGCAACCTACATGTATAATATAAAATTATTACTGCATACAGTTCCTTAGATTTTGCCTCAACCAGAAACTTTAACCAAAATCTTTAACTAGGTCAAACTCCAAGGTCAAGGTCACTAAGTCAAATGTTACAGCATAAATTGAAAGGTCTCATCATTGGCAACATACATGTATGATATAAAGTTTCTACTGCATACAGTTCCTTAGATTTTGCCTCAACCAGCAACTTTAACCAAAATGTTGACGGCAGACGGACAGACAGACGGACGGACGGACATCGTCAAGCTATCGACCGGAATTGCTTTGCAATCCAGCCAAAAACACTTGGTAAACTTGAAACATAATAAGTAGGTATTTTGACAAATTCCTTATAGCCATAAAATGCTGTACAGATTGAGTAGCTATAGACAAAGATGAAACCACTGACATTTACATCAACTTATACAAATTTATACATGTACAAGTAGCTTGATTCTTCACTATTCTTACCTTACAACTCCCATCCTCTTTAGCTCCACAGTCACAGAAAAAAGATCCAAATTTGGCATATGTAAGATCACACTCCTTATGGCATACCTTGGCACATATGGTACACACACCCACACCATCTACCATCTTACATGTGTGGCAATGGTACCTACAGTGTGTATTAAATCATGAAATCACACATCTGAACACATATAAATACTGACACACACCTTGCTACATATGGTACATACACCCACACCGTCTACCATCTTACATTAGAGGCAATGGTACCTACAGTATGTATTAAATCATCATCACACACATCTGAACATATATAAATACTGACACACACCTTGGCACATATGGTACATACACCCACACCGTCTACCATCTTACATTAGAGGCAATGGTACCTACAGTATGTATTAAATCATCATCACACACATCTGAACATACATGTATATAAATACTGACACACACCTTGGCACATATGGTACATACACCCACACATGTGAGGCAATGGTACCTATACAGTGTGTATTAAATCATGGTACTTGTACCACATCTGAATGCATCCATACACACACAGATACTGTTTACTTTGGAAAATAAATTTTCTAGTTAAATGAATTAATTCATTTACAAAGAATGTGTATGCAAAGGATGTACATGTATTTTACTCTGTGTACATGTACATTGTTCTCATTTGAACTTGTTTAAGGCCAAGGGGCCAAATATTTGTCTACGAATTTACTTCTGTCTTTTTAATTGATATAATTCTATGACTTTGTGAACTTACGGACAAAAATTATGAGACGATTTATTATCAAAACACGTAGCTTTGATAAGTTATAGGTTTATTTTCTTCTCATCTTGTATAGATACTCATATGTATGGCAGTACTTCATATTCAATTTGAAGGTATGTGCCCATACAAACTAACAATGGGACAATAAAAGTTTAATTTGTCCCTTTAACTATAGACAAGGACTTTAAAATACATGTAAATTGGATCTTACCAATGCTGATTCATGAACTCTTTCTGAGTAACAGTGAAAGTACAAAGTTTGTTGTTCAATGACTCCTCATCCTGTAAGACAAGAAAGGAAGAGTGAATGATTGGTAATGTACTCAGTTATTTTTTTTAACATAATACGGCATATGTGCATGAAAGTTTTTTAAAATTGAATCTGTAATAGATTTGACATGATGGATTCCAACATCTGCCATGGTGTTGCAGTTATTAAGTCAGCCTTTAGAGATAGAAGTCTCGGGATCAGTTCCAGCTCTTATCACAATTTCGCTGCTCTGTCGGTTAATTTTTGACATCTCATAGGTTGCGGTGAATTTTCACTGCAAATCTGTTTCAGGGAAATTGCAAAGTAGCTTAAATCCACCAAAGTGACAATAATTGAAAAGAATCAGAATCTTGTTGTGTGAAGATGAAAGAAAGTACATGTAATACATTGTAATTCTACTACCTGTCTGTAAAGTTGTCCACCTTTGAGTTGATTATTTTTCCCAGTCAATCATTAGCTCAAAAGGAGCAGTTACATGCCTCACCTTGTGCACTCTCTTCATTCAAACAATAATAAGCATCATAGGACTAAAATATTACATGGTAACTTACTGAGTCCTCTCCTGCAGAGTCCTCCTCCTCCTGAGCCATTTCCTCAGCCCAGTCACTGTCTCCCTCCTGGGGAGCTGGTACATCTCCATCCAATACAGGACCACCTTGTCTGTAAAAACATCATACAAATGTAATATCAGTAATAACAAGAGGTCCAAGGAGGCCACATTGTTCATCTGAGTTATAGCCAGAGGAATAATAGTGGCAACTTTGGTGGAAGCCCTTCAAGTTGAGTATTTACTTCCTGTAAGATTTTGTGGAATTCTGTGCATCACTTTCAGAGAAGATGTCTAAAATGTGTCAGCCAATCAGAGCTCTCAGTCACCATATTTGTTGACCTATTGGCTCGAAAAAACACAAACTTGGTAGAAGACCTGGAGTACTTGCTTCCTATAAGGTTTCGTGAAATTCTTTGCAGCGTTTGCAGAGTCGAAAATGTGCCAGTCAATCAGAGCCCTTGATGGCCATATTTGTTAACCGATTAGTCAAAGATTATGATATCAATAGATAGGTCTTGTCTCAGAGAATACACATGTGAAATATGAAAGCCATATCAATCACCATTATAAAGTTATGCCCAATGTTTAAGTTTTTCAAAAGTGGGTAAAAGGTCAAGGTCACAAGGTGAAAAATTTGTGAAATATGAAATACGTTTGAAGATATGAAAGCTCTATCACCTACCATTCAAAAGTCGACCCCAAAAGTTAAAAAGTTTTTTTCCATAGACACACAGACAGATTGACAGACGGACAGGTCAAAAACTATATGACTCAGAATCCTCAATTCTAGGGGCATAACAATATCTTAATCAATAGAAGTGGCAATCAGTAATCATAATTTACTGTATGTGTACATATTAAGGTAGTAGTTAGCACTTTTTCCTAGATATTTCATTGTAGAGCCAGACTACTGACATCACACACTTTGGTGATGTTTTTTTTTATGATGTCACATACAAGTATGAATGAATGGAAACATAGCGAAAAGCCTTATACAAATCATGACACAACAATTCAAAAGATTGCCAATTTAATCAATGTCTGTAACTTAGTGTGTAATATCAACGTTGAAAATGGACTCAAGTTAAATGTGCCACTTCAAGATAATGCTTACATGTAAATTTGCCCATTTTCCCCCAGATCATGCTGAAAATTGTTTGTGCAAAAAGTATATGTATGATAATCAAATTGATAAAAGTAAAATAATTAGCAGGAATGATGGTTTATGAAGAAATGCATTAAAAAATTCTCCTCTTTGTTAGAATTACAGTTTTTTCCTATTAATAACTATAACAATTTCATATTTTCTTGCACACATCAGTAATATTTATTTCTATAGATGCAGACTATATCACATTCAAAAATTTAATTTGGCGTAGAACTCACTTATCTGATGATGTTTTGAGGGCTCCAAGAATTTCACCAATGTATGTCAGAATGCAGCATAATGTATCCAAAACAGTCTGAAAAAGTTTAAATTACAACAGTTTGTAGACAAAACTTCAAGATGAATCAGACATTTCATTTGAGTTGTTTATCATCATTATAGCATAATCTTGGAAAATACAAGATACACATACATGTACATGTACATGCACATACATGTACATGTATTTCCATATAGCCATTTACGTGTAAAACTTACTTTGTTGGAGTTTCCTAGTTCTGTAATCTTGTCTAGAATCTCTTTTTTCTCTACATGGCCTTTGCTATGAAAGAAAGGTGTGAAAAAAATCTATATATGTTGTAAGAAATTATTTTGATAATATTCTTTTTGCAAAAAAAAAAAAAAAAAAAAAATCAAATATCATGTGACTTATGTGAACATGTACATCATCATTAATAAAATTAAAACATCCCTACACTATATAAACATACATGTATTTAAAATAACTATTGTACCATAGATCTAGCCAGGTGGTGGCAGCTTGGAATAACTTGATATGTCCACTTCCTTTACCCACTCCGGCCAGTGTGTGCATGATGACCATTAGCTCAGGGAAAGTGGATAGGTCACTCTGCTTGGACAGCATGATGTCACCCATAGGTATCAAGGCCATTAGGAACGCCATGGCAACCCTCTCACAGATAGGACTGAAACAAGGTGTAGGTCACTTATAATGTAAATATCTATTTAAAACACATCATTCACTGCATACGGAATTTTAATTTTAATTTTTTTTTCAACTTTGTTTACCCAATAGTTTATACAGAGATTTCATGGAATTTCAGAATACAGCACGAGTACTAACTACATGTAAATATTGAAACAAAGATACATGTATTTAAATAATGAATAAATTATCAATTAACTATGAATAGAATTATTCATCAAGATATAACAAAGCCATTCTGTTGAGATTTTTCTAATGTACCATACTTACTTTTTGTCCTTGATGATACACAGAGTTATGGTCCTTAGCAGCAAGCAGTTCTCCTTAAGTGATAACTGCTCATCCTCATTCTTGTAAAATAAAGAAGTAGACAAAATTATCTATTGTATTCAAATGACATTCCTATGGTCACTGAACATATACTTAAGATTTTTAAAAACAAACTATTTTCTTTTGCCTTTACAACATGTGTATGGGACAAGTTGACATAAAGAATTACCTTTGATGGTAGGATCATTTTTGACAGCCATTTCTGTAGTGTACTTGTTGGAGTGTTAGCCAGCTTGGTCAGGGTTGTAACATGTACGTCTGATGACTTGTCTGTAGGTCTGTCACCTAATTATACAGAAACTCGTGAATGATAAAATAATCAAATAAAAGTGTAAATCATAAGCCAATTCTAATCATAGAACCTCTGTTGATAAACGGCAAAATAATATCACATGCAATACCTAATTGTAGAAATTTGCTGAAAAATCGTAGAATCCTTGTAGCAAACTTTGGAGACAAGTTTTCCTTTGATGCTGTTAGGAGCAATGTCGTCAAATCTACAAGTAGAAGAAGATTCATATTCAGTGTCAACAAGTAGAGAATTTTGTCACTTGATACATATACATGTAAATTCAAGCATCACTCCTCAAACTCTGACTCCATCTATGTAAATTAAGAATCCATCCATTATACATGTATGTTAAGGATTTTTGAAAAATTGCCATATCTAATCCTGAAAGGGTATCTTAAAAAACTAACCTGCATTTTCTGAGTAGAATTTGACAAAAGCCTTTCTATCAGGTGCCTTCTCGAGATGATTTTCCATGAACTTGAGACAGTCCAGGAAGACTTTTTCCTCCACACCGTGATCTGGCTCTGAGTAGTCTACGATCAGACTGTGACACACGGTGATCGTGTTGTAGTATATCTGATACATAAACTCCTCACCGTCAACGGGTCCTAGGAACTTCTCAAGGGCACTGGCTACCTGTAGATATCATATAAGAAGTTAGCATACTAGTGGAATGAATTGTTTATGTACATTGTATGTACATGTATACTTCATGTATCAGAGGAATGAAATATCATGTTACAAATAGAAATACAATGTACATGTACATGTATGCTGTATTGTTTACCCTGTCGACAGGACTTAAGCAAATTAAGGTAAATTTTCTAGCAGAAGCGCTTCGTGCAATTTGTATAGCACTGAATAGATGTATTCTGTATTGTGTACTTACTGTATCGGCCAGGTATGTAGTGGTAGCATCCAGTATCAGGGGAAACATGCGTATCATCTCTTTACCACTGTTACTGTCTGTATACATTGTGATACATTGTATATAATATACATGTTTATTGCATACTTACTGTATCGGCCAGGTATGTAGTGGTAGCATCCAGTATCAGGGGAAACATACGTATCATCTCTTTACCACTGTTACTGTCTGGGCACCATCTGATATAGAAAATATATATATATACTAATCCATCGATCTGTAGCCTCATATAACATAGAGTTCTGATCATAAGAAGACTCTAAATCCAAGTCTTCATACATGTTCAAAGTTGGATTGGTTTTCTTAAACTTATCAGTATTTCATACATCGAAACATCAATGCAACACATACATGTAAACTACCAATAATATTTTGTACAGAAAGAAGAGATCACTATAAATAGAACAGAGAGTAACTTACGTTATAAGTTCTGAGGCAAACTTGACGAGTGATTTCAAAGCATGTTTCAGAGATACGCTAATGTTGTATCCAGGTTCTCCTAAAGATGAAATGTTAAAATAAGAGGCAAGGTACATGTGTACTTGTGATCAGCAGTCCATAAACAAGCATTCTTTGTATCAGTTAAAAGATCTAAGGCCATACCAAATTATTGAATGTTCTTCGGATTTTCCTGTGAAAAAGGGATGCGAGCGGGCAAAAAAATAATTATTTTATTTTTTTAGGTTTTGCAGCTTTTAAGGTGTGAGCGAATGAAATAATTTTATTTTTGATATAGGTTACCCCAGAAATACATTTCTGTGTTTTCCGTACTCAAAAAGGAATCACATTAGGATCTGGTGACTAGAAAGCCTGGCACATAGCAGTATACGGAAAAGATTATCGAATATTCCCCCTCCTTGACTTTCAGTGCTATGTATACGGGCTACAAATTTGCTCCCAACAAAATTTTTTTAACACAAGAAGTATCATTTTCTTCGAATTTTGCACAATCTGAGACTTCTAGAAGCTTTAAGATTTGCAGAAATCAGAACTGACCCTAAAAAATTCTTGAGCCAGAAATTTAATGGTGCAGTCGAGCATTTTATTTTTATAATATTATTTTTTGAATTTTGAAAAATATGGTGCGGGAAATCCAAAGAACATTAGATTAATTTGGTATGGCCTAATACTACATATCAATTTAAGATTCCTATTGCATCAATATGTAAATCAAAATTAAGCCATTTTCCTCCCTCCCCTTCAACAAAAGAAATTTCTAATGAATAATGCATGTACAATTCCAAATCTTTGTTAAGATACTTTATGAAATATTTAAAGTCAACAATAGATTACCTTAGCTTACTTCATTTTTTAACCTGTTTTATATCAAGTCAATAAAGAAAATAAAAGCATTCCAACCAACTGCACGTTCTATGCTAACAGCAAGAGAATTTTAAAATCAATCCATAGTGACAATGACCTTTGACCCTGAGAATCAATAGGTTTCATTCTCTCCAAAAAAGAAACATTTGTGGGAGGTTTGATGTTTCTATGAAGTACTTTCACTTCTATGCTTTTCATGAGGGTTTCAAGCCTAAGTCCACAGTGACAGTGACCTTGACGTTTGACCCTTGACCTTGAAAATCAATTGGATTGTCTTTCCATGGGTAACACTGGAAAGTTTGACATTTTTAAGATGATTGCTTGATTCTATAATGAATAAAATTTCATTCTATTAAGATGATTGCTTTATCTTCTATCAGTTCACAAGAATCCAAACAACACCGGGAAGTGATGCTACATCCCAGCCACAACATAGCTGCAAGAAGAGCTAACCAGAAGTCTCTGACGAGACTGTAGATTCCTGGTTGTTTTTTTCTAAAACATCAATTTCCTTTCTTTTTTTTTAAACCAAGACCATAGGGAGGAGGCGCTCTAACAAATTATGAGTAGCATGACAAAACTACATATCCATTATACTGCAACTATAATAGCACTCATATTATTCATAATATCCGAGATAAAGTATTTCTAAAAAGAATGTCACACCCATTTTCCAAGATCCTAGGGGCCAAGGGCTGCTAGCTCAAATGAACTATCAATGACACATCAAGACTACAGATCCATAATATTGGATAAAGAATTAACTCCCCATCATTAATAGCTTTAAACGAGTAGAGAGCACAACTATATAAGAAAAATTACCACACCCATTTTCAAAGACCCCAAGTACACAACTATGCCACAGACCACTCATTGCAAAAAGAATTAATTCTACATCATTTATAGTGTCAGAGGAGTTGCAAGCACAAGATTACATTAACTTATATACGAGAAAATGACCACACCCATTTCTGAGACCCCAAGGGTCAGGGGCTAAAACATAATATCAGGTGCACAACTAGACCAGAGACCCATGATATTGCAATAAGAATTTAGTCTCCATCATTAATAGTGTCAGAGGAGTTGTGAGCACAAGATTACATAGAGTTATATAGGAGAAAATGACCACACCCATTTCTATGACCCTGGGGGTCAGGGGCTCAAACAAAATATCAGCAAAACCAGACCACAGACCCATCACATTGCAAAAAGAATTAAGTCTCCATCATTTATAGTGTTAGAGGAGTTGCGAGCACAAGATGACATAGAGTTATATAGGAGAAAATGACCACACCCATTTCTAAGACCCTGGGGGTCAGGGGCTCAAACAAAATATCAGGTTCACAACAAGACCACAGACCCATCATATTGCAAAAAGAATTAAGTCTCAATCATTTATTTTGTCAGAGGAGTTGCGAGCACAAGATTATATAGAGTTATATAGGAGAAAATAACCACACCCATTTCTAAGACCCTGGGGGTCAGGGGCTCAAACATAATATAAGGTGCACAACTAGACTACAGACCCATCATATTGCAAAAAGAATTAAGTCTCCAAGAAACAAAATGTCAGGTGCACAACTAGACCATGGACCAAGTAAAATGCAAAAAGAATTAACTTTCTATCTCTTACAGTTTCAGAGGAGTTGTCCAGACAAGATTACAAAGAATTTAATGACCACGCCCATTTTCTAAGACCCTGTGGGTCAAGGACTGAAACTAAATGTCAGGTGCACAACTAGACCATGGTCCAAGTAAAATGCAAAAAGAATTAACTTTCTATCTCTAACAGTTTCAGAGGAGTTGTTTGGACAAGAATTGTTTACGGACAGACGGACAGACAGACAGACAGACAGACGGACGCCGGACGAAGGGTGATCGCATAAGCTTGACTGGTCTGAGACCAGTAGAGCTAATAAAACACTGCTAAAGACGGTACGGCCGGATTGCAAAGTAAGTTTTTGTCACTAACTGGGTCAAGGTCAATAGGTCAAATAAAACAGCATAAATTGAAAGGTTTTGTCAGAGGCAACCTACATGTATAAAATAAAGTTTCTACTGCACACAGTTCCATAGATTTTGCTTAAACCAGGAACTTTAACCAAAATCTTTGAGTAGGTCAAAGTCCAAGGTCAAGGTCACTAGGTCAAATGTTACCGCATAAATTGAAAGGTCTTGTCATGGGCAAGCTTCATGTATAATATAAAGTTTCTACTGCACACAGTTCCATAGATTTTGCTTAAACCAGGAACTTTAACCAAAATCTTTAACTAGGTCAAAGTCCAAAGTCAAATGTTACAGCATAAATTGAAAGGTCTTGTCATGGGCAAGCTTCATGTATAATATAAAGTTTCTACTGCATATAGTTACTCAGATTTTGCCTCAACCAGAAACTTTAACCAAAATCTTTTACTAGGTCAAAGTCCAAGGTCACTAAGTCAAATGTTATGGCATAAATTGAAAGGTCTTGTCATGGGCAAGCTTCATGTATAATATAAAGTTTCTACTGCATATAGTTACTTAGATTTTGCCTCAACCAGAAACTTTAACCAAATATTTAACTAGGTCAAAGTCCAAGGTCTCTAGGTCAAATGTTACCGCATAAATTGAAAGGTCTTGTCATGGGCAAGCTTCATGTATAATATAAAGTTTCTACTGCACACAGTTCCATAGATTTTGCTGAAAACAGGAACTTTAACCAAAATCCTTAACTAGGTCAAAGTCCAAGGTCAAGGTCACTAGGTCAAATGTTACCGCATAAATTAAAAGGTCTTGCCATGGGCAAGCTTCATGTATAATATAAAGTTTCTACTGCATACAGTTCCATAGATTTTACTTAAACCAGGAACTTTAACCAAAATCTTTGAGTAGGTCAAAGTCCAAGGTCAAGGTCACTAGGTCAAATGTTACAACCTAAATTGAAAGGTCTTGTGATGGGCAAGCTTCATGTATAATATAAAGTTTCTACTTCATATAGTTACTTAGATTTTGCCTCAACCAGAAACTTTAACCAAAATCTTTAACTAGGTCAAAGTCCAAGGTCAAGGTCACTAGGTCAAATGTTATGGCATAAATTGAAAGGTCTTGCCATGGGCAAGCTTCATGTATAATATAAAGTTTCTACTGCATATAGTTCCTTAGATTTTGCCTCAACCAGAAACTTTAACCAAAATGTTGACGGCAGACGGACAGACAGACGGACGGCCAGACAGACGGACATCGTCAATCTATAGGCCGGAATTGCTTTGCAATCTGGCCAAAAATGAATGTCTAAGCTTTTGCCATATGGTAAACTAAGTACATACCTGATAATGTAGCAAAGTGTGCACTTTGAATGGCATCTATGTACGTCTCGGTAGGTATCAGGTCATTACTGAACGATGTCATCTGAAAACAGCAGAAAATGTAGTATGTATGTAGAATTGCATGCACTCTTACAATTTTTTTTATGAATATCTCATATCTTTTTATCCTTTACAATTACATGTATGTCATTCTAGAGAAAAGATTGAATTATTCTTTTCATAAACACTTTCAAAGTATGAATTTCATTATAAAATCAGCAAATCCGACTTCGGTCTTATATTCAACAATTTCTATGAATGTGCTGGATCAATCCTACACACCTTTGCTGCAACATTGGTAAAGACATAACTAGCATCATTATTCCAATTATCTAGGGCTGTAGTTATGGGACCGGGTACTGTCTCAGAGGCCATTACCGACACCTTGGAGGGATTTTTAGAACCGATATTCAGTGTGGTACGACATACTAGATAAATCCTACTTACCCATGCTCCCACACTTGGGAAGATATTACTAGCATCATTGTTTCACTGATCAAGGGCTGTGGTAATGGGGCATTGTAGTGTCCCCATGATCTCAGAGGCCATTACCGACACCTTAGAGGGACGTTTAGAACCATTACTCAGTATGGTACGTACAACATACTAGATAAATCCTACTTACCCATGCTCCCATACTTGGGAAGATATTACTAGCATCATTGTTCCACTGATCTAGGGCTGTGGTAATGGGGCATGGTAGTGTCCCCATAATCTCAGAGGCCATTACCGACACCTTGGAGGGATGTTTAGAACCGATACTCAGTATGGTACGTACAATATACTAGATAAATCCTATTTACCCATGCTCCCACACTTGGGAAGATATTACTAGCATCATTGTTCCACTGATCTAGGGCTGTGGTAATGGGGCGTGGTAGTGTCCTCATGATCTAAGAGGCCAGTACCGACACCTTGGAGGGACATTTAGAACCGATACTAAGTATGGTACAACATACTAGATAAATCCTATTTACCCATGCTCCCACACTTGGGAAGATATTACTAGCATCATTGTTCCACTGATCTAGCGCTGTGGTAATGGGGCGTGGTAGTGTCCCCATGATCTCAGAGGCCAGTACCGACACCTTGGAGGGACGTTTAGAACCGATACTCAGTATGGTACCAAAGGCTTCCAGCTGGGATGGAGTGATAGGGGGGTCACTCTCCTCACTCTGCTTCAAGTGTCCAAGAATGCACGATCTATGGGATAGAATTTTTCATTGTGTATACAGTACAAATCATTAAACGTGTCTCACTTTTTTACACATAGGATTTACACATTGACCTTAAGCTAACATTACATGTAAACATGTCATAAATGTCCTATGTATATGTTGACAGGCAAATTGATCTTTGACCTTACTGTGGTTGATTTTACATGTAAATTTTGAAAAATGAAGTTCATCAATCAGAAGGTGATGAAATGAACATTTGACCTTTGACACCAGTCTTACTTTAATTTCATGTAAAAGAGATGAATTCTTACATGTAATTCTTTAAGGTGAGATAAAATACAATTAAAGTATAATTAAATGTTTTGTTAACCTTTCACCTGAGGCTTAATTAGATTACATGTAAAAATACATTTACATGGAAAAATACCAATTAATTAAAAACATAGGTAATCACAGATTACGAAGCTCACCTCGAGACAGCAAAATTCAATTCAAACATATTTCTTAGTACATGTATATTGGCTTTTAAAGGCAAAACCACTCAAGCAGAAAAAGTAGGTCGAGGTCATTTTATGAAAGTTTGATCAAAGATACATCTAATATGCAAGTTTGGAACATCTAGCAGTTATACTTTGCTCAATATTGGCTTTATAGAGCAAAATCACTCAAGCGGAAAAAGTAGGTCAAGGTCATTTTATGAAAGATTGATCAAAGATATATCCAATATGCAAGTTTGGTACATGTATCACTTATACTTTGCTCAATATTGGCTTTTAAAGGCAAAATCACTCAAGCGGAAAAAGTAGGTCGAGGTCATTTTATGAAAGTTTGATCAAAGATACATCTAATATGCAAGTTTGGAACATCTAGCACTTATACTTTGCTCAATATTGGCTTTTAAAGGCAAAATCACTCAAGCGGAAAAAGTAGGTCAAGGTCATTTTATGAAAGATTGATCAAAGATATATCCAATTTGCAAGTTTGGTACATGTATCACTTATACATGTACTTTGCTCAATAGTGGCTTTTAAAGGCAAAATCACTCAAGCGGAAAAAGTAGGTCAGATGCTGCATCCGATGCATGGGTCCATCTCGGCATCCAAAGATGAATCACTTGTGCCAGTTTGGTTACTGTAGCATTAGTACTTTGTCAGATACTGAGCTACCCCAAACTTCTTATCCAAATCACTCAAGCGGAAAATGTAGGTCAGATGCTGCATCCCATGCATGGGTTCACCTCAGCATCCAAAGATGAATCACTTGTGCAAGTTTGGTTACTGTAGCATCAGTACTTTGTCAGATATTGAGCTACCCCAAGCTTCTTAACCAAGTCACTCAAGCGGAAAATGTAGGTCAGATGCTGCATCCGATGCATGGGTTCACCTCAGCATCCAAAGATGAATCACTTGTGCAAGTTTGGTTACTGTAGCATCAGTACTTTGTCAGATACTGAGCTACCCCAAACTTCTTAACCAAGTCACTCAAGCGGAAAATGTGGGTCAGATGCTGCATACGATGCATGGGTTCACCTCAGCATCCAAAGATGAATCACTTGTGCCAGTTTGGTTACTGTAGCATTAGTACTTTGTCAGATACTGAGCTACCCCAAACTTCTTAACCAAGTCACTCAAGCGGAAAATGTAGGTCAGATGCTGCATCCGATGCATGGGTTCACCTCAGCATCCAAAGATGAATCACTTGTGCAAGTTTGGTTACTGTAGCATTAGTACTTTGTCAGATACTGAGCTACCCCAAACTTCTTAACCGGACGCGGACACGGACGCGGACACGGACGAGGACGCGGACGCGGACGCATGGGGTTATAGCATAAGCTCACTCAACTTCGTCGAGGTGAGCTAAAAATAGATAAATGATTGGTCTAATCATTTGAACTCATTGATCTTTGTCAATTTATTTTACATTTACATGAACATATCTAGTCATTTTGGATTGTAAAGTTATAAAACCATTTGAGACACTATTCCATGTGACATAAAACCATTATGTTGTAAATTGGAATGGTAATGCAAATTTTGGATCATCATCTCCAAAAGTTTTTTTTAGTAGATGATGGACATCATAATTAGTCCCAAACGGTATGCACTTCTGGTTTTCGAAAATACCAGATAACATGTACATGTTCTTCATAGAATCAAACATACACCGACCCAATTTCCTTTGAGTTGGTGAGAACAATCCGTACTTCATAGAATCAAACATACATGTACAACAACCAAATTTCTTTTTTGTTGGTGAGAACAATCTGTACAAACTTACCTAACATAGACACTGTAAGCTTCCAGTAGTAGTAAGGTGGCAGGAATAAGATCCTGGGCACAATCCATGGCTTTGGTAGGATCAATGTCAGCCTGAAGAAAACATTGAAAAGTTACAAACTTTGTGCTTCTGATAGTTACAAACTTTGTGCTTCTGATAAAGGTCTAAGTCAAACAGAGCTTTAGAAATACAATTCACAAGATAATGTTTCAATAGATCAAACTATAAATACAAACATAGGTAATCACAGATTACAAAGCTCACCTCGTGACAGCAAAATTCAATTCAAACATATTTCTTAGTACATGTATATTGGCTTTTAAAGGCAAAACCACTCAAGCAGAAAAAGTAGGTCATGGTCATTTTATGAAAGTTTGATCAAAGATACATCCAATATGCAAGTTTGGTACATGTAGCAGTTATACTTTGCTCAATATTGGCTTTATAGAGCAAAATCACTCAAGCGGAAAAAGTAGGTCAAGATCATTTTATGAAAGATTGATCAAAGATACATCCAATATGCAAGTTTGGTACATGTATCACTTATACTTTGCTCAATATTGGCTTTTAAAGGCAAAATCACTCAAGCGGAAAAAGTAGGTCGAGGTCATTTTATGAAAGATTGATCAAAGATACATCCAATATGCAAGTTTGGTACATGTATCACTTATACTTTGCTCAATATTGGCTTTTAAAGGCAAAATCACTCAAGTGGAAAAAGTAGGTCAAGGTCATTTTATGAAAGTTTGATCAAAGATACATCCAATATGCAAGTTTGGTACATGTATCACTTATACTTTGCTCAATATTGGCTTTTAAAGGCAAAATCACTCAAGCAGAAAAAGTAGGTTGAGGTCATTTTATGAAAGTTTTATCAAAGATACATCTAATATGCAAGTTTGGAACATCTAGCACTTATACTTTGCTCAATATTGGCTTTTAAAGGCAAAATCACTCAAGCGGAAAAAGTAGGTCAAGGTCATTTTATGAAAGTTTGATCAAAGATACATCCAATATGCAAGTTTGGTACATGTAGCACTTATACTTTGCTCAATATTGGCTTTTAAAGGCGAAATCACTCAAGCGGAAAAAGTAGGTCAGATGCTGCATCCGATGCATGGGTCCATCTCGGCATCCAAAGATGAATCACTTGTGCAAGTTTGGTTACTGTAGCATTAGTACTTTGTTAGATACTGAGCTACCCCAAACTTCTTATCCAAATCACTCAAGCGTAAAATGTAGGTCAGATGCTGCATCCGGTGCATGGGTTCACCTCAGCATCCAAAGATGAATCAATTATGCAAGTTTGGTTACTGTAGCATTAGTACTTTGTCAGATACTGAGCTACCCCAAACTTCTTAACCAAGTTACTCAAGCGGAAAATGTAGGTCAGATGCTGCATCCGATGCATGGGTTCACCTCAGCATCCAAAGATGAATCACTTGTGCAAGTTTGGTTACTGTAGCATCAGTACTTTGTCAGATACTGAGCTACCCCAAACTTCTTAACCAAGTCACTCAAGCGGAAAATGTAGGTCAGATGCTGCATCCGATGCATGGGTTCACCTCAGCATCCAAAGATAAATCACTTGTGCCAGTTTGGTTACTGTAGCATTAGTACTTTGTCAGATACTGAGCTACCCCAAACTTCTTAACCAAGTCACTCAAGCGGAAAATGTAGGTCAGATGCTGCATCCGATGCATGGGTTCACCTCAGCATCCAAAGATGAATCACTTGTGCAAGTTTGGTTACTGTAGCATCAGTACTTTGTCAGATACTGAGCTACCCCAAACTTCTTAACCAAGTCATTCAAGCGGAAAATGTAGGTCAGATGCTGCATACGATGCATGGGTTCACCTCAGCATCCAAAGATGAATCACTTGTGCAAGTTTGGTTACTGTAGCATTAGTACTTTGTCAGATACTGAGCTACCCCAAACTTCTTAACCAAGTCTCTCAAGCGGAAAATGTAGGTCAGATGCTGCATCCGATGCATGGGTTCACCTCAGCATCCAAAGATGAATCACTTGTGCCAGTTTGGTTACTGTAGCATTAGTACTTTGTCAGATACTGAGCTACCCCAAACTTCTTAACCGGACGCGGACGCGGACGAGGACGCGGACGCGGACGCGGACGCGTGGGGTTATAGCATAAGCTCACTCAACTTCGTCGAGGTGAGCTAAAAAGTCATGTATATTTAATTTTAGTCTTAAAAGTAAAGACATTGGACATTCTAACCATAGAAAAGTAAAAAAAAAAAAAAAAACGCCAAAAATCTTACCATAGCTTTGATGTAGGTACTGTCGAGTGATATGTGGACCTTGGCTACTATAGACTCTAACATCATGACAGATAGTAACCCAGGCAGATCTTGGTATGGTATTATCTCCTTCTGTCCAACCAATGGCAATACAGCAATCTGTCAATAAAAACAATATACATGTACATGTTAAGAGTTCTTTACTGGTATCAATGCTTCAAATGCACAATATTCATGTACTTTCCCCAAACAACTCCCCAGCTTGTTTCATATGTACAGGTATAATTAGCGTGGCATAAATAGTCCAGGAACAGTGTTTCTTCTACCTTCTTTCTCAAGTTCTATTCAGCCGCTTGCAACATTTTTTTCTCCTTATTCTCCAAATACATGTATTTTCAGAAAATGCTTTTCAAAACACTTTTGCCTGAATACAAATAGCTTTTTTTATTTTCTACTTACTATGTTTGCTACTTACCTGATCTTGGAGGAAATTCATGGCCAGTCTGACATCGTATGTCACGTTATTGGCTATTTTGTTGGAGGCAGTCAGTAGGCTGTCTGACTGCTGGACAGTTAGTCCTTGTTTCACCAAGCAGTCCTGTAAAAGATCAATATCTGTACCTGTATGTCACACCAGTAATTACTTCTAAATCAACATTTTGTATAAGAGTTTCTTTGAATTACAATACTGATATACAATGTAAATGTATGTATGTAATAGTCAGTAATTTACTCAGTGAGCAAAAAAAAAATCGGAAATGACTCAAAAGGAGGCTAAACTATCCTAAAATACAGAATCTATAATGAAAAAAAAAAAAAAACAGGAAGCAAAACATAATAAATTTGATAAATATCTGAAAAAAAAGATCACCACTGAATAAACCTAACAAACCTTCATCCAGTTTGTGAAGACTTTGTGTCCGAGCCTTGGAGACCAGCGTAAGGTGTGTAGTATATGTCCATTTCCCATCTGTAAAGTGCCGGCCTCCAGGAGTCTAAGGTATTGTATGGACGGGGGTAGGCAGGCTAACAAACGCCACATGATCATAAAGTGGTAATGTATAGAGGCCTTGTCCTGTATTAGATATAAAGTACATGTATGTAATGATTTATCAAGTGCAAAAACTTTGGTAAAAAATCTTTCAAATCACAATCCAGTAAAGTTAAGAAAGACTTTTGTATTTAAAAACAGTCTTACATTGTATCTCAATGTACAGATATGTACGGTATGTACTCACAAATGGTGTAAGTTTTTCTTTTGTTTTATCACACCTGCTTCCTGCCATCAGCAAGCTGATACAAGCATCGTAGAACATGTTATAACTCATGCCTTCTGTATTGTACAGTAGGAAACTGCATGCCTGGAAATTGTAATTTCAATGTAATTGTATAAAGATACATGTAAATTTAGGAACTCTTTGGTGAAATAAATTGATTAACGGATTGCTTGAAAATAATTGAGTATTAATGTGCATTATGTACATGTATGCATATATAAATCAGACTTTTGTATTTTGTAGATACTGGTACTTCAATTGAACACTTACCAGACCATCAACTTTTGGAGCATCCTGTAGATTCACATCAATAGGTCCCAAATTGTAAAACCTTGGTTTTTGGGCTGAAATAAAAGAGGATATTCATCTCAACTACATGTACCTGTATGTAAGGGACTAATGAAATATTATACTTGAATTACTGAAAATCAATCACAGGAAAAAGGTCAATTTATGATTAAAATTTTATCTATAATACAGTGGAATCCGTTTAATTGGGTTGACCATTTGTCAAGTCAATTCAAGTCGATTAGTCGAATATTTGAGTACTTCTAGGCCAAGGCACATACATGTACAAGACATACATGTTGATGTACGTGTATCCTTCATGTGTCCACATCCACAGTGATATATTTTCGACCTTGACCTTGAAAACCAGTAGGGTTCTTCCTTAGATATACTAGATTTGATTAAGTTCTGTATAAAAGGGGTAGGGCCACGAAGCCCGATATTGGCCCTAATTTTGAACATTGTACTTCATAGAATTTTTAACTGTTATTTAACATTTTGAAACGTTCTCTACTGAATCACAAATCTATCTTTTGTAAACATTGCATTTATCAATACCTTTAAGCCCTTTGAAAACACCAAAATAGGTCATATTCCGCGAAATTGATGCAAAAGCTGCATATTTCTATTAAATTAGCAATGGCCGCATGCATTAACTAAGATGGAAAATTTATATGTGAAAGATTATCATTATATCCTTTTGTAATAAACGTTTTGTCTCAGTTAACGCATGCTGCCACATTGAATTCTTCGATAAAAGACCAAATTTCCAGCAATTTTCGCCATATTTTGTTAATAACGTCAAAATTACGTCACTTCATGACGTCATTAAAATTAAATGGCACTTTGTTTGGTGATATTTTTCTTTTCGTGAAAAGCGGTAAACATTCGTTTATTTTCATGAGAGATATCAAGTATTTCTCATGAAATTTATTTCTAGAGAAAAATCGAGGGCCGATTAAGGGGTCTCGTGGCCCTACCCCTTTACTCTATGAATAATTTTATTAAAAGTCATAGAAAGCATAAAAGCAGACCTGCTATACACACACTTTATGTTAATGTCAAGTACTAAAAATACACCCAAGATAATAATCATTTATGTACAATGTAATGGTATCATATATTTACTTTCAGTGACTGAGGTGTTGGTCATGACCTTCCTATAGTTCTCCTCCACTTCCTGGCACGGGAAAAACTGGACGTCTTTGTTCTTAGTGACCTCGTTCTTGTCTGTCGGCTGTACAGTGTGGATCATAAACAAGTTCCATCTCACCTGTTATAAGATAAGGCATAATTTCAAAGGGTGAGGTGTATGTACCTTTAATGTGATCATGCACAAGAAATGTCTTCACTCTCTTCTTTAAAGATCTCTAGAAAATCTAATAAATGATATCTCTTTATTTGTGAACAGTTCAGATACATAAAAGAGGACGCAAAAATAAGAAAGTAACAAAGAAATGGCCTAATCATCAGAACATTTCTTTCCATAAAATACTGATGATGCAATATTGTATCATAAATGTTCTGTAGATATTGCCAAGTTCTCTAATCATGAGATCGCAAAAAAAAAAAAAAAAAAAAAAAAAATCGCATTTGAACGAATATTTACATATACATATATTACAGTATAAGCAACAAAAGATAATAACATTCTGAACTTTATTTACATAGCATGTGGTCCTGCCATAATATCAACCAATATCTGAAATCAGTGAACTAAGAATCAGATAAAAATCACAAACATACCTGATCCAGTAGATCTGTCGGAGGGTCATAGAAATAATGTAGGAGGTACTCAAACACCAACATAAACCTTGTCAGTAATAACGGAGACATCTCCTCTAGTTTGCTGTAAAAGACATATCTTTCAATCAAAAACTAAATCATAAAGACAAAAATCTAAGCAGCAGTAAAGACACTGTATGCGTATACATTGTTACAGGATTTAAATTTGAGAGGAGTTTCTCTAGTTAAGACTGTGTTTATTAAAGACTATGTTAAATCATTCAACTCCAATAGATTATAATAAATACAATGTATAAATCAAGTGCACTAATTCATGATGAATATGCTCTTTTTTTCCCCTACTTCCGCTAAAATTTGGTTGCGCTTTAACAAGAACACATGCAGTATTCACCTCTTTGACCTTTGAAAATATTTTCATTTACATGTATACCAAGATGAGTATAATGGGAATCTTTACCTCTGCTCTATTTCCGCTATAGATACAATATTCTGAGCAAGCTGTCGCAACAGTGACTTTTTCTGCATCAGGGGGAGGCTGTGAAACAGGAATAACAGCACCTGGAGGTGTTCTACGTTCACATCTAAAAGTATAGGAGTCAGCAATTACATGTAACTTACAGATAATTACATACTTGTACATGTGTAACAATAAAAATACATACACATGTACTCATAACCTATTTCATAGTTCCAGCATCCTCATTACCTGTTCTATAGACATAATCAATGGGTAAATAATGTATACATACCTTTTTAACATAAGCATAATATACACGTAAGTTTTCTGAATATAAGTTTGACATCTGACTTTCAAATTTGCGTTCAAATTCAATTAAACATACATTTAATACAGTAACTGTTATATTTTACACTACACCAGCATGTTAATGATGAACATTAAAAGTTTCCTACCTTCAGAGCTTTCCATGACTGTATCAGGATTCATGATGACAGATTTGAGTGTAGTCATAAATCTGACCCAGATATTGACGATGGACGTCTCACTCTGACTTTTGATTTGCTTAGCCTCACGTTCTCTTTGCTGTTTGAGTAGGAGTATCTCCAGTAGAATCCCCAGGGTACGGGACTGTAACGTCAGGGGCCAGGCATCCACACAGTCAGGGCTAACACCTAGCTGACCTAGTAACATGTCCTATAAGACAACACATAATGACAATACAAGTAATAATGTCACATTCTCTGTTTGAGTAGGAGAATTCCTAAGGTACGGGACTGTACGGTCAGGGGCCGGGCATCTACGCAGTTAGGAATGACACCCAACTGACCAAGCAAATTGTCCTAAACAGTGATATGTAATGAATGTAGAAGTAGGAATATAAGTTGATGCTCCCAGTAAGTCATACTATCTCTTTTATTTCTATTCATATTATACTGTTCAAGTATAATTAAATGATGAAGATGTCACAATTTACTTTTCTTTGTAAATTTGATGGTACTTTCAAAAAATATACTGAAAATAGACTACAATTTTCACATGTCAGCAATCTTGCTGTTTCATATAGATGTACATGTGGAAATGCCACAGTGAAATGCACTTATTTTGCATAATTATGCCCCCGGAATCAAAGATTTGGGGGCATACACAGTCTAACCTGTCTGTAACGGACGGCTCGGGGAAAATCAAATATTGTCCTTTATAGAGAGGTGTCCTTTATGCAGAGGTTCAGTTTGATATACAGTTTGCAATAATTTCCGTCAATTTTTGATAAGTAGTTTTACAAGGTAAATTAATAATAAAACAGAATACATGTACTAATTCATGTAATTGGGTCATGTAGAATTAAATACATGTTTCTCAGATAATTGAGACTACAAAAAAAGGAAATTAAGGAAGGTAGTATATTTTTTTTTATCAAGAGTACTCTTGCAATATAAGTAAAGCATTAAGTTTTGCAAACATTTTTTTACGTAAGAGAGTATTTCCCTATGTAAAATGGGAAATAAAGTTTTAAAATGCCACTTTCCTCCCATTCAGTTTATGAGAAAGGGGAGACGTAAGTCATGATAAATAAGTACGCGAGTGCCATGTCACGTACAAGGCTCGGCGGTTTCTCATCTTGCCTATTGAAATCCCCGCGATTTTACATGTTTAAAGACCCCTCACTTCTTCAGGAGAGCCCGTGAGTAGGACAGCGTACAGCGTGTATACGGAAGCGAAGGCTAGATAATTGATTGACATTAAACCGCTAATTGATCGAATTACGTGTATGTACTCGGGTACATAAAACATTGTTAATAAAACGTGAGTTTAAATCCTTACATTTACGGATAACGTTGATGTAAGGATTAGACAGACATTTATGGATTAAACAGACATTTGTCGCGTGTAGGCGGTCCGTGAATACCTCTAAAATCATGAACGTCATTATCAATCGAATCTGAAATATTACATTAACTTCCTGATGTTGTTCAGCATAATTATTAGTATACATATGCTGTTTACATTTATAAAAAGTCCGAGAGAGAAAAGAGTATGTCGAACTCATTGAAAAAAATATCGATCGTTAAATTGTCCGCGATGCGTGCCGGCGTGTGGTCAGTAGCTATACAATAAATGAAGTCGGGATTTAAACTTTCTATTCTGAAACGAAGGCTTTCTATTGTGAATACAAAGCTCTTGTACTCTTGCGATTTTCCAATATTACATCCTTCATCAAGCGTCAAAGCCTCTGTTTATGCGTTCTTGTTTTAATTAATGTATACACAGGTAAACATAAATTGGCCACTAATTACCCGTCCCCTAATTACCATTAATTTGTGAAGCCACGATAGAAAAGGACACAGATCAAAGGATTTTACAAAGGCATTGTGCGTTGTCAGAGGCGGAACCGAAATAATTATGTCCGTTATAGGAGGTTATCAACACCGATTGGGGTACCAGAAGGGTGTCCGTTGTCCGGAGAACGGAGGTGTCCGCTATACAAAAGACATTTATAACACAAAAACCGTTGGGGGGGACTGAAATTGTCCGTTATGTACAGTTGTCCGGTATATAAAGGTGTCCGTTAACACAGGTGGGACTGTAGTTTTTGGCCTGTCCGTCTGTTTGTCCGAAAAACTTTAACATTGGACATAACTTTTGAATGGGAGGTGATAGGGCTTTCATATTTCACATGTGTATTCCTTGTGACAAGACCTTTCCAATGATGCCAAAATTTTTGACCTCGTGACTTTGACCTTTGAACTACTTTTCAAAAACTTTAACATTGAGCATAACTTTTGAATGGTAAGTGGTAGGGCTTTCATATTTCACATGTGTATTCCTTGTGACAAGACCTTTCTGTTGATACCAAAAGTTTTGACCTCGTGACCTTGACCTTTGACCTACTTCTCAAAAACTTTAACATTGTGTATAACTCTGAATGGTAATTGATAGGGATTTCATATTTCACATGTGTATTCCTTGTGACAAGACCTTTCCATTGATACCAAAATTTTTGACCTCGTGACTTTGACCTTGACCTTTGATCTATTTTTCAAAAACTTTAACATTGGGCATATCTTTTGAATGGAAAGTGATAGGGCTTTCATATTTCACATGTGTATTCCTTGTGACAAGACCTTTCCAATGATACCAAAAATTTTGACCTCGTGACTTTGACCTTGACCTTTGACCTACTTAACAAAAACTTTAACATTGAGCATAACTTTTGAATGGTAAGTGGTAGGGCTTTCATATTTCACATGTGTATTCCTTGTCACAAGATTTTTCCATCGATACCGAAAATTTCTAACCAAGGGACCCTGACCTTGACCTTTCACATACATGTACTTAACAGAAAATAGTGTTTATACTAACAAAGATGCCACCGGGGACATTCCTGTTTCACAAACACAGGCTTTTTTTTCTATGGTTTTTCCAACTTTCTGACATTACATGACAACTTACCTGTAAGGTTTCTTCCAGGATTCCCATGGCAACTATACTATGATTGAATTTAGCCAGAGCTGTAGACAGGGTATCAAACACTTTACCTGGATAATTAGAAAAGAAGTAACTCAGTCAAAAATTAATCATTTTGGCAACAACTACATGTATATATCATAAATTTACATGTGTTTACCTAATTCTAGCAGAATCATTATAGCCTAGGTACATGTACATGTACATATGGGTTAACAACTACTTACTCTCCTCGGGTTTACTGCATTCTTTATCCAGGTCCTTTATAAGTATGGCTAAGCTTGACATGTGCTCCTCCTTCAAGGCATCTCTATAAAACATAAAACTTATCAAAATCAGGCAGAGCACTATCAAAGAAATATTGAATCTCCATCAGTTCCTTACATCACCAAGAACTACATTTATCATGCCTCAGACAAAAATGTTGGAATCTGATTGGTCAGATCATGGTCACATGACGCCGTGAAAAAAGCCGTATCAGGCTTGTAAATCCGTATCAGGCGAGTAGTTTATTATGACGTCATGAATTGTATGATACAGAGACTCCCACACATACAGTTAGAGGTCTTCAACGTGATAAATTCATTACATGGTTAGTTAGTGACCTGATACGGAAAAATACATGGTGTGAAAAGAAAACCCGTATCGGGTTTTCTTTTCACATCATCATGTATTTTTCCGTATCAGGTCACTAACTAACCGTGTAATTAATAGTATATACAGTTTATGTAGGTAAGAGAATTAAAATTAACAAATTTATCCTATACATGTAAATGCAAGTCACATACTTCATGAAGCAACATCAAAAATATTTTTGATTAAAAATAAGAGACAGTTATTAACTAGTACACACATCAAAATTAAATTTTAGCCAACATATTTTCATGTAACTATGAATTGAATGATCTCTTTGATATTACCTGAAGAATGATTTCAGAGCAGGGTCAGAGGAGGTGATGAAGTGATTACTCATAAACTGTAAAACATCTGCTGACATCGATAGGAACTGAAAACACAAATGCACAAATAAAAATTTATCTCTTTGGCTTTTTTAGTAGGATTTTTGATTTTTTAACAGTTCTTGATCTGTTCAACATGAAGTTCTTCAGTGTTTTGATACCTCATACATGTACATGTATATGGACCAATGGTTCCTACATGTATATCAATAGAACAGAAAACAAATACATAATGTAAAACCTACCCCTTCCGGTTCTTTTCTGTCTGGCACAAATGAGGCGTTCTCTCCAGCACTGATTTTCCTGGCTCTCTTACTCTCTGACTGTCCCTCCCCTCTTGGAGGTACAGGGGGTGGGGCACTGTCTGCAGGATCTGAGGGGGAGATTGTCTCCTCAAACCAACGTCCTAATAATGGCTCAGAGTCCTCATCTATACAAGACAAAAACAAGTTTCATACCAGCATAACATACATGTACACATGTTTAAAGTAAAATAATACACATACCTTGACTCAAAGAAAGGAAAAAAAAATTCTTTGTTAAATCCAGCTGCGTATTCGAGTATAACAGAGCAGTGCATTAATTATTAAACCCTGCATATGCATATGATTTCTGTATCACAGCCTTTGACTGCTTTCACTGCTACACCATCACATACCTTCTTCATCAATACTGTCCTCAGAGCTGCTGAAGTCATCCTCGTAGTATGTATTAGAATCGGAAGCACTACTAGCACTGCTCTCTGACGACTCAGATCCCGCCTTCATCTTCTTCAAATGAACCGCCTACAACATACGAGCTCATATTCAACCAAGATTGGGTATGTATATAATTTTTAAGTCAGAAAATGACTTAGTACATGTATGTAGAACATTTTAAGTTTATGAATGGCAAAAGTCAAATTAAAAAGAACATAACAACAAAAGTCAATTTCAAATGATTTCATTTTTTAACAATATCAGAGAACATAGGTAATCACAGATTACGAAGCTCACCTCGTGACAGCAAAATTCAATTCAAACATATTTCTTAGTACATGTATATTGGCTTTTAAAGGCAAAACCACTCAAGCAGAAAAAGTAGGTCAAGGTCATTTTATGAAAGTTTGATCAAAGATACATCCAATATGCAAGTTTGGTACATGTAGCAGTTATACTTTGCTCAGTATTGGCTTTATAGAGCAAAATCACTCAAGCGGAAAAAGTAGGTCAAGGTCATTTTATGAAAGATTGATCAAAGATACATCCAATATGCAAGTTTGGTACATGTATCACTTATACTTTGCTCAATATTGGCTTTTAAAGGCAAGATCACTCAAGCGGAAAAAGTAGGTCGAGGTCATTTTATGAAAGTTTGATCAAAGATACATCTAATATGCAAGTTTGGTTTATGTAGCACTTACACTTTGCTCAATATTGGCTTTTAAAGGTAAAATCACTCAAGCGGAAAAAGTAGGTCAAGGTCATTTTATGAAAGTTTGATCAAAGATACATCCAATATGCAAGTTTGGTACATGTAGCACTTATACTTTGCTCAATATTGGCTTTTAAAAGCGAAATCACTCAAGTGGAAAAAGTAGGTCAGATGCTGCATCCGATGCATCGGTTCATCTCGGCATCCAAAGATGAATCACTTGTGCAAGTTTGGTTACTGTAGCATTAGTACTTTGTCAGATACTGAGCTACCCCAAACTTCTTATCCAAATCACTCAAGCGGAAAATGTAGGTCAGATGCTGCATCCGATGCATGGGTTCACCTCAGTATCCAAAGATGAATCACTTGTGCAAGTTTGGTTACTGTAGCATCAGTACTTTGTCAGATACTGAGCTACCCCAAACTTCTTAACCAAGTCACTCAAGCGGAAAATGTAGGTCAGATGCTGCATACGATGCATGGGTTCACCTCAGCATCAAAAGATGAATCACTTGTGCCAGTTTGGTTACTGTAGCATTAGTACTTTGTCAGATACTGAGCTACCCCAAACTTCTTAACCAAGTCACTCAAGCGGAAAATGTAGGTCAGATGCTGCATCTGATGCATGGGTTCACCTCAGCATCCAAAGATGAATCACTTGTGCAAGTTTGATTACTGTAGCATCAGTACTTTGTCAGATACTGAGCTACCCCAAACTTCTTAACCAAGTCACTCAAGCGGAAAATGTAGGTCAGATGCTGCATCCAATGCATGGGTTCACCTCAGCATCCAAAGATGAATCACTTGTGCAAGTTTGGTTACTGTAGCATCAGTACTTTGTCAGATACTGAGCTACCCCAAACTTCTTAACCAAGTCACTCAAGCGGAAAATGTAGGTCAGATGCTGCATCCGATGCATGGGTTCACCTCAGCATCCAAAGATGAATCACTTGTGCAAGTTTGGTTACTGTAGCATCAGTACTTTGTCAGATACTGAGCTACCCCAAACTTCTTAACCAAGTCACTCAAGCGGAAAATGTAGGTCAGATGCTGCATACGATGCATGGGTTCACCTCAGCATCCAAAGATGAATCACTTGTGCAAGTTTGGTTACTGTAGCATCAGTACTTTGTCAGATACTGAGCTACCCCAAACTTCTTAACCGGACGCGTACGCGTGGGGTTATAGCATAAGCTCACTCAACTTCGTCGAGGTGAGCTAAAAATCAAGTTATCAGTATCTCCAAAAAGTTGTTTTTCTCTTTTTATAAAAGACACAAGTCAATAGTGAAATATTAAATATAATATCACCTTTCTGAATGAGACATTGATAATATGGAAGAGTAGATCGACCAATGGTATGCTAGTTAACAGGCCCTTAACACGCTCACACGCACTCTGTAAGGATGTCAGGGTAAAGTCCATGCTCTCCTGTCTAACATTCATGTCTCCCTGTAAAAACAAACAGTACGCATCACTACAATGAATGATACATGTACATGAATACATGTATCAATACACATAACTTTGAATCTGTGGAATCAAAAACATTTTTCAGAAAAGATGTGTATTATATTTCAAGATTGAAAACATGTAATTAAGAAAATAATTCTAGCACTACAAGTTTACTAATAGTCCTATACATATTTCATACAAAAATTTACATTTAACATGTACCTGTATAATATTGCAAAGATAACATAGCTAAATCTTACCAGTTCTCCATCGGTTCCCTCCAGAGATAAATCTTCCAGTAATTCTCTCAGTAGTTGTAACGCTTTGGTGCCAAGAGCGACAGAAAGTACGCCAAAGCCAGGACTGAAACTACATAGTTATAACAGATTATAATAATAACATACATGTACATGTACACCTGCAAAATAACTTAAGAAAGTGTCGAGTATCTTGAAAAGGTACCAAGAAATCATTTTCCTAAATTTCTCTTTCTTAATCACAAAGAATTATTTTTATTCATACTGTATCATACAATAACTAAGCCAAGCTACATGTAAATGTATATCATCCTCAGCTCTTTCAAAACATTTGCAAAATTCATGCAAACATGACAAGTCAGAGCAGAAAAGTTTTCTTTTTACCTTTTGCCTGATCCCGGTCTATTACTATCTGGTGTCTCCTTGACCTTTGAACTCTGACCTGATGTAGTTTTTGCCTTTGAATCCTTTCTCTCCAGTATAGTAGATGGAGTTAGAGTTAAGATGTGTTGTAATCCACTGAATGTTAACCACACAACAATCTGGTTGATGTTCTGTGCAACCTGTAAAACAAGGAGAAACTTTGAAGAGCGTTTACACCTTTTTTTTTTTTTTTTAAAGTTTTGTCCTTCTGATGGATCAAGCATGAAGCATAAGGCTAGTATGACATTCCAATTCGACTTTATATGACCTTGACAATTATATAACCTTTCTTACTTGGGACATTGACCTTAAAAATTTACATAAAAAGAAATGCTTTTTTACATGGCAAGATTGTATAATGATTTAGTAAGAGTTACATAGAGTACTTACTATTCCTCCTGCTCTAGTGGATCTCCTGATGACTCTCATCACACTAATTATCATCTCCAACTGTCAGTAAAAGATCAAATCACTCATCAAATAACTGTACATGTAATGTGTAAAAGAAATGTTTAATAGACAGTACCTCTCATTCAGTTTCCTTAAACAGCAATTGTATATTTGTATTTGTTACCTGTTACAAGGAGACTGTTTACGGCCATTCAATCCTTAAGCTACATGTATGTACATGATACATGTAACTTTCTCTAAACTAAATTTTCTGACAACTTAGCTCTCTCAAAACTATGCCATGTTAGCAGTCTTAAAATTAGATTATCTGCTACCTTGTATGTTAGTTTTCACTACCTGTCATTTACACTTTCTATCTGACATGATAGTTTTCACTAACAAGGACTGATATATTACCAATCTCTAAGCTTCTTTTTGACATTGACATTTGTGCTAACTTTAAACTAGCATATGTGACTCATTAGCAATCTCTACACTTGACTTTCTGACATTTAAGATTGTTTTAATTTGACTACATGATACATGTATGTATAAGTTTTTTTTCTAAACTAAACTTCTTGACATGGCTTTCTCTCAACTACAAGTACAATGTACATTATCTTAAACAATTGTTCCGACAAAACAAAAATATGACATGATAATTTTCTCTGAGCTAATAGACTTACAGTTTTCTGTACAATATTACTGCTACAGTTGTCTAGTTCCTCCTCCCTGTTGGAGCTTGGCTTAGTTGGTGTGGCACTTGCCATGCTTATTACAGCATTTGCCATGGCAACAGACAGAGAGGCATACAGGCATCCTAACATAACGTCAGTCACTTTCTCTAGCCGTGCATGGGTCAGGGGCTCTAAGATTGGCAGGGAAAAGGCACGCCATACCACTGTGATGTCATTTTGTAATGTCCAATAACTACAAAAGAATAAGATCAAATCTGTACAAAAACGACAGCATATCACATCTAAATATATTTTTCTCTGTAAAATAACTGAATATGTAAATCATGCTAAAATATTATATCTCTGTAAATAAGTCTTTCCAAAAAAGAAATTCTACTAAACAAGACAAGTAAACTGGGGTTTTTTTTGTTAACAACTTTGTTCAATTGTTTTAATTTGTGTTCATTATTCATTTATTGGGATTTTTATTTTGTTTTCTGTCATCATGGCAAGCAGATATCAGCTATGACATTGCTATCAAAACATCATATCTATTAGAATTTAAATAAATACCTTTGTCTAGTGACCAAAGCTTCGGATAGAGTACATGGCAGGAAAAAATCAGCTCCATTGATAGCGTCCCTGGTACGTCCTATGTACTTTGTCAAGAAACTCAGATTAGTACAGACGTTTACAAGAATATTGGCTCCGTTCAGATTTAGTAGATGAGCTGTATTCTTCTTCCCGAAGGTAACTTTTACATCCTCCGTTGTCGATGCTAGGCTGGTCGTCGATAGATCACTGTCCGATGTCTCCCTGGCAACCTCACTTTTCAAGGTCATTCCACCCAATTCCTGGAACACTGAGGTCATCTGATCAAAGATGTCATTTCCTGTATCAAGTCTGGGCCTAGCAGGCTCCCTAGGTTGTATCTCCATGGATTCTGTGAAATTGAAACCTTATGAAATGTATTTGTAAACTTTTATCAGATCATTTATAACATTAAATCAGATTTATCAAAGGTTTACAAGCATATACAATATTCAATTGATCATGTCTACATTTCTGTGAAGTGAATACATTAAAATCTTAAACTTAAAAGTCATATTCATTTATAAACGGTATCAAAAATAGGTCAAATGCTAAAGTAACAAGGTTAAAAATTTTGTAATGATAGAAGCGTCTCGCCACAAGAAAAACATATGAAACGTGTAATCCCTACATGTATATCACTTACCATCCAAAGTTACATTGTATAGCCATGGCAAGGTAAACAGTTTTGTAGACAAACCAATGGAGCAAATACAGGTACATGTACCTTATACCCTTTAATGTTTACTGGGAGGCATATCTTTTTTTCAATCAAAAATCAAAAAAAAAAAAAAAAATATGAATGCCTCATCAGTTACACAGGAGTGAAAGTTTTGTACAGAGAACAACACAAACAAACAGCAAAGACAAAACCAAGATGCCCCTCCCCCCCCTGAAATTTAATAAAGTGGTAGGGCATAAAAAGAAGTTATAAAGAACTGAGTTTACCTTCCTCTGTAGATCTGATACTTGGTGGTACAGTGGCTGATGATAATACAGAAGAGAAGGTGGCTATGTCCACTTTAGCCAACCCTCCCCCTCCTGTACACAGGCCCTTTATCAGGATCAATGACTCTTTCTGAAAAAAAAAACATGAGCAAGTAATACAAATGTCAGAGGGTTACACAAAACCTTAATTTTTGACCTTGAAGAATCAAATCTATAGGTACATTCTTCTCATAATAAAATATGTTCCTTGAAAAATGAGTTATTTGCCAGCACTAAAATGTTGACAGGCATACAGATAGACAGACTGAAAAATGAAATACATGACTCCTATAAACTTATATAGGGATTCCATAGCTTCATGTGGAACCCTATAAATTGTACCACTGCCATCCAAAAATAGAATACTAATGAGTTAAAGAAGATCCTGACGAAAATCTCAACAGCACTCACAATAGAGCACCAAATTGAACATCGACGGACCCCTAGCAAGCTAGAGGTGGGACCAGGTGCCCGGGAGGAGTAAGCATCCTCATATGATATACAATTATATAATACCTGAGTAACTGCACATCCTGGGATTGTACGTTCTAGTCTGTCCAGAAGATACTTCAATAGAACTTTGGAGGCATCAGAAACTTTACTCAGCTCTGTTCTGGACACTAAAATTCAAACATAACTTTTAAAGAAATATCAATTTCCATAAAAATGAGAAAAGAAATTGTTAATTACAAACAATTACACATACTATACATGTATATGGTTTATAATTCTTCAAGTAGGGAAAAGTGCATTAAATTGAACTTCACTTGACACTGGCCGATGAATGGTCACTATAATAGGTTGTCAATGATTACAATTGTTAAGATTACAAAGCTTCCTTGCTAGATATCATTATAAAATGTAAGCTTTGAAAGCATTCAAGAACAAAAGAGAGAAGAAATGAACATTTAGAAATTTACCTGAAGCAGCATGGATAGTAAAATAATTGGCTGCCAAGGCAACAAAAGCTGAGTAGAATTCTTCATACTGGTCCTCATGGCCCAAGATGTCATTCTCACTGAAAATATATTATACATGTACTTGTATTATAACAGTTAAAATTTAGACATTTAGAAAAAAAAACTAATACAATGTCTATGAAATCCTCAGTGATCAGTAAAGTTTGATACCAAGCAGTACATATTGCTAAAATATCTGCCTTTCTATGATGCATTTCTCTCTGACCCTCACCCACAAGGTGGGATGAAAGGTTGGTGAACTCAGATTATGTATACCCCGGTACTAATGCCCTATTATTCTATCGTAAAAGTACATCTTTGTCTCTTTTTTTAAGCCTGGTCTAAAAGGTGAATGCATTAAGCAGACATCAGGTACATTGTATTGGTACTTTGGTCAATTGTGCTCGTATTTTCTAATCTTTCACAACTGAACACAAGAATTGAATCTACTGTACAATGTATATACCCGTTTTGGAATTACAAGTACATCAATGTTTGTTCAATGACTGAGCTACATTGTATCTGGCTGACCCTTTAAAGGGCGTCGGTTAAAGGGCGTTGGGTCTTTTCGCCCTTTTTCCCCTTCGCCCCAGGTCGTTTCACCCCATTCCCCTTCGCCCGGGTTGTTTCACCCCTCAGGGTGGGTCGTTTCCCCCTTCAAATGTGAGTCGTTTCGCCCCTCAAAGTGGGTTGTTTCGCCCCTCAAGGTGAGTCGTTTCGCCCCTCAAATGCGAGTCATTTCACCCCTCTTTTAGGAATACTCTCTCTGAATGGTGAGTCGTTTCGCCCTTATTTTTCTGGTTGTGTTATTGGTGGGTCATTTCATCCTAATCTGATCAAACGATTACCGCTAAGAAAGTTAATTACCTGCTGAAGTGGTGACCCACCATTAAGGAAAGTGAGAGGGCGAAATGACATGCCATGAGGGGCAAAACAACCAATGAAGAGAGGTGAAACTATTCATCTTGAGGGGCAAAACGACCCACCTTGAGAGGCGAAATGACCCACCTTGAGGGGTGAAACTATTAGGGCTGGGCGATGCACCGAAAATTTCTGTGCTTCGAAATTAGCATTGTCGGTTCGATGCATCAACATATAATTGCAGATTTCGATTCGGTTCAGACGTAATTTATCAAAGTAAACTTAAGTCAAATAGTGACTACAATAGCCTAGAAATTACATTTAAGAAGGCCAGAAAGTAATAGAAGAGTGTACATTCACTTATCGCTCTGATTTACCGTACGTGCACTCCCCCCCCCCCATATGCAGACCTCCCATGAAAAGGAAAGTGAGAGTAGATCTACTTTCGCTTTTCGTGAACTGGTCAGAGGAAGCATTGTACAAGCAGCACAAGAATAAACGGGGGTTGTAGTCGCCAAATATCATGTAAGGAAGGCTATGTCAACTGAAATATTTACTGTGAAACCTGTCAATAAATGAGGTGTTGAAATTTGTATTTATATTTAATTTATCACAATGTACATTCTGTTGTGTTGGAGCACATGCATCCACCATACATTGTAATTATGGATATAAAACTGATGATTTGTTTTAATATATATACTAACACATTCTTCAGGTATATGCAAAATATTATGCTGTATATTAGGTTAGACTGAAGTGATGTGTTGGTCAAATCAATTAAGATTTTTTTTGGTCATTTTTGTGAATGTTATCTGGCATTAAAATTATCATTTTGTACTTTATCTCATTCAAATGAACCGAATCGGAATTAACCGAACCGAGGCCTTGTGATTCGAAACCGAACCGAATTGAAGGATACCTGAATCGTCACAGCCCTAGAAACTATCCCTCTTGAGGGGCGAAACGACCCACCATGAGGGGCAAAACGACCCACCCTGGAGGGGCGCGACGTCTTCATTATCACACATTCTAACTAATACTGCTCAATTTGGTCCATTTTAAAGCAAGAACGAGCTTTTAAAGCTAGATATAACTTTAATAGCTAGATTTGCCGTTTCTCCCTGTTTATGGATGTCAGGCACTCTACCAACTGAGCTATGCAACATGTTGAGTTTCAATGAAATATTTTGTGACATGCACTATACCTTTGTATATTCATAGAAGACCCCTAAAACTAGCCAGGAAGTTTTTGCCTTCTCTACAGCTAAAACTTGTCGCCCCAGACATTAGAGTTTGTCAATCCTTGGTATGAAATCTTTCTCAAAAATAACTTCAGTTCATACATGTATAATATCCTTACCTGGAACTTCCTACATTGTATTTTGGGTAGTAGGAATTACCGAAAAGACATCTATTTACCGAAAAGACACTTATAATTACCGAAAAGACACATAAATGTACCGAAAAGACAATTAAATAGTGAAACTGGATGGTTTTTACAATACTTTCCCTTTCTATACATGATCGTACTTACCTTTCCTTCCCCACCTATGAAAAAATATGATCTGGGAGATGCCCCGCTAGAAGAGTCCCAAACCCCACAATCGTCGCTGAAAGAGCTTCTGATATCTTTTGCTTTCTTATCTTGGTTTTTGTCATTTTTTACCACATAAAATACATTTTCCTTTTTGCCATTTGGTATTTTCTCAAACGCATCTGATTCATCGCTATTCATGAGCATCTCTACTACAGTTGATGCGTCTAAAAACTTATTGGCTAAATATCCTCTGTTTGTTTCATTTGAACCATGTTCATCTACATTGTCTTGAGTGTTCATTTTTTCCTCGTCATCGTCATTCATAGGTTTTTCATCATCATCATCATCATCATCATCATCATCAACCTTAAGCATGTGATTTTTGTCATCATTACTACCATTCATACTAACACAATCATCCAAATCATCTTGCATATCGATATTACATTCATCAGCATAATCATCACCATCTTGCGTACCAATGGGACTATCACAACTGTTTTGTACATCACTCCTTAAATCAATATGTACCTCATTCACATTTGTTTTTTCTATCAATGGTACAAAATGGTTTGGTGTGAATGTAACACCGTCAAAATTCATAGCTGACCACATGATTGTCATGCAAGGTGGGTCTGAATTCTTAACCATCCTCCCAACAATTTTTTTCGTATGTGGTTCCGAAACGAACTCTGAGTTCAATTGTGGGGGGTAATATGACCTGATTGGCTTTGCGAGAACTGCGCTTAATGCATATATTTGAGTCATAGATGAAAACGATCCAATTTTAATAACTTCTTCAATGTTTTGTGAGTAAGAACCTTGGACAATTCTATTATCTTTCACAAGGTCTTTGAAATTTTTGTGCGTTTCATCATAAAACTGTGGATAAGTCAGCAGTTCAACAGCAGTTAGCAATCTCAGGAGGATGTGTAAGTGTTCAGACCCTACAAGTGTTCTTGATACACTTCTGTATAAACAATTTCCGTCACCATTGACCTTTAATGGTACAACATTTGATAAAAGAGCGGGATGGTATGATTTTAATATAGATATGGCTTCAAAATCAATGTTATTTGAAGTAAATTCATCTGTTTCACGTGTATTTAGTCTGTCCTTTACGGCGTAGGTCTCGATGAGTAACTGCTCGGACCTCACGCAAGCCTTTAGCTGTTTTTGTGACCTTGTTGCAAGAACAGTCTGGATTCTGAAGAGAGGATTAAAAAAATTGTACGTTTTTATGTTTGATTCACCAAGAGATTAACCAAAAATATAGTAACATGATTATATTTTTTGTAAAACCCCTATGTGAATAAAAAATACAGTCATGATTCTTATATATACTATATTATTAAATGATCAGGAATTATTGCCGATTTTGCTTATTTCTGATTGGTAGAAACGCCGGTTTTTTGTTTTGAAATCGTATCAGATTATAAGGAGTCCTCTGTACTTTCATTCAACGGGTACTTTGTTATCATTCGAAGATTGATATACTAATAATAATATTCTAACAATTATATAAAACACAGACGGATTCGCCATCATGTCTAAGGCGTTTAGTATAATAATGAAACGCATGTGTTGTTATAGCAATATAAGTAACTGTATTGTATGTTCTCTATAATTAATTAATTAGGTTGTTTGGAACGGAGTTGGTATAATTTCATTAAAACTTACCTCTGAAGGGACGCTCCACAGTCGAATTCGCCGTCTGTATAGCTGCAAGACTTGCATAAAAAATGCAATGACGAGTTAGACCACTGTCTTAGTTGTTGTGCCGACATGTCCACACATTTCTGATGTACCCATTTATTACAATAGGAACAACAAATTGTATCCAATTTGCACTCTTCGGTGCACACCACACATGGTTATATATTTATAACCATGAGTCATTGACGACGGAAAAAGTCGTCTCGTCAATATTAAAAGTTCATAAAATACGGTAAAATAGCATAAAAGACAGTTGTGTTTAAAATTTTAAAATTCTAAAACACGTCCTTCCGAAGTTAAAATAAGATCAAATTTAGTGAGATGTATTAATTATTTCATATATAAATAGATTTCTTTTGAAACTCATTTGTAGTATTAATGACCTGTGATTTAGCCCTTCAGCACTTTGACATATGCAATTGGTGTGAGAAATAGTCAATCAGAACGATAATCAATGCCCCATGACGTTCAAATCGAAATTCTGGTCCGTGGTATATATTCTTAATATCTTAATAAACTTTCCATATAATATTGATGGCAAAATTAATGATATTTGGATCAAGTCATGTTGTACATCTCGCAGAGTTTTGCAATTATGATATGCGATTACCCGGTGAAATATTATTTAATGGATATAGAGGTTTGAGAATCGGACATATTTCTGAAAGCATAATAAAAATAAGAGGGAACGTTACGAAATCCAAGGGATTAACAGTAGAAAACTATGAAAAACAAAGAAAAAAAATCAATAAAAAACTAAGGATTTTTTACAAAGACTTTTTTATTTCGCTTCATAACATTAAGTACCCTAGAGATTTTGCTGTGGATGGTGTTCATTTAAATGAAGATGGACAAAGGAAACAATTTCACAGACTTAGACACGTGATTGCCGGTCTGCGATTTTGAGGTATGTCAAGACGGGATCGGGCTTTTTCTCTTACCGTAAATCTGAGGAAATTCTAGCTATGCGTAAACTCTGTAGACAATGTACTGATGAGGCGATTTGTGCATTTTATGTTGTAATATACCATAAAAAAACAAGAAAAATCATTCAGTTTCACTATTTAATTGTCTTTTCGGTACATTTATGTGTCTTTTCGGTAATTATAAGTGTCTTTTCGGTAAATAGATGTCTTTTCGGTAATTCCTACAACCGTTGTATTTTCAATAAATCAATCTATTCTCGTAACCGTTTTACAATGGCATAGATGATAGAGAGATGTACAAACTTCAAGATACAATAATACAAAATTCATGCGTGGGAATGACATAGAAAAAATATATGCGATCTTATCTTGACAATGAGAGTGAGAGAGAGAGATTTAATGGTTTTAAGGAGGGGGGGGGGAGCCCGATTTATTTTACAAATAAGTATACAATGTACTTAGTTTACGTAATCTGTCTGTTTACTTGATGACATGATGGCCTTGAATGATATTATATTTTCATTTTCAAATTAATGTCTAAAATAGAATTCAAAATCGTTGAAGATGATCAAAATGATCTTTGGTCGCATTGACAATGACACAGCATAACGAAACAAAAACGACAACTCCAGAACCTAAAATCATTTAAGTGTAGGTATTGTTTTACCTATGAATAATTCCTCTGGTACAGTTACTTAAAACGGCATTGTCTAGATCATTATGAGTCGCAGAAAGTAACGGTTTTATGCAGCTAATCCATTCTAATCTTCCAGGACTAGCAGCCATTTTCGGTTTCGCATAATCTGTATTTGCAAAATTGTCAAACCTGAGTCCGAAAATTTAGTTGCGTTTTTCAATAAAAATAGATTTGTCATTTGGTAAAAATTATTTTCAGCAATGTTCACATCGATGAGTTTAGAGCATAAAAGTGAAGAAGGAGATCGAAGTTTTCAAAACAACTGGGGGGAAATACGTCAGACTTCGCCAGGAAGTTTTTCCCGGCTTGGTCCGATTCCAAAAATCATGGTGCCTTGACTAAAACATTTATTCTTTTTTAACTCACCTAGTTTCTATAGTTCAACGCAATTTAATCCTTTTATTTTTTCAATTACTTTCTGTAACATTCGCAAGAATGGGACCCCTACAGTGGAGGAAAATATCAATCAGAAGAGATGTACATATGCACATGTTTACAAGATCACAGTAAGTCCATTTCTTGTTTTTATTCTGTTTTGCGTCCTTTTGAAATTGAGAAACCTACCAGCCAGCCAGGGAGAAAAACAAACAAGCATACAAAACAAAGTTGCAATTTCATAAAATGTGACTATGTGAAATCCTACAGAACCTTTTTCATTTGGTTATTGACGGATTTTCGACAACAAATGAATGACAGATAATGCCATATCTTGAATTATAGCAATACTTGTACATTTTAAAATGAAATAGAAAAACTGAACAATTTCTCTTCAATATTGTGTAGAAAATACATTTAATTTGCAAAATATTTAATTATTTTAATTTTGTTTTGTTTTATGACTTTTGGCTCAAAACCTACCAGCACGAGGACGAAAAACAGAAAATAACAAAGAAATGGCCTAAAGTCTACAAAAAATTCTACAACTCGGTTTCTTATTTCAAAAGCCTCCAATATTGCCTGACATGTTTCTTCAATCGCTGTCTTCTTCGTTTTATCTTCTTTTTTTTTTCATTGAGGGCGTTATATGTTATATAAGAGTGCAAAGGAGCTGATAAGATTCTCATAGGTACTTACAGTGGCGGATCCAGCGCCCCCTTTGCCGGGGGGTCAAGGGGCGAATTTCGCCGAATTTTACTGAAAATGGGCCAAAATATACCTGTTTTTGGAAAATTTTGGGTCAGTGCCGGGGGGACGGACGCCCCCTCCGCACCCCCCTGAATCCGCCACTGACTTATAAGGGCTGTATTTAGCCCTGAATCTCATCAAGTATTTCTTCCACACATCTATACGCAAGAAAAACAGTTTAACTTGATCAATACTAAAATGCAATGTATTTGGAGAGTCCTCATACAACTTTTATTTTGGTAAGAATGGTAGAATTACTAGACCAATAAAGCCTGTGTTTGTGAAACAGGAATGCCCCCGGTGGCATCTTTGTTAGTATAAAAACCATTTTCTGTTAAGTACATGTATGTGAAAGGTCAAGGTCAAGATCACTGGGTTAAATTTTTTTTGGTATCGAAGGAAAAATCTTGTGACAAGGAATACACATGCGAAATATCAAATCCCTATCACTTATCATTTACCATTCAAAATTTATTCCTAATGTTAAAGTTTTTGTAAAGTAGGTCAAAATCTTTGGTATGAATAGAAAGGTCTTAAAATAACGAATACACATGTGAAATTTGAAAGCCCTATCACTTACCATTCAAAAGTTATGCCCAATGTTAAAGTTTTTGAGAAGTAGGTCAAAGGTCAAGGTCACGAGGTCTAAAATTTTGGTATCAATGGAAAGATCTTGTCACAAGGAATACACATGTGAAATATGAAAGCCCTATCACTTACCATTCAAAAGTTATGCCCAATGTTAAAGTTTTTGAGAAGTAGGTCAAAGGTCAAGGTCACGAGGTCTAAAATTTTGGTATCAATAGGAAGGTCTTGTCACAAGGAATATACATGTGAAATATGAAAGCCCTATCATTTACCATTCAAAAGTTTTGCTCAATGTTTAAGTTTTTGAAAAGTAGGTCAAAGGTCAAGGTCAAGATCACCAGGTCAAAAATTTTGGTATCAATGGAAAAGTCTTGTCATAATAAATACACATGTGAAATATGAAAGCCCTATCACTTACCATTCAAAAGTTATGCCCAATGTTAAAGTTTTTGAGAAGTAGGTCAAAGGTCAAGGTCAAGGTGAAGGTCACAGGGTCAAAAATTTTGGTATCAATGGAAAAGTCTTGTCACAAGGAATATACATGTGAAATATGAAAGCTCTATCACTTATATTTCAAAAGTTATGCCCAATGTTTAAGTTTTTGAAAAGTAGGTCAAAGGTCAAGGTCAAGATCACCAGGTCAAAAATTTTGGTATCAATGGAAATGTCTTGTCACAAGGAATACATGTGAAATATGAAAGCCCTATCATTTACCATTCAAAAGTTATGTCCAATGTTAAAGTTTTTGAGAAGTAGGTCAAAGGTCAAGGTCAAGGTCACCAGGTCAAACATTTTAATATCAATGGAAAGGTCTTGTCACAAGAAATACACATGTGAAATATGAAAGCCATATCACTTACCATTCAAAAGTTATGTCCAATGTTAAAGTTTTTCGGACAAACAGACAGACAAACAGACAAACAGATAAACAGGCCAAAAACTATATGCCCCCGAATCTTTGATTTCGGGGGCATAAAAAGTAGGAAGAAGCCATGTTGAAAAGAAGCTAAGCTAATATCGATCAAAAAACGTTGAAAATTCAGAACTATCTGGCTAATATGGATATCTATAAACTTTAAAACATAGTTATAGTCTAAACAAGATACTAAAAATCAAATTTAAAAGACTGGTCTCAACTTTATCCATGAATTTTAAAATCTTGAATCTGAAATACGGTTGTATTTTGTAGTAATTGGCTACAAAGTAGTCATTTTAAATACCGCAAAATACACACTGTGTAGAAATAAATAGTACGCTCTTGTTTTCATGTGAACATGTCTAGAATAAATAAATGAGTGACTTTAAAAGGGAAAATAAAGCCTGTGCTTGTGAAACACGAATGCCCCCGGTGGCATCTTTGTTACTATGAACACCATTTTCTGTTAAGTATGTGAAAGGTCAAAGTCAGAGTCACTGGGTTTAAAAAATGTTGGTTTCAATGGAAAAATATTGTGACAAATGTGACAAGGAATACACATGTGAAATATCAAAGCCCTATCACTTACCATTCAAAAGTTATGCCCAATGTTAAAGTTTTTGAGAAGTAGATCAAATTTCAAGGTCAAGGTCAAGAGGTCAATAATTTTGGTATGAATGGAAAGGTCTTGTCACGAGGAATACACATGTGAAATATGAAAGCCCTATCATTTTCCATTCAAAAGTTATGCCCAATGTTAAAGTTTTTGAAAAGAAGGTCAAAGGTCAAGGTCAAGGTCACGGGTATAAAAAGAGAGCAGAGGTAGAGAAAATTTTCATCGAAAATGCATCAGAATCATCAATGTTATACGTACCGTTAATCCCGGTGTCAACCGGCCAGAAGGACTCTGCATGGTACTTGAAGTTGACCAATCTACAGCTAGCCTTGTATTGATCAGCGCATTTTTAAAAATCGTATTCTGACTTACTGCGTTGAGAGGACTCCATGGCAAGCCCTGTCCATATCTCGTTAGAGAAGACAGGACCCCGACCACTTGTCCTCTCTGAATGTCGGTAGTGACCCTCGGGTGATAACATGCATAAGCTCGCTCCAGCCGACAGAACGTTAACACGGACTGTTTTAATTTGTACGCCCTACTTTTTTTTATATCCATTTACACATTCATCCTTGCGTTACTTGGGCCCCTGTGTTTTGCTGTCTGGTTTGTGCGGTCATCTTACAATGAGGAGGCTTTTTACACAAGTGTGCGTTCTTCGAGACCAATGGATGACCGGACAAGTAGTCATGAGGGATTTGAGTTCACAATCCGGATAAGAACACCATTTACTAATAACGTGGCAGATGGCCGTCCAAAGTCAGCACAGTGTTAAGTTTAAACACTATTTTATTCAAATTTTGGAAAGGACTAGGATAGGGCAACAGTCGGCAACGTGTGAGTTCAAGTTCAATTTATTCTAATATCCAACGTAATGGAATGCAGATATTGCATATGTATACACATTATATAAAATTTTCAAATTTTTATAGATTGCTGATTGGTCACGTTAGTTGATGTGTTGTCTTTTGATGTCGTATTTGATATGCATTGTCCCTTTTGCGTCTCTTGTTGTGCTTGTCTACTCTGTATTTTGACATAGGAATGTTTCCTTGTTTTACTGTGAGTATTGGCATCTGAATCTGGTCGGAGATCCCCTCCTTTGTTTTTTAACAGAAAATATTCGACTATCAAATTCCGATTTTTACTCACATTGTCGACATCAGATTTTGTTTTCCTGAATTCGGTGTCAGTTTCACTGCCAACAACAATTTGTTTGTTTCTCAATAATGTAAGCTTTTTTTCCCAATATATTATACTTTTATGAAAGATACAATTTCATCTGGAGATTTTTTTTTTAAATTTTGCAAATACTGTATTTATGTGCTGCGATTTCTTCAGGATTCTTGTATTCCAAACAATATATAAAATCTAGAGTCCTGAAATTATTCCAGTCCCTACAGTCCCTAGTCTTCGTCAGATAGAAGTCTAGAACAAACGGACTCCTGCACGAACTACTTTTCATATCACGAAGGATTATGTATATAAGTACACCATATAGATAACCCTGACTATTCTAATAGAAAAGAGTCGTCATACAGCACTGAGTAACTTGGTTAAAACGAAATGAAGAGCTTTATTGCTTTCTATGCCATCCTAGGAGTTGCCTTAGCTGCACAGTAAGATTCTACTTATAGATTACTTATAGATAGATAGATGTATAGTTTTAGATTCATCACTTACGGAAGCGTCCTAATGCCACATTCTGAAAATTTTTTTATCTCCTTTATCACCTAATTAGGACTTAGCTATCACATAATTAGTAGTTACTATCACCTAATTAGGAGATACTATCTCATAATTAGGAGATACTATCACCTAATTAGGACTTAGCTATCACCTTATTAGGAGTTACTATCACCTAATTAGGAGATACTATCTCCTAATAAGGACTTAGCAATCACCTAATTAGGACTTAGCTATCGCCTAAGTAGGAGTTACTATCACCTAATTCGGACATGCTATCTCCTAATTAGGTGATAGTTACTCCTAATTAGGTGATAGCCAAGTCCTTATTAGGTGATAGTAACTCCTAATTAGGTGATACTAGTAGCTAAATCCTATTTAGGTGATAGTATCTCATAATTAGGAGATAGTATCTCCTAATAGGATATGAAAAAAATTCAGAATGTGGCATTGGGACGCTTTCGTAATCACTAGCACGACTTTTAATTTTAATAAAAAAAATCTTTACTCCGAGATTTAGAGGTACTGACCAGACAGGAGACGATTTCTTCTTCCATATTTTCCCATTTACAATACAATTGTATATAAAGCTTGGACAACTGTCGAAGTTTCATGTTTTAATATTCGCAGGGTCAATACAAGATTCCGAGTTTCAGCAGCATGGATTTTGTATCATATGTTTAATTGCTCCGACTGACTACATACGACTTCATACGAGTTCGATTCTACCTATCTAATTTTCATTACTAGTATGATGTCATCCTTTGTCGGAATAGGTTACCAGCCTAAAACATATCAGCAATCAACCCCAAGATGCTGTAAATAAAGTTTCATCGACGATTATTGCAGGATAGTTTATTTTGTGATTTTAGAATTAAATTCCAAATTAAAGCTGGTTACTTATTCAACATTGCAACATGCGAATAAACGACATTGGTAATGAATCGATCCAAAAATAAAGAGAAATTGATTAAACTTTGTAAGATAATAGATTAGGGTGAGATCTTGAAAATGACGTGTTGTTTTGGAATCGATCTTGTTTCCTAGGATCTTAGCGCAACACGCGCTCGAAACATATAATGATTAGTCAAACGAATATTATGTTTTAAAAGTGTAAAATCCTCATAGACGGCTAATCTCTACACGAGACTTAGTGAGATCATAAATGAGTGTGAGGTCTTGAAAATGACGTGCAGTCTTGGAACCGATCTCGGTTGGCCCTTGGCGCAACAAAAACTCCTCAAAACTTACATGGCATTTAACAGATCTCACCCTAATCTATAATCTGACCAAGTTTCGTCATCAGATTAGCCGTGTAAGGAGGTCTTACACTTAGAACAACATTCCAAAATGTTCATTCTAGGGTCTGGTTATCATTGACTTTGAACAAGCGCCTGTTGCGCTAAGACGCAACAAAGATCGGTCCATAAACTGCATTGCATTTCAAAGATCTCACCCTAATCTATAATCTGACCAAATTTCATCAAGTTCCTTCCTTTATTATTTTATCTTTTCCACAATCATCATCTTAAGTTTTTTTTATTCTAATGTTGCAATGTTTTTATTTATAGCCCTAGCTTCAAACCATACAACACTTCTGCTGAGACGATATTCCATAGTTCAGACTACAATCACGATGGCGTCTTCTCTCGGGATGAACTTGACCAGGCTTTTGCTAAATACGATTCCGACGGTGAGTTATGGTCAGATATAGCCAGTGCCAAAATGAATATATGAAGTGTCTTGGGTGGTTGTAATCTAATATATCTTTCAACAACGTGGAACAAAAAAAAGTGATCTCCAACAGTACTCGGTTGCAGCACCCACAGCAATACACCGAAAATACATACATGTGTAGTAGGCAAGCACAACGAGAGACACCAAAGGAACTAGGAAGACCAGACAATAAACACGACATCTAAACACTTAACACAACAGACTACATGTAAAGATTTTTTTTATGTCCCCGTAATAGAAGATTCGGGGGCATATAGTTTTTGGTCTGTCCGTCGGTCTGTCTGTCTGTTTGTCCGCAAAAACTTTAACCTTGGCCATAACTTTTCAATGGTAAATGATAGGGCTTTTATATTTCACATGCGTATTCCTTGTGACAAGACCTTTCCATGGATACCAAAATTTTTGACCTTGTGACCTTGACCTTGGAGTTTGACGTACTTTTGAAAAAAATTAACCATGGACATAATTTTTGAATGGTAAGTGATAGGGCTTTCACATTTCATATGTGTATTCCTTGTGACAAGACCTTTCCATGGATACCAACATTTTTGACCTTGTGACCTTGACCTTGGAGTTTGACCTACTTTTGAAAAACTTTAACCTTGGGCATAACTTTTGAATGGTAAGTGATAGGGCTTTCATATTTCACATGTGTATTCCTTATGACAAAACCTTTCTTTCAATTATTCTTAGTAGGGTTCACTCATTTATTGTTGAGAGACTGTACTCATTTAATTGTTTGATGTTAAAATAATAAAGAGTTGTAACATTATCAGGTGACGGAAGAATTTCCCGCCACGAATACACCATACATTTAACACAGGAAGCACCATCTTTGCACGACTTTGCGCATGCGTTGTATGACGACTACGATATGAATGGGGACCATCATCTTGATCACAGTGATTTCGACATGTATTTCGCCAAGATTGACTCTGATGGTAAACAAATTATTCTTATTTAAGATTTTACAGTATATTATAGGACGTATTGCAGACAATAAATTCTTATCCTTTGCAAAAAAAAGGCTCCAATTTAAAGCTTTAAAGCGAAATGAAAATTACTTCACGTTAAACTGAGATACCAGAGGAAGATCATAACCATGTTCTGCAATTCTTTCTCACGATGTAACCCCTTCTGTAAACATAGGTGACGGTTCCGTGGCGGAGACTGAATTCGTCAATTACTGGGTAGATGTAAGTTTGCTTCGTTTTGTGCTATTCGTTTTTCTTTTTTTTTTTTTTTTTTTCGTTACGTGTCCTATATGATTATAATATGATTATATGATTTATTCCAGTTTGTGTCAGTTTTTCTAATTTGTTCTTTTTCTTTCTAAGATGAAGACAGTAATGTTTGTTTACATTCACAGCTTTTCACCCGCACGGAGCACCTTCACGGTAACAGTCACGGACATGGACATTAATGTAAATCGCCAAACATTAATAATAAACAGGTTGAGAAATTATACATATTCATTTAAAGGTCCTAATTAATTTCAACTTAATAATATAAATATACATTTAAAGAAATGAAGAAACCCCACGATATTCAGCAATGCACCAATGATAGACGCAAATGAAAAGGAAATATTGAACACCAAGATGCGACATTAGACGCTCTGTTATTACTGCTTGAATCAAATGGTGTTATCTGGATTTCGGTCGTCCAAACACAGATATCATTAACGCACATATTTTGTTACATAGACATTAAAGTCGTCCGCAAATGGGTGACATTGCAAACGAAACTGTACACCCTACATTGAATATAATGCAATAAAGAAGATCCTGACGACAACCTCACAATATAGCACAAAATTGAGCATCGGCGGATCCCTAGCAAGCTAGAGGTGATACCAGGTGTCCGGGAGGAGTAAACATCCTCTGTTGGCTAGCCACACCCGCCGTCGATGTTCATGCACGGAAATGATCACAATATATAAAATACATGCACTGGCTGAGGTTATGTCTATATAGAAAGTGCTATGGGGACCATGTCCGGAAAATACCCGGTACATTCAAAACACTTACTGTCAAGCCCCTCGCGGGAACTTTTTTACGAGCTCCACACTGCAAAGGGCATAAGTGTGACACAAATGTAATAAGGAGATCCTGACGACAATCTCAACAGTACTCAACAATAGAGCAACAAATTGAGTATCGACAGCCCCTAGCCGGGAGGAGTAGGTATCCTCTGTTTGGCTAGCCGCACCCGCCGTCGATGCTCATGCACGAAAATGATAACATTATATACAAAACATGCACTGGCTGAGGTTATGTCTATATAGAAAGTGTTATATGACCGGTCTGTTATATAAAAAAAAAACTTTTGTAAAGGACATAAATTATCTTTCCGAGAAAATACACTCAATCCTGATCTGATAAAGCAAAAGCAAAGAAAAATAGAACAATATTCTTTGCCACAAAAGTTGTTCATGTACGCTACTACCGTAGAAAATGCAAGTGTTGAAACAGATTCAATCACCGACCTTCAAGGAAGCTTCGGTTGAATAAAAAAGGACATGCCATGTATTTTTTCTGTAAGACCTGTCATGATACTTTATTCTTTCTCCTTATTTTACAAGTAAAATTACGTCATATGTACCGTTTTCGACTACTTAGACAACAACAAAGAAATCATATTGGCATTCGAATAACTCAGAAAGGGCAGTTCTCACTGACCAGAGACATTCCCTTTGTCCCAGGAATACCCAAGTTACAGGTTGTATGTACGATCCTCCCATCCTTTATATAGGTCACCGTCACATCTTCAAAGGGTGCGCCCAATAGACCAAGGACAAGTTCGGCGTTATAAGTCGGGTCAATCGTATAGATACGATTCTGTGACATTGTGGTCCACTTACTGAGCTCGCCGATAATGTAAAAGGTGTGGTTACCATGGAACCTGGATAAAGTAAAAAAAAAAAAATTAGTAGCATAAGTTTCATGAAATACTCTAGTTGCTCAATATCCTTTTTTTCATTTTTCATTTCATTAAAATTGTCCTGCGTGTTTCCATGGAGCTGTGTCACTGTCTCCGTCTGTTTGTCCATTTTTTTTTCTTTCATATCAGAAGCTTCTGTTATATATTTATTTTTATAAGCCTTTCGAATGTAATCTGGAATCTGATTTCGGCTTTTGTGTTTGACTTTCATTCACCGATCTTGAATATTTCTTCTCCTAAAAGAAATATCAGCTTACTGCTATTAGCAGGAAGTCACTGGAATTAATTTCGATAATTTTAAAATCCCTACTTAAAACACTCCATTTGTTTATAATTTTGTCGCTTTTACTTAAATAGTTACTACAGTAGCAAAATATTTAGTTGTTGTTTTTTTTGTCTGTATGTTCTTTCACATTGATTTGTGTGTATCTTTTTGTGGACCTCGAGAGTCTTAATCCGTGGCGTAGCTAATACGTTTATTATAAAGTATGCCCAAGGATTCACATTTTTGTTCCGAAACATCTAAATAAATGTAAATTTGATATTTGACAAACGTGACAACTTAAGGTCAAAATAACAAATTTTCCTTTCTTGAGCAAAAGAAAGGAGTGGATCTCCAACAACACCTAGTTGCTGCACCAACAACAACCTTCCAAAGCACCCACTGTAAAACACAAAGAAGACACGCACATAAAGAGACGCAGTGGTACAAGGAACCGAACGTCAAATATCATAGAAAAACAAAAAACACAAATTACTACACATAAACCAACAAGACCAATGGGCAAACGGTGCTGACTTGTGACGGCCATCTGCCACGTCAGTAGCAGAAGATGTGGTTATCCTGGATAACGTACGCACAACCCTCCCACTTTTCCGATTACCCAGAGGTCTCGAAGAACGTACAATTGGGTGTAAAACAACATCCTCACTGTCAGATGACCACACACAAACAAGACCGCAAAACACAGGGGCCCAAGCAACACAGATGAATATGTAAATGGATATAAAAAGAGGGCATGCGTAATACAATCTGTGCTCTGCCGGCTGTAGTGAGCTCATGTGTGTTATCACCCGAGGAGTCCGACTGACATTCAGAGAGGACAGGTGGTCGGGGCCCTGTCTTCTCTAAAGAGGTTTGGGCAGGGCCTGTCATGGAGTTCCGTCGTCACAGTCAGTCAGAGTGCAAGTATTGAGGATGCGCTGGTACAAGACTGTAGATTGGTCAAGTACCAAGCCCAGTGTCCGTTTGGTGACATTAGGATCATATCCACGGTATAAAAGGCGTTTGATAATTCTGACGCATTTTTGATGGTAATTCTTTCTACCTTTGATCCTTCTAATTTTGTTGATCATGTCACCATAAAATGCAGGTTGCGAAATACCCAAAGTACTCTGTTGCTTGTATGGGTTTGAATTTCAAAAGTTGTTGACAATATTTTTTGTAAAGTTTCCAGAATGTCTTTACTAGTTTGTGAAAGCGAAAACCTTGACCTAAAAGTTTCTTGGTAATTTGTAAATTTCTATTATGAAAATCCAAAACATCAGTACATGCTCTAGCATACCGGATGAGCTGCGAAATGTAGATACCATAAGATGGTAATCTAGGAACATCACCGCCTAGCAATGTTGAATGCAAAGTAATCTCTTTTGTCATACACACTTGTATGAATCTCTCCATTAACAATTTTGATATCCAGGTCCATAAAAAGGGTGTTTCTGTGTTTGTAACGTTCGCCTTGTTTAGAGTCCTGTGGATAAATAATTTTTTCATGCTTTTCAAAAACAGGATTGTCGATTGTAAGAAAATCATCCAGGTACCTAGAAGTACCATTGTGAACATTTCACATAATCATGTTTTCTTTGTTTTTGAAGATTTTGGATAAATTCTTTTTCATACGTGTATAACAAGAGGCGCACAATTAGTACCCATAGGGGTCCCTACAACCTCCTTGTAGAGATTCTCACCAAATCTTACATAAATGTTGTCCAAAAGAAAGGACAAGGCAATACAAAGGTCACTACATGTCCATGATTTATATGATTTGTATTCTGTTTTGGAAAAGAAATCCTTTGATTCAGATGTACAAATATAAGTTTTCCCCTCTCGATTAAAGCGCCATTTAATGAGTTTGGACAATTGATCATTAATTTTATCGGGAGGAAGCGTGATGTACATATTTGAAAAGTCGTATGAAGAAATCGAATTAGCTTGAAAATTTCTAGATTTCATTTTGTCAGTCACATCCCCTGAATTTTTAATAGACCAAAATAAGTTTAAATCATTCCTGTTAAGAACAGTTTCACAATATTTTGCTACGTGTTCCTTTATCACCGTGAGTGCTGACGTCAGATTTTTAGACATGATTGTAGTTGAGCAATTACTAAAATTAGCAATGTATCGAAAGTAAGGAGACTTGTGCAGTTTTGGAATGCAGTATAGTGTAGGAAGATCCAATTTAGAAATAGAGTAGTAACATTCGATCGTACCGTGCCTATGGTGTTTACACTTCGCAATTGATACGCTATTCCGGAGCAGGCCCAAACTACAAGAACTTAGTCCTGGTGGAAAATAGTATGCATGTAACTACTAAACCAAGGGTACATTTGTGAGCGGCTGACTTTTTTTATCTTCTATACAGGGCATTACGAATGTTGCTTGCGAAATAGAGATGCTTACTCTCCCCTGGCAACTTATTTCATTTTCAGTAGTAAATGACTTTTGCTCTCTTGCAGAATGTTTAAGATGTTTTGTGTAGTTCGTTTTATTACTTATGAGCTTTAAATCCCTCTTGGTTTTTCCAGGACACTACCCTTGGATTGTTGATCTCCAGATGTCCTGTATTATGAAAAACATCCGTCAGTTTTGACACAGCTACGACACATTTGTCATTGCCGGCGACTTGTCTTGTCACATGATCTTTTGCAGTTATTTTCCTTCCTTTCGAGAATTTATCTTGCTCGTTTTCTGTATCCTTGATCTCAGATACCATTTAGGGAAGTGATTGAAGCTTGACTTGACCTTTTTATCTCAGTTCAATCTACTTTTATTCATCGCTGTGTTTCGGTTTTGTAATAGCAGAATTCACAAGTAATTATTATGTTTGGCAAGCTTTGGAATCTATGAAACTGCAATTTTGAATCATAGTATAGTTTGTGACCGACTAACATCGTCACTGAGGAAGTTCTACGGTCGATATGGGGAACTCGTCATACACTATGATGTCCCACTCTCCAGAATGGTTGATGATATTCTGTCATAGACCATTTGGACCATCCAACCAAAGATTGTACTCTATCTCTTCCGAAATGGAAGTAACCGGATGTGACAGTTCTACCGAATTGAAGCGGTGGGTGTTGCATGCAAGCAGGAGATGCTTACTCTTCCTGGGAACTTGGCTTCGTTTCATATGGTGGAGGTTTTTGTTTTTTTGCTTTGGTTCCTGTTTTATCCTGATTTTGTATGCCTTCGGTTTCTGATTTTCTGAATTATCGATTTTGTGCTGTATACAGGGATATGGTCATTATCCATATTTGTCATAAATCTAATTTCTTCACTAAATTTATTCAAGGAGGCTCCACTTTTATTCTAAATTCTAATCCGGGGTCAATATGCGCCTATCCCCACTTGTTTTAAAATAATACAGCGAGAGAAATTTGAATAAGCCTTAAGCTTCCATTTTGGTCCTACTTATTTAGATACTATAAATTGCATCATACACATGTATACGTATATGATTGTTAAACGTCTTCAAATTGAATATGAAACATGATTCATGTGATATTTGAATATTGTTTAAATATTACTAATTAGCACGGCGCTTTTATGAAAGCGCCACCTACAATACTTTCCGTACTTGCACCGGACTACGGAGATTGTTCGTCGGATAGAGTTATCCTTCGTGTTTATGTGGGGCTGTGTTGTTATCTCCGTCCGTTTGTCAAAATTTTCTCTTCTCACGAGAATGTTCTGATTTACATTTTTCAAATATTTGTAAGCCTTTTTATATTAATTTTTGCAACATAAGTCTCCTAACAATTTTCGATACATAGGTAATTTTAGCAACTGCTCCGGTGCAATTTTGTCTAGAAATCTGACGTCAGCACTCTTAACTGGCAAGGTATTGTGAAACTGTTCTAAACAGGAATAATGTAAACTTCTTTTAGTCTTTTAAAAATTCAGGGGATGTGACTGACAAAATGAAACCTAGAAATTTCAACTGAAATCCGTTCTACAATAGAGTCATTTTACATACCGTTTTAATCATATCATTGTAAAGTTTGGTAAAATTTATGCCTGGTGAGGTATTACAATCTACATATTTCCTGAAAGGTAATGATGCACTGAGTACAAATATAAGACTTCCAGGTTTTAAAAATGAAAGGGGAAAACTCTTGTACAACTTTGTTATTTTGCATAATTATGTTACATTGAGAAAATAGACAATTTAAATGCTTCATAACTTATTCCCCTTTGTTTTTCTGGCCCCCAAATTATCATTTCTGAGCATTGGGCATTATCGCCTTTTAGAAAATATATACTTTATAGTACTTTACCAGGCATGGAAAGATGCCCTATTGTACATTGGATACCTTCATACGACTTTTCTAATCTGTACACCACACTTTCTCACGACAACATTAATGATCGATTGTCTAAACTCGTTAAACGGTGTTTTGATCGAGATGGGAAAACTTATATTTGTACAGTTGAATCAAAGGGTTTCTTTTCCACAACATACTACAAATCATACAAATCATGGACATGTAGAGACCTGTGTAATCTTAGACAACACTTACGTTAGATTTGTTGAGAATATCTACAAGTAGGCCCTATTGGTACCAACTGTGCTCCTCTTGTTGTGGATTTATTTTAATACACTTATGTAAAAAAGTTATCTAAAATCTTCTAAAGCAAAGAAAACATGATGACTTGAAATATTTCATTGGTAGTTCTAGGTACCTGGATGATATTCTCACCATCGACAATCCTGATTTTGAAAAGATATAGAAATGTAATTTATCCATAAAAAATGATACCGTGGATATGATCCTGCTGTCACCAGACGGACTCTTGGCTTGGTACATGACCAATCTACAACCTTGTGCAAGCGTATTCTTAAGAATTGCATTCTGCCTGACTTTGATGACAGGTCTCCATGACTGGCCCTGTCCAAACCTCGTAAGAGAAGACAGGACCCCGAACACTTGTCCTCTCAGAATGTCGGTCGGACTCCTCGGGTGCACACGATAACATGCATGAGCACGAACTGTATTTCGAACGCCCTGTATTTCTATATTCATTAACATATCCATCTGTGTGTTGCTTGGGCCCCTGCGTTATGCTATCTTGTTTATATAGTCATCTTACAGTGAGGAGGTTATATTACACCACTATTTGCGTTATTCGCTACCTATGGCTAATCCGAAAAGGGGGAGGGTTGTATATAAACCGGATAACCACACCATTTGTTACTTGCGTAGCAGATAACCTTTCTAAGTCGGCAACGGTTGCCCATTGGTCTATTGTGTATTCTTTTGTGTTTGATGTTTTTATGTTGTGTGATGGTCTTCTTCGTCCCTTTGCGTCTCTTTTCTGTGCGTGTCTGCTTTGTGTTTTTGCATTTGGTGTTTTACAATGGGTGCTGCGGCCGTGATATGTTGGAGATCTCCTTTCTTTTGGATTGTGAATAAGGGTTTTGTGTTTGACTTTCATTCACTGACTTAAGTCAATAACCAATCGTAACACACGATAAAAAACTATCATGTGTTAAATATTGTAGAGTTATAATTATCATGTGAATTCAAACATTTCAAAGTGCAAACTTAATATCATATGAACATATTCGTGGTTGAGTGCTATATATCATTTGAAACATTGCAAAGTGCTGTACTTAGTTTTAGATTCTGTCATTTGACTCGATTCTGTCGTTTGACTTGATTACAGAGCCCACAGCAAAACAATAAAATCTTCCAAATGTAAAACACAGAGAAGACTAGTTGAACACGAGGCACAAAAGAAACAACGAACACCAAACAACAAAGACGACATCAAAACACAAAACAAAAAGACTACAAATAAACCAAGGAGACTAATGGGCTATCGGTGTCGATATAGGACCCCCACATTGTGTAATTATACGGATTACGTGCACACAACTCTCCCACATGTCCGATTACCCGGTGGTCCTGAAGAACGAGTCTTAAAAATGTATTAAGCAATGTACTTTTCTTTCTTTTCTTTCATTTTCCTTCAGTATTACTTCACATGTGGAGGTTTCAAAAGTTTATTTGTAACCACATAAACTTTGGCATCAAAGATGACACTGGAATACGAATAACTCAGAAAGGACAGTTCTCGCTGACCAGAGACATTCCCTTCGTCCCTGGAATCCCCAAGTTACATGTTGTATGTACGATCCTGCCATCCTTTATATAGGTCACCGTCACATCTTCAAAGGGTGCACCCAATATATTTAGGGCTAGTTCGGCGTTGTAATCCGGAGTAATGGTGGCTATACGATTCTGTGACATTGTGGTCCACTTGCTGAGCTCTCCGATAATGTAAAACGTGTGGTTACCATTGAACCTGGATAAAGTAAAAACGAAGTGTTCCAGTTCCAAGAAATTGTTTATTGTTGTTCATTTCGCTCTTTTAAATCGTTTTATGCTGATCTGTATGCTAGTTCATATTTTCAAAAGCACTCAAGTATAACAATACACGCAATGATATGAATTATGGCAAAACTCTAGAAGCGAAGTGAAGTGATTTTAGTTAACGGGTGTCTGTGTTAGATGGGGGTAAGGGGTCCAATATTATTTGCATGTCATGTTCTCAAATGATCATGGGTCATAATATATCAATTAATATATCAATAAATAAATAAATAAATAAATAAATAAATAAATAAATAAATAAATAAATAAATAAATAAATAAATAAATATTTGTCTAGATTAGACACCAGATACTAGTAATCCGTAAAGTCCGAAAGCTGTCCTGAGATATTTCATGTTGTCAGTGTTACATTTCGTATTCAGTACTGATACTAGCCACAACTTTTACTTAGTTAAAAGAATATTGCGGCTTTTTGTAGTTTTGTCTGATGTCATTTATGTGTCACTTTCTTGTGGGTTTATTCCGCTGGGTGAGTGCAGGGTGTTCGTGCTGGAGATCCTTCCCTTTTCTTGCATCACTTGTAACGAACATCACTTTGCACTGAATTATAGAGATAGGGTAGTGCAGATCGTGTCGTTAAAACTTAATACAAAAAAAAAAGAAAATTATTTCAATTTTTCATTTTCCATTTTTGTATAAGCGCGCAAAAAGTTTAAAATTGCACCTGATCTCATCTCCGCTTGGATTAATTGTAAATAATTTGTTTCTTTACTGAATCTATTCTATATTCTATCTTGTCCAAGCTGCAAACTTATCTGTTCTTAAATGATGCCATTGAATTTGAAGACGTTTAACATGTTTTACTGTTTGTTGGTGTGATCTAGTCTATTTTCCTATTTTGAAATAGCAGGTTGCACAAACAATATTGTTTGGCAGGCTTTGAAATCAATGGAATTGCATATTTGAATCATATAGCCACCTACGACGAATTCCAGTTTCACAGTGGAGATTATTTAGTGTGATGTCTCTATTTTTTTAAAAAAAATTCAAGAATGTGTATTCCTATTGACTGTAATTTTTGGATTCTGGCTTTGGATTCTGATTTTGACTTTCATACACTAATTAAGCAATAAAAATAAATTGATACTAATGATAATTGATAAATACTGTTATTGCCCAGTATAATTTATTCAACGTTTTTTGTTTATGCGTTTGCAAAAGTGTTTGCTCTTTAAATTTGTGTTTTCATGCATATTGTTGTTTGTGTCTTTTTCTTAGTTCATACACTAATTAAGCAATAAAAATAAATTGATACTAATGATAATTGATAAATACTGTTATTGCCCAGTATAATTTATTCAACGTTTTTTGTTTATGCGTTTGCAAAAGTGTTTGCTCTTTAAATTTGTGTTTTCATGCATATTGTTGTTTGTGTCTTTTTCTTAGTTCATACACTAATTAAGCAATAAAAATAAATTGATACTAATGATAATTGATAAATACTGTTATTGCCCAGTATAATTTATTCAACTTTTTTTGTTTATGCGTTTGCAAAAGTGTTTGCTCTTTAAATTTGTGTTTTCATGCATATTGTTGTTTGTGTCTTTTTCTTAGTCTTAAATGTTTCTTCATGACATGGTCGCCATAACACTTTCTATATAGACATAACCTTAGACAGCGTATGTTTTTATAGAATGTTTTTATTTTCGTGCGTGAACATCGACGGTGGGTGCGGTTAGCCAAACAGGGGATGCTTACTCCTCTCGGGCACCTGGTCCCTCCTCTAGCTTGCTAGGGGTCTGTCGATGCTCAGTTTGGTGTTCGATTGTGAGTGCTGTTGAGATTGTCGTCAGGATCTTCTTTATCTCCTTTAAATACTACAATATATAGCTTTGTCATTGCCATTGATGTCGATTTATAATTGACAATATGCCTCGTCAGTGTCTTGCCTTTGCTTAATAAACCACTGATGATGATTCATGATATGGAATCCTTCATGCCTGATGCACCACATTTGGACATTTCTGTCAAAGGGTCCACTCTCTGATAGGAGAGTTGGACGCAAGTAGCTTTTCTTCATGTTCACATATATTCATGATTTCTCGAATGCTTACATACAATCCCCTATATCTTTGTATATTTCAATCAAGTGATCAAAAGGAAAAAAAAAAATACTGATACACGTATGTTGCAAAATCAGAAAAGAGTTATTTGCACATTTTAGAATGGACATCTTCCCGTAACAAGGGACATAGTCTGAGTTCCGGGCATTCCCAGATTACACGTCCTCTGTTTGAGCTCTCCGTCCTCAATGTAGGTCAAGGTCACGTCCTCGTACGGAGCACCTAACATATTTATCATGAGTTCGGCATTATAGTCCGGAGTAATGGATACTATTCGATTTTGTGACATGGTCATCCACTTACTGACCTCTCCAATTATGTAATATGAATGGTTACCATGGAACCTGAATTCAGAAAGGGGCGACATTTATTGTCCTGAAATATTTTGCTTTAAACAATATTATTATAGATGAAACTATTTTTACAATTGGCTTTAAGTGCAAACGAACTTAGTATAACGGAAGAAAGAAGACAAAATGGGCATGTACAAAGAACTCTCCTCAAAGAGACGAAAGGGCTTTGTGAACGACTCGTGAGCAAACTGTGTGAAGTTCGTTTTTGCCCTGAAAATCTAAATAGACACTAAATATTACCGTACATACGGAATTACTTCATGAAATTTCCATCGTATACATGTGCATGAATGGACAAATTATGAGGTATCAAACATGACAACCTTGTAATGGACCACAACATGTTTTTTTTTTTCTTTGTTAAGCGTCAGCGGGGGGGTAGGTTTTCAGGGTATTTTATGTAAAAAAAAAGTCAGTCTTTTTCCATATCTTTCCATCACTTTTCGCTTATTTTCAAGACAAAAGTGAGGTCCTTTAAAACAATTTTCATTTGGCATTTACGTCTAACAAAGGCTAGGTAATATGAAAATTAAGTAATATGACGCAAAAGGTCAATTTTTGTGCCACTGTCTTTGCTTCCCTACAATGATATGCTGCTCTCTTGGATATTTCTCACGTTTTCTTTAGATATTGGCGTCTTCCTGTTGTTGTTCACCACTGATAGGTAGATAGGTTTTCTTTTGCTTGATCTGATGCTTAACAAAGGAAAACAAAAAGGTATGGCCTGATGACAGCAGAAATACACGTATGGGACGAGAAAAGTACATTGTACTAGGCAACAAGTAGTATTACCACGTCAGCAAGCATACGAGACAACTAGAACGACCTACAAACAAGGCTGAACATGAAATAAAAAGGTCGTGAAACCAATCTACATCGGTGCTCTGTAGATGAGATACAATTGTGCATTAATATTTGGAAAAAAAAACCTTTATGATTTTAGCATGTCTGAGAAATAAACTAGAAAGAGTGAACATTAAGGACTTGTGAGTAACAACTCATAACATAACAACATGGACATCCAACAAACATAACAACAAAAAAGAAGAAGATTTTTTAAACATCTCCACCCTGAAAATAAACCAAGAATGAAAACAAAGAAAATGACATCACAGAAACTTGGAACAACATTTTGTGTCTTCTCATCAATACTTACTCGAAGTGGAGCTTCTGGACAAAGTGATAAAGGCATGGGTTAGTTTTATTACATCTTGTCTCTAGTTTCAGAATAGAGCTTTTATTGAATGGTGCCATTTCTGAGAACTTGGGATACTCATAGTACATGTATTCACCCTCATCAATCTGGAAAAATGAGACAGAATTAAAGTAAAGGCACAGTAGCCGAATAATCAGAAAAAGCAATTACCATCATATAATTGATAACATTGGTCATATTATAGGCCTAAAATAAATTCATATAAAGTAGATTTAGACAGTATTTACCTGGTTTAATCAAAGGGGATTCTCATGGAACATATAATTTGCGTATCACGTGATATGCGACAGTGAATAAGGTAATGTATTACGAATGAAAATGTTCGACAGAGAACGAAGTCGACTTACTATGAAGTCTAAGTCCTTTGCGAAGAGTATGTAACCCTCAGGAGGATCGACTACAAGAACCGTACCAAAGTAAAGATCATGATATGTGGCATCGTATATAGTGTGGGTGCTCCATATCTCTGAATCACCGGGCAGTAATGGGTGAAAGGCTCTCTGTACAAAATAAGAAGAGTAAAAAAGGTGAGAAAATCTTTTCAGAAATAACCATCGATGAGCAACACCCATAACAAATTGTGTTTGAATTATTTAGTAAAAATAAATGGTAAAATGATTATATAATTAGTATATATTTTAACGCTGAAAAATTAGAAGGCTGCATAGAACAAATATGACCTATTTCAGCTTTTTACATTTTTTTTGCAATTTTACTTTTTCTATTTTCTTTTAATGAATTTGTTGTGTTACCTGTAAGATCTGTGTATCTATTGCTGTTGCAGGTTTACTGGGCCTCAGTATCTGTCCGTCAGTTGTGCAGCATCTAAGTGAGAAAGCTAAATTTGATAGTCTGTTTTCTTCACTAAGTATTTCTCAGAAAATTATGCAATCAGTTTTAGATGTACCTCATGTAAGATATATCGTAAAAGCTAGGTGACAAAGTGGTCTTAGATATTTTAGTAAAATGCTAGTTAGATATATGGCTATTACTGGTTTTAAACGTATATTTACTTCATCAACATTGTTTTATTGGTGTGTCCGATACGATCGCTAGGTCCAACCGGTCCAGTACTCAGAACGGATACCAAAGCATGCAGTAGAGAATATGGCTCTGATAAGTCTGTCAACATAAATGATTGTATTGTTTTGGTTGTCTTTTGTAGTTTAACTGCACGACAAATTTAGGTTTATATTCAAGAAATTATTTATCTTTTATCTTTATGGTTGAACTTAAACAATGTATGAGAAAACGAACATTTTTACCATTACATGATAGGAGAAACTGTTTACCAATGCATCTTAACGATGTCTTAAAGCAAATTTCAGAGAGATAGGGAGAATGAAATGAATGTCAAAATATGAAAATGTACACACTGTACGGGTTTCCAGGCTGAATTTCTGTAGTCCAGAATGTGTCCTTGTAGGGCCGTACTCCGAGGGCCGAGGCAAACATAGATACCTCGCCTATCCTCCATTGCTCACTATGACCGGGTCTGTATTCACCACTGACTCTCGCCTACATAAATGAAATATATACATAATTAATCTCTCTTTTAACATAACGGTTCTTTCACTTAAGAAATCGTAGGTTCTTCGGTATGTTCTAATTGTGATCCATTCCTTGAAAGAAGATGACTTGCTTTATTACTCTCTATTCAAATTGGATTATGGCGGATGTCGATTGAAAATGCCACCTTAGAAGGTATGTCTGTTGCCTGATGTAAAACGGTTTTCTTTACCTGCTTGCTCATTTGGTTAACGTGCAATGGTTGAAAGTCTCTACCACCCACTTTTCAATGTACTTGCTTGAATCTCTAAGAAACTAGACTCACTGGTAATCGTGCATCTTTTTATTCTGAATTCAATATATCACATGGACGAAATTATACAAACGTTTTGAAAACTTGTGACAGTATGAGGATATATATGAAAGGTTCCTGTGAATGACCCTAAATTTGTATAACTTGAAATTGTTACAATTACATTAGAATTACAAGCAGTTGTTGTTCAGTGTCCTCTCACAAGGCTCTGCATGGCAGCCATACTGTTTCTGTGTCCCGTGTCTCTGTGCTTACCTGAGTGACAGCTGGGAACTCAAGACTCTGCACGGCTTCCTGCCGTACTGCATCTATATCCCGTGTCTCTCTCCTTACCTGAGTGAAAGCTGGGAAATCAAGGTACTGCATAGCCTCACTGGGATATGCCAAGCCGTACTGTATCTGTACCCCGTGTCTCTGTGCTTACCTGTGTGACAGTTGGGAACTCAAGGCTCTGCACGGCTTCCCTCCGTACTGTATCTGTATCCCTTGTCTCTGTGCTTACCTGAGTGACAGCTGGGAACTCAAGGCTCAGCACGGCTTCCCTCCGTACTGTATCTGTATCCTATGTCTCTGTGCTTACCTGAGTGACAGCTGGGAACTCAAGGCTCTGCATGGCTTCCCTGGGATATGCCCAGCCGTACTGTATCTGTATCCCGTGTCTCTGAGCAGACCTCGCCATCTGACTCAGCCAAGTTTTTCCAAGTATCAAATTTGTACTAAACGACTCCATCTTTAGGTATTCCCATGTCATCCAGTCCTGTGTTTATCGAATCATATAACAGAATCATGATATCTTTCTTCATATTTCGCCAACATGTTGTTATGATAGTCCATTGAACACACGACATTTCTTCTTGATGAAAATTTACTTCAAGAATACAATTTTGTAATCAGAAATCTTTGAAAAGAGAGAAAAGATGACCAACCTCTTCATACATTATCATTCCCCAATCCTGGGCCTTCGTGAATAAGGAATCCCAAAATTCCTGAAAACAGAACATCATATATAAAAGAAAAGAGGTCTCTATCAAGACCCCGTCACAGTACCCACAACAAAACAACGAGATATCCAAATTGAAAACAATGAGGTGACAAACTCTATAAAAGACACTAAAGGGATAAGAAATATTAAACCCTGAACATCAAAGAAGACATCCAGATACTGAATACAAAAGACTACACTTAAACGAACGAGATCAATAGCTGTCTTTTACTTTGAAAGAAAGGAACTCCGACCAGACTCGGTTGTAATGCCCAAAGTAAAGCTGCAAAACACCTGAAGCGAAAACACAAAGTAAACACTAAACAAGCACCGGAAGAGACATAAAAGAGACATGCGACATATAAACATGAAACACAAAAGCCAAAGAGATCAATGAGCAAATAGTGCCAACTAAGGACGGCCATCTGCCACGCAAGTATAAAATGATGTAGTTATCCGTATTACGTGCGCGCAACCCTTTCACTTTTCCGGTTACAGTAGTGTAAAATAGCCTCCTCGCTGTAAGATAGACACACAAAGAAGACAGCAAAACGCAGGGACCAGTGCTGCACAACTGGATATATAAAGAGGGGGCATACGAAGTACAGTCCGTACTCTACCGGCCGTAGTGAGTTCATGCATGTTATCACCCGAGGAGTCTGGCCGATATTCAGAGAGGACAGGTGGTCGGAGGCCTGTCTTCTCTAAAGAAGTTATGACAGGGCCCTCATAGAGTCACGTCGTCACAATCAGTCAGAGTAAAAGTCTTGAGAATGCGCCGGTATAAGGCTGTAGATTGGTCAAGTACAATGCAGATATCCTTCTGGTGACATAAAAGAAGGAAGGGGATCTTCAACCAGATCCTGTTGCAGTACCAATAGAGCTATACCAATAACAGACGGTTGTTGGCCGACGAAGTACGTCCGAACGAAACGCGACGAAACTCACCAAACATAAGGGGTCATGTATAAAAAAAACTTGATATATCTTCTAAAAATTTAAACAAAACTCTATTAGTACTGCAGTCAGTAATAGATAAAAACAAGAATGGATACATATAGTTTTATGTATTCGTCTTAATATAGTTTTATTTAAGTTTTTGAAAGAGATATCATGTTTTTTTTTATACACGACCCCTTATGTATTGCGAGTTTCGTCGCGTTTCGTTCGGACGTACTTCGTCGGCCAACAACCGTCTGTTATTGGTAAAGCTCTAATAGCAAAACAGCAAAACACCCGATGCGAAAACACAAGACGAGTACAGCGAAGGACGAAAAAGAGACACACGACATAGAAACATCAAAAACAAAATACTGCACCTAAACCAACGAGACCAATAGGCAACCGATGCCGATTTAGGACGGCCATTTGCTACGCAAGTAGCAAATGGTGTGGTTCTCCGGATTGCGTGTGCACAGCCCTCCCAATATTCTGCTAATCAAAAGGTCTCGAAGAACGCACAATTGTAGTGTAATACAACCTTCTCACTGTTAAATGACCATACACAGAAGACAGCAAAACGCAGGGGCCCAAGCAACACAGATGAATATGTAAATGGATATAAAAGGGGGTTGGGTTACGTAATACAGTCCGTGCTCTTACATATCCATCTGTGTGGCTTGGACCCCTGCGTTTTGCGGTCTTGTTTGTGTGTGGTCATCTAACAGTCAGTAGGTTGTTTTACACCACAGTGGTACGTTCTTCGAGACCTCCGGGTAATTGGAAAAGTGGAAGGGTTGTGCGACAGTAATCCAGGATAACCACACCGTCTGCTACATGCGTGGCAATGGCCGTTCCTAAGTAGGCACCGGTTGCCAATTGGTCTCGTTGGTTTATGTGTGGTCCTTTGTGTTTCATGTTTCTATGGTGTAAGTTGGTGTTCCTTGTCCCTTTTGCGTCTCTTTCTGTGGATGACTGCTCTATGTTTTTTTTGGATTGGGTGTGTAGGGGTTTTGCTGTGGATGCTGCAACCGAGTGTTGTTGTAGACCCCCTCCTTTCTTTCATAGGTACGGATTTTTAAAGACGCTGGCAGTAATTTTTGTTAACTTTCAAGAAAGTCTTAACTTGTTCATGAAAGCGGACCTAAACATATTTTGGTTATTTGTTAATTTGTACTATAAAAATCTAGAATATTTTTACAGCATATCGGATGAGCTGTGATACTACTATGTAGATGCCGTATGATAGTTCGGGGACATTGATGTCAAGCCAGGGGAAATTTACTATGTTGAATCCAAAATCATTTCTTTTGTCATACACACTTGTATGAATTTTTCAGTTTACAATTCTGATAGGTAGGTCCAAAAATGGTCATTTCTTTCGTATGAAAACAACGTACAAGATGATATTCATTTTCATACTATTCTGTAAAGATATGTAAACATACATTCAACATAAATCTAACAAACCTCCTGAATGGGTACCGACACTGAGGAATTACATTCAATAACAAATGCAAATTTCCCTCCATTCTGTATTGCATATACATTGTCCTTAGACCTGCAAGTTAAGACGTAAAAATTCTCATTTTACAAAAAATATAATATTCGTTCATTTTGCAGTTAATCTGTCACCTTTATAATTACACATTTAATTCAGAAAAACATCATTATGCATTTTAATGACACAAAACAACATAAAAAGACACCTACCAAAATCTGTTTTGTAGGGCAAACGAAACACCCGCAGTCATGAATATTTCTGAAAAAAAAAAGATTTAATTCCTGTATCACGATTTTGTTCTTTGAATGCATAAGAAATGAAAATAAGATGAAAACATGTTAACGTGTATATCTTACTTGAAACCATCTGGAAATATCGTTGATTCAGGCTCCCATTCCTTCGTCCCATTGCCTTCCCCTCTTGTGTACCACCAAGAGTCAAACTGGTAGTAACTAGAGATAAACGTAGGTGAAAACTGAATTTTGTCTTTTATTTTGATGGTTATTTTTGGAAATTTATAACCCTGGTTCATTATTCATAAGGAGAGTGTAGAAGAGATCTCTAGCAACATCACCCTGTACTGACCACAGCGGAACACACACGTATAGTACATACACAAAATAACAGCGGAACACACAACACCCTTACTGATCGGTCAAACAAACAATCAAATATACGTACTAAAACAAGAAATGCGAATGACAATGAAGACAAATGTGCACCTGGTACCGACTTCTGCATGGCCATTTACTATAAAACCCGACTACGTTTTCAGCGAGAATCACAAACACTAGTATCACAAAAGTATAAATAGATTTAACCTTTTGTAAAGAAATCAATTAGTATATTATTAGGAGCATCTAACACTCTAAAATGCTTACAGACCTTTATCGAAGATGCCCTTCTATTTATTACCGTCAGTCATGACTGACGGTATACTGTAATCATTCGTAACCTACTTGCACGGATAGAATACCTCTTGGCAATATGATTGGTTGACAATTTCATAAAATGCAAATATCAGTCTAGGTTATTCAGAACCTATGTATAAGATTCCCTCACCAGGTCGGCTTAAGAGTCTAGATGACCTGACAAATGAAAGTCATATCGCATCAGTGTATTTTCGTCCGAAATATGCATCGAAAAGTCTTTGTACCGATACGTCCTATAAAATCGCAGATTATCGGAAATTTCCGTCACTTTAATCGGTAAAAACGCGGAAAAGCCCGGAAATGTGCGATTAGTAAATTGCATTTTCTTTCATTTGTTTTACAACATTTACAGTCAGCTATCTGACGGCAAGCTTTTTGTAAAAGCTAATACTTGTCGATACTTATGTTAATATTACAATTTCTCAGCAGTAAAAGTACATACTTGTAAGGTATTCCCGTATCATTGGCGTACTGTATGAGCTCCTTTATCGTATCCTGGTATGTTTTACCTTTCTCTGTGTTGTAATAGTAGTAACCACCTAAAACAACCATTATTTGGAGTTTTCACTTGTTTATATATACTAAATACAAATGTATAAAAAAAGTACATGTATATGATGCTGAATGGACTAGTACCTCTAACATTTTGGCAAGAGGAAATTAAAACTCCGTATTGTAGATGGCGCCAGGAAAATTCACTTCGGCTTTATTTAAACTTTTTGGCTCGAAGTACTACAGACGAGGATTCAAATATCCGAAACACGTGTCTAGTATAATAAAATTGGTACTATAGAACATATATTTCAATATTGACACTCTCGTAGATTTGATTTGAAATATTTCATAGAAGCTAGAAAGGTAATATTTTGAATAAAAGTTATTTCAAGAATGCTTTTACTTTTCCTTTTTGACTAACTGTATTCTTCGAACTTTTAACAGTTTTGATAAATCACTTACAATAATTTTAAAGACTTTTCTTAAACTAATTCTGATACCGCAACCAGCAGAAACTCCCCCGTGCTTTTCTTTTAGAATAATACAGCGAGGCAAATTTAATACATGTAAGCTCTAAGCTCCCTTTTTGGTCCTACCTAGTGAAGGAGCTCAAATAATAAGACACTTTAATTTGCAATACATTTAAGATGATTCAAGCCATATATAAACCTGTACTAATTAGCACGGCGCCACTTTTTAAAAAGCGTCACCTACATGCAATGCATTCCGAGCTTGCACTGGACTCTTGAAACTGTTCCTTTGGAGCTGTGTTATTGTCTCCGTCTCTTTGTCTTATTTTCTTTTCTCGTGAGAAAGTTCTGTTTTATATTTGTCATGAATTAAATTTTGTAAATTCTGATTTCAGGTTTTGTGTTTGACTTTCATCGACTGATTGATAAGCCGTACGTACCATTATTCGTCCAGTACCCCATATATTTTATTGTATCATCCTTCAATATGTCACTATCTGTTTTATTAAACCAGGTTCTCAGCAAACCTCCCCATCCGTCAAAAGCCTACTAATACAATATTATAGAAGTTAAAATCCATTTTGGCTTAAAGTACATTGTACCACTGATTAAGATTCTTTTCTTAACCACGCATGAGCTCGTAAAAAAGTTCCCCGCGAGGGGTTTGACAGTAATTAAGTGTTTTGAATATTTTCCCCTGGCATTGTCGCCATAGCACTTTCTATATAGACATAATCTTAGACAGTTTATGTATTTTATATTTCGTTTCCATTTTCGTACGTGAACATCGACGGGGGTGTGGCTTACTCCTCCCGGGCACCTGGTCCCACCTCTAACTTGCTAATGCTCAAGATTGTGCTCTCTTGTGAGTGCTGTTGAGATTATTGTCAGGATCTTCTTTAACTCATTTGAAAATTCATTTTTGTCCAGTAGGCTACTCACTGGCAGCTTGGAATTGGAGACTTTCTTTTTCTTGAAATTTGTATATGTAGTTTTGGAAATTACCAATACCACGGAATCATGAAATATTATATTTACAGATCGATGTTAATGATATACTAGCAGTCTCTATATATACTAATTAATAGATTTTTGGTTTACCTTGTTTATTCCATCAGAGTAATATAGGATGGTGTCATATTGATATCCCTTTGGTACCTCTTTAACTCCGCCCATAATTCCCCAGCCAATGGAATCGCCGGGTTTGAATCTCTGAGATGCCACCATGAACTCGGAGAAAGGAGATATGATGATAGTGTTACCCTCATGATCAAAGATGGCAATCGGTCCTCCTTCAATGCCATCCTTAATTCTAGTTGTATTGGCGTTAAACCTAAAATATTAAATGTTAAACGTCTTCAAATTGAATAGCATCATTAAGAACTGATAAATGTGCATGGACCAGACATGCACTTTTCGGGTACTTAACCATCGTCAGTGATCCTCAATGTTTATAATATCAACTTGTCAATGCGGAAATATTGAACCCCTTTTGTATAGCAGTAGAAGTTCATGAATTGTTAAGTATTAAGGTCAGGGTGGCGACTTTTGATAGAAATGAGTTAGAAGAAAGATGGATATGTCCACATGTAGAGGAACATCTCCTCGAACTATTCAGACCAAAAAAATCCAAATTTGCCCGTCTCATTTTTTTGGGCTATAAACGTCTATTTTTGGCCTATTTTAACATTTTCGTCATTTTAGATAATACCACACCTTAACTTTACATACCTCTGCAATGCATGAAATTTCAAAAAAGTCATATATACCCTTATTTTTCTGGATTCTTATAGCATGTGTATGAATTAAAGCCTATTTTGAAAAATTCTGTTAAAATAAGCAGTTCTACGGAGTGTTTTTTTTCTTATAAATATGATTTTGCTGGTTGCCATGGCAACAACTCGTTATTTTCATTAATAGCTAGAAGGTCGCCAGGAACACAATTTTTTATTCTATGTATAGAGCTATGATATTGCTTAATCTTAAAGCAGTCAAACCAATATGTAACCGAATTCGTTTTTGAGCAAAATGACTGTATCTACAAATAGTACAATAATTTGAGCAAAAAATCAACATTTTGACCCATAAAGATAGAGATTTACTCGAAGTTAGAATTTCTAATTCTCTAATTTTTAAAGAGTATAATGAATAGTATATATTCTGATGTTTCAATCTTTAGAAGCAGAACTCATGGAAAAATGAAATTTTTTTTCCTATTTTCGGCGGTTTTTCATTGAAAAATATGCATTTTTCCCAAAAATACCGATTCAGCAATGAAAATTTCAAGGAATATAATTTTATTCTGAAATAATGCAACAAACTGAGCTTAGACTATTTATCGTCCATGTCGGTTTCATATATTACGTGATATGAAAATAGAGTTATCTCCCTGTAGTCGCAACCCTAACCTTAAGTACTGTGTGGCCCTTTTGTGTTGAATGTTTCTATGTTACGTTTTGGTGTTCCTTGTCCCTTTTGCGTCTCTTGCTGTGCATGTCTACTCTGTGTTTTGCGTGGTATGTTTTTGTGTTTTGCTGTGGGTGCTGCAACAGAGTTTTGTTGGAGACCTCCTCCTTTCTTTCACTCTACAGGAGAGCTTACATACAATATTCTTACCGTCCAAATGCTTTGTTTTGGTTACCGAAGAATCCTCCTGCAAAAGCCATGTATCCAAGTTCTGCGGCAGCATTGGTGAGTTTAAAGGACGGGAAGCAACCAATGATGTCATCGTAAGAGCTGACATTCGTTTCCTTGGCATCGTCAACGTATTTCTTTTAAAAAGATAGAATACTAGAATAATAAAGATTGGGTAAAAAATATACCCCAGAATGTTTGACTTGTCTGTCGCGTGAAAGAAGCTTTGTATTGGCCCTTCATCAATTTGCCATCATATGTGTTATTTCGGATACTTGTCATTTCATGAAAAACAGATCATCGAAATTAATGGAGGTTTACATCTTAGCACCATCCCTCTAGTGCTATTTTGGTCATAGATTTCATTTAACGATAATCGAACCTATACAAAATTTGGAGGCGAACACTCTCTGTTAATAAATGCACAAATTTAAATTAAAAAAAAAACTAAATCAGAGGGTGCTCCTGAAATACATTTGGTGGTGTCAAAAAATCACTTCGCATTTAATAAGTACCACTGATGGGAATTTACTATCCGAAACACGTGTCTGGTGTACATGTATTCAAATTAATTTGAACATTTCCTCAAAATGGTAAATAATTGGTACACTTCCGAATTATTTAGTTACTACAGATAAATCCAAATCTGTGTTTGTGTGCTAATGCCCTTAAATGTAGCTCGTAAAAAAGTTCCCCGCGAGGGGTTTGGCAGTAAGTGTTTTGAATATTTTCCCCTGACATTGTCGTCATAGCACTGTCTATATAGACTTAACTTCAGACAGTGCATTTATTTTATATATTTTCATTTTCGTGCGTGAACATCGACGGCAGGTGCAGCTAGCCAAACAGGGGATGCTTACTCCTCCCTAGTTCCACCTCTAGCTTGCTAGGGGTCCGTCGATGCTCAATTAGGTGCTCTATTGTGAGTGTTGTTGAGATTATCGTCAGGATCTTCTTTAACTCATTTCAGATACATAGATGACGTGCTGTCCATCTGTAATCCGAACTACCTACATAAAATCTATCCTCATGAACTAACTGAGAGCTTTAGATCCGATTTGTACTTGGATAAACTTCTATCTTTGGACGCAAACGGTCATTTGAAAACCTCACTGTATGACAAACGATGTCCGCTTCCGCATAAGTAAATACCATTTCATGAGTAGCAACATTCCGTCTTCTCCTGCTTATGGTGGTTTTGTTTGTCAGCAAATACAGTACGCCAGGGCATGTTCCAAATGTGAATATTTCATTGTTAGAGACAGACGGCTTGCAAGCTACTTGTTCAGGCTTATATTACACAACTGTTAAAATCTCTATTGATGAAGTTCTTCGGTCGCCACGGGAATATTATAAAAGCATATCAGATCCATCTTTCCAGATTGATCAGTGACATTCTGGATTGCGATTGAATGGCTGTCATGATCACCAAACAAGACACATTTACCTGATCTGTACATCTATCACAACGTGACAATCATCGAATTTGACCGGTTTTCATGGAGCTTGCGATTGGTGCACGCAATCAGGAGACGCTGACTCTCCCCGGTTACCTGGTCTCACTTCGGAATGTTGTTTATTCCGTGGTTTGCAACTTTTTCAGAAATTCTATTGATTTTGCCTTACCTTCTCGATTTTGAGACTGAATAACAAATAGGTACATCTTTGATGTTAATAATTGGTACTTATTCTCTGGTATACTTGAAAACGACAACATCTAAACAAACATAAAACCTGGTGTAAGTACAAAAAGGACAAACACACTATTAGAAATCTGTTAGAATTGTTATATTTGTGCCAAACGTATGATTGGTATTTTGAAATGGTCCATGCTCCGTTGTCTAAAGCAAGTTCATGTGCCCTCAAGCGAGAATCCTTACCAACCTTTAGAAATAAGAATAGAAAGAATGACAAATATGGATAATGACCATATCCCTGTATACAGCACAAAATCGATAATTCAGAAAATCAGAAACCGAAGGCATACAAAATAAGGATAAAACGGAAACCAAAGCAAACAAACAAAAACCTCCACCACATGAAAAGAAGCGAACTCCCGATATGGGAGTGAGATCAGGTGCCCAGGAAGAGTAAGCATCTCCTGCTTGGATGCAACACCCGCCGCTTCAATTCGGTAGAACTGTCACATCCGGTTACTTCCATTTCGGAAGACATAGAGTAGAATCTTTGGTTGGATGGTTCAAATGGTCTATGACAGAATATCATCCACTATTCTGGAGAGTGGGACATCATAGTGTATGACGAGTTCCCCTGTCGACCGTAGAACTTCCTCGGTGACGATGTGAGGCGGTTACAAACATATCCCTGACTGAGAAGCTTATCTGAAAGACGCCTAGCTCTCAGAACAAAATCCGTATATTTGGTACTTGCTCTGGCATAGCGTATCAACTGAGATATGAACACACCATAAGCTGGCGATGAAGGGATGTTGCTACTCAGAAAAGGAAAGTTGGTAATGCTGAAATTGAAGTCATCACGTTTGTCATAGAGTGAGGTGTTCATGTGACCATCAGTGTCGTAAGACAACATTACGTCCAAATAGGATGCTGAATTATTTGTCTCTGTAGTTTCTTTGACTTCAAGCTCCGAAGGATAGATACCGCTCAGGTAATCCGCGAATTTTGGATTATTGATGGACAACACATCGTCTATGTATCTGTAAGTGAAGTTAAAGTCAGAAATTAAGTATCTTTTCCCTTCAGAGACCAAAGATTGAATGAATTCAGCTTCGTACGAGTAAAGGAAAATGTCGGCAAGGAGTGGGACACAATTGGTCCCCATTGGAATTCCGACAATTTGCTGGAACAATCTCAGTTGTACTAAAAAATTTGAATGTGCAATATTAAAGCATAAAGTTGTGACAGCTGTGGCCTAAATGATGTTTTTAGATTTATTAAAAACTATGAAAATGTCAAATATTAGTTCATGACCTTACGTATGTCTACATGAAAGGAGGGGATCTCCGCAAACGCCCGGTTGCAGCACCCACAGCAAAACCCCAAAACACCCAATGCAAAATACAGAACAGACACGCACAGAAAGAGACGAAAAAGTACAAGGAACAGCAAATCGCATAGAAACATAAAACACAAATAACTATACATAAACAAAAGAAACCAAAGGGCAATGGGTGCCGACTTAGGACGGACATCTGCCACGCCAATAGCATGTGTCAGAAAAAATATTGATGTGTTGTCTGTTTGTTTCGATTGTGCCATTGTTTCTGTAGATTGTTGATTCTATTGATCTCATTTGTATCATTGCTTGTAGCTGTTTGTTGGTGTGGTTGTCTTGTGTGCTTGCCGGAGATCTTCTTCATATTCACAATAAAAATAAAAAAGAATTTTCAATATAAAGAAGGTCTTCTCCGCATTTTAGTCTCTCATTTTCAATACAACTGACAGCTGGCTTGTAGAACAGGAATGATGGTATCAGTACACGCAAACACCAAATGGTATTAAACACACTAAAAAGGACAAATGCAACTAGAAGAAACCAATACAAAGACGTTTCCGACGTTGAAAACAAATCTTAGAATAATATCACGGTGAGTAAACATGATTTACCTGACTAAAAATGAGGAAATTGTCTTGTCTTTTTGGGTAGAGTCTGATGGAGGCAGTAATTCTACTTTCACCAGCTTGATACTGAAAATTGGTGTCTTCCCACGCACCGAGGAGGTCTTGTCCACTAGTCCCCGTGGTCTGTAGTAGCTTCAGGTCACCACCGGGAGAGGAATGTAGGTCACCGCCGGTAACAAAGGAGGTTGGGGCACTGTGTAGCCAAGTGGTGTCTTTAACTTTAATGCTGTAGGTACCATCGGTTGTGATACTGACTACTAAATCATTACTCTGTCCGGTGATGTGGTCAACTAAAATACACGCATTATTAAACGTTATTCATTTGCATGATAACTGTATTTATTCTCGATAAAGAAATTATTATTTACGTATACCATAGTAGGTGTAACTACAGGAAATCATTTTAGCAGGGAATCCCTTCCCTTTTGACTGGTGAACCGGGCTGAATAAAAGGTGTCACCTAATTGGTCAAAACTATTGAAAATTTAAAAATAGCACATTAAATCAATGAATGATTCCCTGCTGTAGGGAGAAAATGAGTTTTGAACATGATTTTGCCTTTTACGTAATCAATAGATCGATTTGAAAATCTATAAAAATTTGCAAATTTTCAATTCGGAAGGAGGGGTCATGTAAAAAAGTGAATTTTGCAGAAAAAAGGTATGCATGACCCCCCTTTTTTCTTTCGTTTTGATGCGTGCCAAAGATGTCCTAAGCCAAAAAGACCAAATTTATCAGCTTTGACGCATTTGAAGTCACCGAAATCGAGCTTAATGATTAATCATACAAAGAAGGTTTTAATTTCCTGTAGTTACACCTAGTATATCTTCTCGCGCACGTCGTGACCGTACGCTGCAAGAATAATGACTCAGAATTCCATAACTTATCAGGTGGAATAAGATGCTCAAACCTACCTTGGAAAACCAGGGACACCAGAAAAAGCCGACAAGGAGTACTGAACAACATTTCGACTTACATGCAGTCAGTGATAAATTCTAGCTACATATGTGGTGTAGTTGTGATAAGAGATGAAGGTGTTTGCCCCTAATTTTATCTTTAAAATGCTGATAAATTGATACTCTTGATTAGTCGACTATAGATTTCCATAAAGTGTTAGCATGTTATACACGGATGATGTTCTGCTTGAAAAGAAGGAGGGAACCTCCAGTAAGAATCGGTTGCAGTACCAACGAGAAAAAGTTGAAGAAATCACTCTAATTCTCAAATTCTATGCATGGTTGTAACAAGACGAAATATAGGACATTTAAATAATGAATATATGTTAGGCGAAACTCTTAGCACTACCTAGAACCAGTTACAGGACAGAGTGATGCCTGTATGGATATAACCCTTAGTTTTGGAATAAAGGTCGAAACGATGTGAAACTATGCGAGCGATACCCTTAACGAATATTATCCGCCACCAGAAATACAAAACTAGTGGTTGAAACTATTAATATATGTATATCAATATAAAAGCATATTTTCCCGTGCATTATATATGAGCATCTCAACAAACAATGTCTATTATTGATGCATGCTCAAGGTCGCGAAATAGAGGTAATTCAAATATATGAATATCGAAATTCTAATCATGACCTTAAAAGCTAGCTTTTATTCCGGGGTTCAAACCTTTTCCAGTGGAAATGCTCTGTAGATATTTTGTTCATTTTCGTGCCTTAACATCGACGGCGGGTGCGGCTAGCCAAACAGAGGATGCTTACTCCCCCCGGGCACCTGGTCCCACCTCTAGCTTGCTAGGGGTCCGTCGATGCTCAATATGGTGCTCTATTGTGAGTGCTGTTGAGATTGTAGTCAGGATCTTCTTTTTTAGAGTTTCTCTCTGCATATATTTTGATTTTCCTCTGTATTTTGGCCTATAACATAACTGATGATACATATCTTTTTGAACTGCGCATTTGGTGCACTAAATCATCATGATCAGTGAATGAACGTCAAAAACGAAAGCTGAAACCAAATTCCAAAAATTACAATCTAAAGGCTTACGAATTTTGAAAAAAGATACATAACTGAACTTCCTCACATGAAAAAATCAAAGGACTGAAGGTCCTGAACGATACTTCTATTCAAAATTTATAGTCAGCAGACGAATGTTGAATAATTTTATTGTTTATGTAATGATGAATTGATGATGATTTTTTATACATAGGATGCATATGCATGAGAAGCTAATGATTTTCATTTCTATGAGCTATCGTGTTCTATAAACAGCATAATTCATAAACTGTTTATATTTACTATATGTGGTATACTTTAAATTACATTTTATTCTAACGACTTAAACCCGGAGCAGTGTCTTAAAATTAACCCATTTGGAAACTAGAAAGACGTTAAGACCATGCAAGCATGTTTAAAATAGAAACTAGAAAGACGCCAAGACCATGCATGCATGTTTAAAATTACTCTACAACATATATGATAAAACAGCGGTTACATGTAGTTCCAGCGTAACTTTAAGTTTATTATCACTGGTAATTTCCAAAAATTCTCATTTTAAATACCAGAATTTCCTATTTCTTTCAACAAGATCATGCTTCGTTTCTACTTTCCTTTGTCTTAGGTATATACATCATGTACATAGGGAAGACAACTCTTACATTGTATAAGTTAAAAGAAGTTCTATATTACTACGCCACAGGCGAACAGTGAAAGCAAGAAATGAATAGTTGATTTTTTTTGTGATGAATTTACTTTATATGCAATTGAAACTTTTTTAGTAGGAGGATAATCTTGATCTTGCATGTGTCAGACAGCAAATTCCTAAATTAGAAAAAGCACTATATTTTGAGGTGTATGGATATGTTGCAAATCGGGAATGTCTCAACTGTTACGATAATATAAGGAGACTTCCTGAAAGGAAGTATCCTAAAAATGGGACAAACAGACAGACAATGAGACAAGCTCAACGGAAACTCGAAGGACAACTTATCTAATGAACCCTCTCCAGTGTAAGCTCGGAAGGCATTGTAGGTGTCGCTGTTAAAACGCGCCGCACATATCTAATGCAAATATTGTATCCAAGTAAGTAAGACAAAAAAGAAGTCAAACGCCCATCCCAATGCTGTCTTTTAACACAAATTTCAATATTGATAATCGGGAAAATGAAATCTGCAGACTGAAGAATATTTTGGATTTTCAGAAGAAATTCATATTCGTGACTGTGATCACAGCTTTCACTCGATTGAGTGTTAAGCCTCGGAACAAAATTATTACTACCGAAAAATGTAGTGTCTATAAAAGTACTTAATCAGGTTTCAGCATACTCCTGTAAGATTTGGACAAGGACAATTGATTTGGCGTCACAGGTTATCAGTGTGAAATACCTGGGACGTCAGAATCTAATCCAAAGTAACGAGCTGATCGATGGGTATCTTTCATTTATCGAAGTGATTGTAGTCCGTTTTAAGCAATAATCATTCCAAATTTACCATTGACATTCACAATTACATTATTTATTCATAAGTATTTCTATAATGATTGACTGCTCAAACAATGTTTTTTTTTAAGATATCTAATAATTAAGAAAAAGGAATCCGTTGCCTCAATTGATGGATTACTCAACAGCCAAGATTCTAAAGAATACCAAATCGTGCTATATATATACCCTATCAGAAACAGCTTTTCAGCGGTGCGTTTTTCTTTAAATGGATCAATTTAGCATGTAAAGATTTAAAGGACGCAAAAGAAAACATTTAATCAGATGTGAACATTGTATATAGATAATCTCATTCTTTATCAAGATAAAGATAATGTCAGTGACTGGCCATTTTATCCCCTTTACTGTATAGTCACTGTCTACACTCCATGTCCGCAGTCTGAAATCAGATAGCACCTTTATGATCTGTGAAGATATAGGTATCAATACATGCTGTACAGGGGATCAAAGACAGATTACAAAATAACAATTGAGACTGGAAATATCTGAATCATATTCTGACCCAAAAATCAGTTAGAACAATACAGGAGGTAGACGACAGTAAATATAATGTTTTCTGATTATTTTCTCACGAACCAAAATAAGGTTGTATGATTTTCGACATTTTGAACGACTGCTTTGAACAAATTCGCACAAAGTCGATATTCAAAGTGATTAATCATCATTAGTATATTTTAAGAATTTCATCCTATTATCAATTCGAATACTCAAAAACACCCAGTCTCAAAGAAGAAATACTATTTTTTTCAATTCATATAGAGAATAATTAGTCGTAATAGATGAACGAAAATCTAAATGAAATTGCTCCTCTACTGGCAAAACACAATTAAACTTTCAGAAAATAGGAACTTAAGCAAGTGTTCCATCTTTATTGCCAGGCAGTATACTTCAGGACATAAAATTTCAATATAATGCCACACTATGGATATTTTTTTCAGAAAATGCAATCCTCATCAGTTGTACTGGCCCCTTGGTATTACTTCAAAGTTTCAGATACCTTTTTCGTCAATAGTGTGTGGAACCAAATAAGTTTCCTTTTCGTCTCGGTCAGTCTGACTTTCCCTTTGAAATTATTTAATATTTTGTGTTGTCTTGGAAAGACTGCTTTTATTGTTTCAACAATAATTATTGACCTTTGAGCAACTTTTGCCCCATAAGGACTTTATTCTGCAAAGAATGGATAAATGATTCTTGTATTGGGTACTTTAGTATACTGAATAATGCCATTTTATGAAAATATCAATTAATACTTCGTTGGTAGAGAACTGTATCGCATGCAATACACACAGTATACCTAATGTTCTAATTTGTGAAAAAGAAAAAAAGTTAAACAATTCTTCACGAATTTACCGCATATTACCGGATTTCTTTTAGGATTCTTTTTTAATGATGAGAAGTATATTATGTATCGATTTGATCAAACTTTCTTCTCTGTTCATTTTTTTCAATTTTACAGCGATGGATAAAGCATCTCATCCTCGGGACTTAAATTAAACAGGGTCATATAAGTTCGCGCCATTTCTGCATCCATCGATCAGCAGTACTGGCTGATGGCACATTAATCGTCAATTGGAGGATCGCATGCAGATTTAAATCCAGGCGATCTACTATGGATAAAGACAATGGCTCTAAATATAATAAGGGTCCGCGTTTTAAAGGCTTAATTACGGGCGCAATAGCTTTGTAATTTATATTCTCGGTACACGAGCAGCTATCTCCATTTGCATCAGCGATTAAGAACAAACCAAGTTCAAGTTAAAACAACAACCAGGTAGGGTCGAAAAGTAAAGAAGAACACAAATTCACGATGTTTTAAAGGAAAAAACACCGGTCTTTTCAAGTTTCTAGAGAATGGAGACAGATTTTTTAAAGACAGTGTTAGTGGAAATTTAAGGGAAAAAATGTACTCCGGACGTTTGGGAAATGTCCGGAGACAAGAAGCCAGTCACCGCAAGTTTATGTGCGTGATGAATGAAATGGTCAGAAATCGACATGATCTAAACACGACCTATATCAAAAAGGAACTTAATTATAACACTCAGCAGCAGGATCGGTCAGCCGTGATGGTCAAGCGTGACATGGTCCAGAGAAAAATCCTACAGAAATGCATGGAGATGAGAAGAGAGGACACACTGGTCTCAGAGAACCGTAATCTTTACGGGCATTACGGGGGACGGTCAATGAATGCCTTCTCTAAAGACATTGACTCTTTTCTAGAGGAGAGAAATCCAAAACGTCAAAAACAAAGAAAAATGGACGACATGATGAAGACAAGCAGAGAGAATGGAATGGTGTTAGGGTCCGCCAAGATGAAGGAGAAGGTACGTGGGTTTCTGACAGAAAGACTGGGTGTTAAATATCCTGACGAAAATGTTAATCACAAACCTAAAACAAAAGACGACATCGCGTTCAAAAGAACAGCGAATGATGACGATGTTCCGAAAATCACAATCAGCGCTTTATTCAAACCGTCTTTCCTGCCATCAATCAAAAGGAAAGGGCGAAACCTTGACGTATTGGATAGCGAATCTACTCCCCGGGGCGAGTCCATGAGCGTTGAGGACGCAAGGAGAATATTGTACCCCGGGGACGATAAACACAAGAACTGTAGACGCTGTTATCATGTGCACAAAGTACCTCAGTTTGTAAAGATGGATCGGTCACCAAGGACGATGGAACCAAAGCTTGTTCTAGAGAGGAACTTGTTCGCCTTCCCTGAAATACGACAAAGGAATAAACTTGTCACGTAGTTAACATTAACATGTTACGTCCTAATTCTATGTGTTTGTTTAATGTGTTTGTTAATAATGTGTTTTAATGCGTTTTTAAAATTGTTAAGAGAACTGCCATGCCAATTCTCCTGTGATTCAACGCAGGGGATTTACATTTGATTTACAAGGGAAACATAATTTTGGTAACTATTCATCTTTAATTTTCTTTCGACTTTCTACTCAATGGATGGATAAGATGACCAAACACAAGATACTCTTCGTAACATTGGAACAAATGTATAGTTTAAAGTTGATTATAACATTTAATGTTACATGAGAATGAACATGCAAGTAAAATGCGTCATTATTAAAAATTGTCATCTACAAAGGAAGTGTATTTTTTCTTTACTGTAACTTTCTTGTCGTTTTAAACTCAAATTTACCAGGAAGGTAACTTCATAATCAAAAGAATGAGATAAAAGGAAATCTTGGCTTAACAGTGTATATAAATAGTGGTGTCTCAGAAGAAAGTCTATTTTTAAAAGTTTAAGGATGAAAAACTGAACTTCCAAATAATTTTCTTTTTTGAGTAACATTGTGGATTGGAAGGTTAGGGATGAAAATCTCTTCCACTTCTAAGGCATTGTCTATAACGTTCAGCCCTTTGTAGAACCAAACCAAATCATCATTTCTGATACAATGAAGAAACCCCATGGTCGTAGAGATGGAAATTGTTTAGTCATAAAGGATATATAGATAGCACCAAACAAAAACAAGACAAAGAGAGAAACTGTGATCCATCTGACTACACAGAGAGTTGTATTGAAAATTGCACTGAATACAAACATGATAGAATTAATTATTTATTTTAGTTTTTGTACTTATTCTGGTCTTTGGAATTACCTTGGCCTGGTTTAGTTCATTACTTTAGTTTACAATTTATTCTATATTTGTGTAGTTTTGTGTAGTACATAGCGTATTTCAATATGGACAAATGGAAAAGCCTTACGGCATAACGATCGGGAGCATATAGATACTTGGTTTTAATCAGATTGTTTTTTCTGATAATAAATTTGAAAAGATCTACCCCTTTTGTTTTACAAATTCAAACAATGAGCAAATTTGGTATTGCCTTTTTAGCATTAGATTTCAATTTGAACCAGCACGTTACGCCTATCAGAAAGTATATAAGGAAATCCTTAATTAATAAGACAATTATATGATGAAAACTAATCGTTCTGTGAAATTCTATCGTACCTTCACACGATAAAAGAAGTCGAAGAGAGAGAAATTTAAGATAGAGCATCCCTCAAGTCTCAGATGCTCATATTTCCTAAATAACAATTTTTACTATATTTTCATTTCCATATACTAGTAGTCAAAGCTTATGTCAAACCTGATATACAAACAAAATATAATTCGTGGTTTCATAATTATACAGAGAACTTAAGCCGTTTGAACTTTAACATTGGACCCTATGGGAAAAGTAAGAAAAAATCCCTTTTTTAGAGGTTATAAAATAAAACTATATATAAAAGTTTCTTTTCAAAAAATTATATTAGTTTGATAATCTGAACAATATAGGGAGAATGTTTCGACGTACGAAACTAATTTTTGAAGATCAGAACTTAGAATAGCACATTATTAATCATCTGTATAACGATGGACCTTTCATGGCACGCTAAATTGAACATGTTCACAAGAAATAAGCAATAAAGCTGTGTACGTATTGTCAGCGTCAATATTCAAATAAATAAAGACAAAATCAGTAAAACTGTAAATCACACAAGAATGTAACTGACCTTGACCTGTATGAATGACCTGAAGCGACTTTTGTCTTGAAGGTTCTATCCAATAAACAAATGTGGGATATATGATGACATTCCAAAATAACAACCTATATATATGGGACACAATCTCTCACCAATGCAGAAAGAAATCTTAAAACCCGTGTCTTATCAAAAAAAAAAAAAATAATACAATTTTCCATCATTATTCAAAATCTCAGACTGTTTTGGCTGAAAAATTCAACACTGGTTTTTGATGAAATTAAAAAAAAATTATTGCACAAAAAGCTATTCTAGCTTGGAAATGACCTTGGCCTTTGATGATTGAACTTAGGTGACATTGGTCCTGAAGGGGCTACCCTAATAAACGATTGAAGGGTATATGATGACGTTCTCATACTCAGCCTATTACATACACCTGAAGTTGTGTAACACCCCCCTTCCCCTTTCGGCACACAATTGTTCATCAACTCAATAAAAAATCTTTAAAACCCGTAAGATATCTAGAAGATTTTGCATTATTCTATCAATGTACAACATGTCAGACCATTTAGAAATAATACTAATTTTTAATTTTTGATTTTTTTTATTGCAAAAAAAAGCTATTTCAGCCTGGAAATGACCTTGACCTTTGATAATTGACCTTATGTGACCTTTGTCCCAAAAGATCTATCCTTACGAACATTTGTGTGAAATATGATAAATTCTAAAGTAGCGTTTAGTAGATACCGGTATAAACTCGGACGGATTGACAGACAGTCAGACGGACACGACGGCGACTATATACTCCCCCGAAATTTTAAATGTTTCCCTCGTGAGAAAACGATCTAATATAGAAATTAAGTTTAGGTCACTATAATAGGATTCTACCTGTGCTGTAAACTTTGTTTTAAAGATCTCTTAGAAAAAATAATAATCAAGGATTTAATCTTATTATCCTATACTTCTATGATTACATTTACTTGAAGTTAAGGAAATTTCAGTCAGGACATTTTATCTTGATGTCATTCATTTAAAGTAGCCTGAAAGATGTGTCTACGTGCATTATTTATGTCTGCACAAGTTTGTACCAAATTTCCATCTATGAAGCAAATAAATAAACAATCTTTTTTTATATAGCCATGAAAGCATTCCATGTGTAAACTGAAATCGAACCGTGTGAAATGATCGGGTTCGATCAGATTACTCCGCCCTTCTATTGAAGATGCGGTGACATTCCTTTCATTTTAATTTCTAATACTATGGATTTAATTAACTCGGAGTTGCGTCATTCATATATTAAATCAAGAGATAAAAGAAACTCAATATTTGAAATGTTCGACACCATCAGAAATTAAGTTTTTATGCTTACACGGAACATTCGATTTCTTTATAGATTCCTCCCATGTCCAGCCCACTTGGTTTAATATTCAATGTGAGCCTCACAACGCACTCGTATGCATCTTTCATTCTGTGTTTAATGTACTCTTCTTCCGTAGTTTCTAAAAAATAAAATATGATTTTTAAAACGAAATTGGTCCGTCGTCTATTCTTGCGACTTTTGGCCTTACAAGACTTTTTTTTAATTCATAATGTTAAACGTCTTTAAATTGAATAGTATCATTTAAGAAAAGATAAATTTGCAGCATGGACCAGACATTTACGTTTCGGTTACTTAACCCTCGTCAGTGATCCTCAATCTAAACAATCTTATATGGCCAAATATTGAGAAAATTATAATGTCCAAAAATGTACCGAAAGACTTAGCAGGAAGGGTGGGATATGATGCTTCAACAGGACCCATGTTTTAGAAATTTCATGAAATTTTGAGAACAGAAATTTTCGAATGCATTGAAGAAACGATCAACCGAAGTTAATCTATTAACTTGGTTACATGTGCCCTCGGGGACTAGCTTGTTTCTATTTTGCATTACACTTTGGTTCGATAGGTGCAAATATCGTGAGCCACAGAATATTCATTTCAGTATAGATTTCCTTCATTTTTCAAACAGATTTTGATGATAGAGTCACATCATTAGCGTGACCTCTTCCTCCTCCTCCTCCTCCTCATCATCATCATGAAGTCGTGGATGTTTTTGTATCCGGCAGTAGTGTGTATAGCTACCATGTATGCTTGTATTCTAAAGTATCCACATTTCTTTCCAAACTTCTTATGTACAAATTCGTGGACACTGAACCCCATCAAGAACATTGTCTTCGATCTACCTAGTAGGGTTTCTAAAGATACTCAGAAGCGATGAATTACGAAAGACATTCAGTAAATATTAGCCAAGCTATGTCACTTGCCATGCTGTCGTTGTATTAGTTGCTGTCGTGCTGTCGTTGTATTTGTTGCTGTCATGATGTCGTTGTATTTGTTGCTGTCATGTTGTCGTTGCATTTGTTGCTGTCATGCTGTCGTTGTATTTGTTGCTGTTATGTTGTCGATGTATTTCTTGCTGTCATGCAGTCATTGTATTTGTTGCTGTCGTGCTGTCGTTGTATTTGTTGCTGTCATGCTGTCGTTGTATTTGTTGCTGTTATTTTGTCGATGTATTTGTTGCTGTCATTTTGTCGTTGCATTTGTTGCTGTCATGCTGTCGTTATATTTGTTGCAGTCATGCTGTCGTTGTATTTGTTGCTGTCATTTTGTCGTTGTATTTGTTGCTGTCATTTTGTCGTTGTATTTGTTGCTGTCATGTTTTCGTTGTATTTGTTGCCGTCATGCTGTTGTTGTATTTGTTGCTGTCATGTTGTCATTGTATTTGTTGCTGTCATGTATATGTTGCTGTCATGTTGTCGTTGTATTTCTTGCTGTCATGTATATGTTGCTGTCATGTTGTCGTATTTGTTGCTGTCATGTTGTCGTTATATTTGTTGCTGTCATGCTGTCGTTGTATTTGTTGCCGTTATGTTGTCGATGTATTTCTTGCTGTAATGCTGTCGTTGTATTTGTTGCTGTCATGCTGTCGTTGCATTTGTTGCTGTCATGCTGTCGATGTAATTGTTGCTGTCATTTTGTCGTTGCATTTGTTGCTGTCATGCTGTCGTTGTATTTGTTGCTGTTATGTTGTCGATGTATTTGTTGCTGTCATTTTGTCGCTGCATTTGTTGCTGTCATGCTGTCGTTGTATTTGTTGCAGTCATGCTGTCGTTGTATTTGTTGCTGTCATTTTGTCGTTGTATTTGTATGTTTTCGATGTATTTGTTGCCGTCATGCTGTTGTTGTATTTGTTGCTGTCATGTTGTCGTTGTGTTTGTTGCTGTCATGTTGTCATTGTATTTGTTGCTGTCATGTATATGTTGCTGTCATGTTGTTGTATTTGTTGCTGTCATGTATATGTTGCTGTCATGTTGTCGTATTTGTTGCTGTCAGATCGTCGTTGTATATGTTGCTGTCATGTCGTTGTATTTGTTACTGTCATGATGTCGTTGTACTTGTTGCTGTCATGTTGTCGTTGTATTTGTTGCTGTCATGTATATGTTGCTTGCATGTTGTCGTATTTGTTGCTGTCATGTTGTCGTTGTATTTGTTGCTGTCATGCTGTCGTTGTATTTGTTGCTGTCATGTTGTCGTTGTATTTGTTGGTGTCATGTTGTCATTCAAATGTCACTATCATATCACCCATGTGCACCCAACAAAACATAAAAAAAGTTAAAGTACCATAGAAACGATTTATTTTTTCACATATTTTAATAATACACGTGTTTCGGTCGTATCAAAGGCCTCCTCAGACAATTATATACGAAACATAGTATTGGTATATGATATAGCATGATAAGTAAATTAAAATAAGATTAAGTACTGTGCACTCTATGGTAACGTATGCTTACTTCAAGTGAAAAGTAAATAAATGAGTGCTGAATCAGATCAGTAACAGACCTATTAACTAATAATGTTTGTTGTCATTTGGCCGTTAAATATGTTGTTGTCATATCGCTGGACATCATATCGCCGTTTTGTTTGTTGCTGTCATGTCGTTGTGTCCATGTCGCTGCCATGTTGTTGATGTCAAGATGTTACTGCTGATATCGCTAATATTTGTATCATATTTTCCCGTGGTATATACATGTATTGCCAGAACATTAGTTACAATAGGTCACCATGTACGTACATTGAATAATACATGCACACCTCCAAAATTACAGTATTTGGGCACTTGTAGACATTCTCACGTTAGCAAATAGTATATTTATGCCCTGTGCTGCTGTGCTAAAAAGGACTTAATTAGTCAACGGGGAAGATTGTGACAATTATCATGATTAGAAATGTGCAATGGTAAACTGCTGTTCTTAGGGAAAATTCTCACGCTCTCAGAGACACACCCCCAAAAGATAAACCAAAGTACACGATTTCTTTAGTACACTTTCCCTTGAACTGCATATTCTTAGATAGAAATGTGGTTTGACATTTGAATCCTTTCTTACGTTGACAAGTACACGTAATAAAATGTAATTAAATGCGGATTAGAGCTATTTGTACGTAAAAATTGGTTTGTGCAATTGACACAACAATAGGTTGAATGTCATTTGGGGGTATATATAAATGTATATATATATAGGGGATCTGGGTGGATCGAGGCAGATACCCGACGGCATGGAGCGCCACGTCCTCATCGTTGTACAACTTCTCCTCGTGGTGGGAGTGGTGGTATCCGCACCACAGAAACGTGCGTAAGTATCTCTTAATCTTTATACATGTATTATAATGATCCATTAATTGGCGGTAAGCTTTTACTGACTGCAATGGTATTAAGTTCATGAGCGAGTCTCCTGCAAAAAAAGTCAAAACTACATTAAATACGATTTTTGTCGACTCCGAAATATTTTATCTTTTATCATTTGATAACTTAGTAAAATAAACTGGTTTTATTATTAACGCAAGAGTGAATTTTTTTATCGCTGTAAATAGCAATTTACAAGTTGAGAGTTATTCCGGATCCCTGTAAAGTGCGACACGAAGCAAAAACGAAACGAAACAAATGGACACGAAACAAAACAGATCGAATCGAAACTGAGCGAAACTAAACGAAACAACTTATAAAACTTAAGGTACTTTAGAAAAAGAGCCACAAAGAGGGGACAAACCCTGATGGTGTTATGAACTAAATTTATTTCAAATTAAAAACCATTTAATCGGATATCATACGGACAAAAAATTCCAAGGGTATTCTATGTTGCATAGAATATGAGGTCTGCAACTATAACAAAGCCAAAATCATATGTATAGTAATCCCAATTCAATCGTGAATCTATTTAGCACTGCTTTCATTCGTAGAAATTATAAGTGGATATTCTCGACAAAAGAATTTAACGTATGTGCGATGGAATTTTATTTAATAGTGATAAGTTTGATATGATGGATTATGGAGGAATAAAACCAGTACAGACCGAGGCCCAAGGCCGAGTTTGATCATGGTTTTATCACCCTATAAACCGTTTTTGGCTATCCAAAACTGGAGATCGGATTGAATCAAAGCGCGTCTGAAATTGGCTAACATTCACATAAGAGAAAGTGCTTAAGTGACAAATATGGATAATGACCATATTCCTATATACAGCACAAAATCGATAATTCAGAAAATCAGAATCCGAAGGCACACAAAATCAGGATAAAACAGGAACCAAAGTAAATAAACAAAAACCTCCACCACATGAAAAGAAGCGAACTCCCGAAAAGATAGACTTTTAATTGCTAATGAATTATCACATCAATAAAAAAGATACGATGGTCTTCTATTAAATATTCGCATTTTAAATCATTCTAAATTTAGACGATGAAAAGCAACGGTAACCCCCCATTTTTATTACATTAAAAGGTAGATAAAAAGTATTTTAGTTTTTACACAAAGCTTGCTGTCAGTTAGCTTACTTTAAATACAATCATTCAATTTCGGATATAACAATTTCTCCAGTTCAGTCATTCCAAAAACTTAAAAATCAAAGTAAAACTGAAATTAAAAAACGCCGCTTACAAGCTGAACTTGCCTGGATAACCAAACTGCAAACTGCTTACCCCCTCGGTCTAAACGATCAGATTTATGGACAAGGAAACATTTCTTCGACCTCTTCAAATATTAATGTCTTTTCAATCCGCCCTAACACTAAAAGGAAGCATAGGTCTCACGGTAAAAGGCGAAACAAAAAACTTAGAAAAAGAGCTAGAGTACATCGTACCCTCAAAGATTTACTGATCATTGCACGCAACGGCGGCAGACATGAACTGCTACATGCTCTCTCTTCAGTTCCAGCAGTTCAATTAAAATCTATCTTGGATGAAGCACTGGTTGCATTCTTAAGAAACACTGATTGATTCAGGCTAAACATCATTGTTGCATTCGCACAAAATAAACTATAACCTTTGGTTAAAAACACCTCCCCTTAAAGACGATTCATAAAAAATTCCATTTATTAACAAAGGATTTGATCTTCTGAACATGTCTAATATTTTTCTGGATCATCACGTACAAAGTGCCATTCCTCAATATTTTTGAAATTTTTGAACATCCTCTTATTTGTTACAAATATAAGAGACCTATTCGAAATTTCGTTTTTAACTACAACAAAGTTACACAAGATCCTAAAATACTTGAATCACGTCCTGCTTCTTGCGAATGTGCAACGTCTGAATATCTATATAAACCAGCTGGTCATATTATTACAGGTGACTTTTCAATTATCAAAGACAGGCAGCTCCGTGGTCTTCTCAAAAAAGGACCTAAATATAGAATCCCATCCAAGATAGATTTTATTAAATGTCGCGAAGTGCTAAAGGAAGCATACCAAACGATGGTGTAAATCGGAAGGAGTCGAATCGCGTGCTCTGAATGCCTGGAAAAACTTCATTTTGGATATTACATATATTCGAATAGATAACTACCACAAAAATCCTCATCTTTTTGAAAATCCAATTTCTAAATCTGAAAGATATTTCAAATCCAAGTTACGTAATTTACATGAAAAATATGTCTTCGCGCCTGCAGACAAAGCAGCCAACAACACCATAATTATTTGAAAACGCTACTACATATCAACTTTTGTTTCGGAACTTTCCTCTACTAATACTTTTATCGAAAGCAACGAAAGTGTTCCCAATATTTTGAACAAACATAACAGTGAAATTTCTTCTTTTAACATCCCTATTCCTAAATTGGATCTCCCTACAATACACTGTATACCAAAACTTCACAAGTCTCCTTACAAGGTTCGATACATTGCTAATTCTAGCAACTGCTCAACAACAGTTTTGTCCAGAAATCTGACGTCAGCACTTATATTCGACTTCTAAATCGAAGGGTTTCTTTTCCGCCACAGATTACAAATCATACAAATCATGGACATGTGGTAACCTGTGTATTGCCTTGTCCTTCCTTTTGGACAATGTTAATGTAAGATTTGGTGAGAAACTCTACAAGCAGGTTGTAGGGATTCCAATGGTTACTAATTGTGCGCCTCTTGTTGCAGATTTATTTTTATACACGTATGAAAAGGAAGTTATCCAAAATCTTCAAAAGCAAAGAAAAAATGATGATGTGAAATGCTTCATTGGTACTTCTTGGTACCTGGATGATATTCTTACTATCGACAATCCTGTTTTTGAAAAGTATAAAAATGTTATTTATCAACAAGAATTGCTTCTAAACAAGGCAAACGTTTCAAACACAGAAACACCATTTCTGGACCTTAATATCAAAATTGTAAATGGAGAGATCCATACAAGTGTGTATGACAAAAGAGATAATTTTGGAGTTAACATATTAAATTTTCCATGGCTTGACGGTGACGTTCCTAGATTACTGTCCTATGGTATCTATATTTCACAGCTCACCCGGTATGCTAGAGCATGTACTGATGTTTTGGATTTTCATAGTAGAAATTTACAAATTACCAGGAAACTTTTAGGACAAGGTTTTCGCTTTCACAAACTAGTAAAGACTTTCTGAAAATTTTACATAAATTATTGTCAACTTCTTCTGAAATTCGGACCAATACAGGCAACAGAGTATATTACTTTGGGTATTTCACAACCTGCATTTTATGGTGACATTATTACCAAGATAAGAAGGATCAAAGATAGACAACATCACTATCAAAAATGCGTCAGAATCATCAAACGCCTTTTATACCGTGGATATGATCCTAATGTCACCAGACGGACAATAGGCTTGGTACTAGACCAATCTACAGTCTTGTACAAGCGCATTCTTAAAACTTGCACTCTGACTGACTGTGACGACGGGACTCAATGACGGACCCTGTCCAAACCTCTTTAGAGAAGACAGGACCCAGACCACATGTCCTCTCTGAATGTCAGTCGGACTCCTCGGGTGATAACATACATGCGCTCGCGGCGGCAGAGCACTGATTGTTTTACGTACGCCCTCTTTTTATATCCATTTACAAATTCATCTGTGTTGCTTGGGCCCCTGCGTTTAGCGGTCTTGTTTGTGTGTGGTAATCTGACAGTGAGGTGGTTGTTTTACACCACAAATGTACGTTCTTCGAGACCTCTGGGTAATCGGAAAAGTGGGAGGGTTGTGCGCACGTAATCCAGGATAACCACACCTTCTGCTATTTCCGTGGCAGATGGCCGTCCTAAGTTGGCTCCGGTTGCCCATTGGTCTCGTTGGTTTATGTGTAGTCTTTTGTGTTTGATGTTTCTGTGTTGTTCGTTGACGTTCCTTGTCCCTTATGCGTCTCTTTCTGTGCTTGTCTGCTGTGTGATTTGCATTGAGTGTTTTGGGGTTTTGCTGTGGGTGCTACAACCTGGTGTTGTTGGAGATCCCCTCCTTTGCTTTAAATATTGTGTATTCTAGCAAGAAGAAAATCTGAAAACACTATCCGTATAATGCAAATGTTACTCTTGTGAGACCAATCGCACATTTCTTTTCTTTTTCATGTTTATTAAGATTCAAGCGACTGAAATTTCCAAGGATGTGCGATTGTTGGAAGACGTATCGCTACAAGGACTTTTCGATGCAGCTTTCGGAAGAAAATGCATTTATGCGTTATGACTTTCAGTTCGATCATCTTCGTCCATGTTGAAAAATTATCTGTTCTTTTAAAAATGATGCTATCAAATTTGAAGACGTTTATCATTTGTACCATCTGATGGTGTCCCTGCTGGTGGACCAGGAGTCCCCGAGGACACATATAGCCATGTTCGATCAACTTCGGTTGATCGTCTCTTCGATGCATTCGAAAATTTCTGTTCTCAAAATTTCTTTAACTTTCTAAAACGTTGGTCCTGTAGCATCATATTCAACCCCAGCCTGTTTTTCGGTAAATTTTCGGACATAATAATTTTCACAGTGAATATTACATTGTTTAGATTGAGGATCACAGACAAGGATTAAATACCCGTGACGTGCATGTCTGGTCCATGCTGAAAATGTATCTGTTCTTAAATGATGCTATTGAATTTTAAGACCTTTAATTAACTCCTGTTTTCCAGAATCCGTGACCACCCTGATAGATCTGCCAATCTTCAAAATCAGAACTATTACATGGTCAATAGAACAAAGGAGGGGATCTCCAACAACACCAGGTTGTAGCACCCACAGCAAAACCCCAAAACATCCAATGCAAAAACACAAAGCAGACAAGCACAAAAAGAGACGCGCAAGGGACAAGGAACGTCAACGCACAACACAGAAACATCAAACACAAAGGACTACAACGAGACACACGTTTCACATGTAGCAGGAAATATATAATTTATATTATAATATAGTATGATTTATTTCTTTATTTTTCCGTATAATATATTCAGAATTTAAACGATAACTCTTTTCAGGCTGGAGAAAATAGTCGTGGACAATGGAATGCCGCCTAACGAAGAGCCAGAGCCTCAAGTATTTATCCAGAAGGTGAAAGAGGTCTTGTTGACGCGACAGATAAAAGAGGTGGTCTTATGAAGACTAAAAGAGGTGGCGATATGAAAGTACTTCGTGAGGTAATGGAAAGAGCGAATGCCGATAAGAGAATCCCATACGATAAATCTAATAACATGGATATGAGAAATTTGGTGGATGACGAAATAATGAAGAATCGGGAGGTCAACATGGGGAGTGATATGCGCCGTGAAAGGACAGAACAAGAAAAAAGGAGGGATGAAAACGCAAGGGCACTAACCAATGAGAGGAACGAAATGAAAGACGCAAGAAGCAACGTTGAAAAGCGGGGTGATAAAGATGGAATGATGATTGGTAAAAGAGCAACGTCACAAATGACTAAATCTGAGATCCAAGAGGCATTGAATGATCACCGGAAGTACCGTGCACAGGAGGATGCGTCCAACATGTGGAGTATAGTGAGTTGTAGGCTTGTATGAAGTCCCAACGTGGGCGACATTTTGTAACAGCGGGAATTCTGGGTACATGTACCTTAATTCCAACTGTAGGGATGAAGTAACACACACGTGTACCCAGAATGCCCGTTGTTACAATCTTTTTCAGCTTTTGCGCTTTATCGTTGTGTATTGGCAGTAGGGAATGGGAAAAAAATCATGAATAGCACATTTTTTTCCATTCCCTACTACATGCCAATACACACTAATAAAGCGCAAAAGCTTAAAATAAAATCTTTATATTTACATTTTGTAACTACTCCTGTGACGTCATAACCGGATCGAACCATAAATAACGTACTCTCTACAGCTAGATGTTGCAATTATAAGGGAAACTTATCTTATTTTTATCAATTCTTTCAATTAGATGCTACAAAAGAAGTGAAAATTTGCTGAAATGTTCATTCTAATGTAAATGTAACAAATAATGAGTATAACAGCTTTAGAATTTTAGGTAGATGGTCATTTTTCTTTGTCACGAGATCTTGAAATACATACTATGAACACCTATATCTACACAAATCACAACAATTTATGATAACGACACATTATGCTCATTTCACCTTGTCTAAACATTATTAGACAGAATGATCAACTTTATATGGTGAATATAGGTAGCATTCAGCGAACACATCTGTTAAAAAGGAAAACAATAAGAAAAATGTATGTCTTTCGGAGCAATTTCATGTCTAAAAAAGTATACTTTTGTTGAAAATATTGCCAACATTTTTTTCAAAAAGCGGGTCTAGGTGTACTTTTTCTTGTTTTCATCCTTTCTTCACATCATAAGAAATGAATTGATGTAATAGAAATACAATATTCGTGGTTTTTTTTAATTATCACATCAGTGAAGTTTCCCTACTCCTGATTTTTTCTTTGTTTATTCATTTACTTTCGGTCACGTTTTAGCAAAACTGGTATGATCTATGTTCAATAATCAATATTAAATGTTGTGAAAATACTTATTTCAATTTAACTTAGCGTATTACTATGTTAAGATGGAAATATTAAGCGACGTACGTATACGAAAAAGAAAAACGTACTTACCCTCTCATCGAAGCGGGTGTTCATAACTTATTTATCCCACCCTAATAATATTGCATTTAGTATTTTGGATTAATTAGGGGATAAACGTACTGTGTTTTGTGGTTCCGACAGTTATATGTTGGATATACTGTACTGTTGGAAACGCAGTTATACCGTCGGGGCTTGTCAATTATATACCTGTCGGAACCACAAAACACAGTACGTTTATCCCTATTCTAATTCATGTGTACATATTTTAACTTTTTATACCCCTCAGAGGGTCTCATGTATCGCTTTAGAGGTGACGTTGCTACGGAGGACTAACAACGACCAACAGAAATTATTGCGCTGCAAAATATGAAATAGTACTACTTCGTATTTATTACAATAGCGAAAAATCAAAGTGTAATCAATAATAAACTTACTTGCTCTGTTGTTTACATGTGGAGAACGCCATTTACAAGATCATACCTTGTAGTTTTAACGTCACAGTATGACGTCACAGGAGCGAAGAACAAAGGGAAGCATGACGTCATACGCAAAAAGTGCGCTAAAACTTCTAACGTGCAGATTTACGTAGGAATACATTTTTAAAAAGTATGTCAAGTGAGTCGGTGTGCGGCATGTATATCGTCGTTATACATACTTGTAGAAATCCTTTGAACCAATCATGAATGCGTGAAACAAACAGTATGAATTAGAATCAAGAATTGAGGCAGAAATGGAAAAATGTGTCAATCGTCCTTATTTATCGTCGCTTTATTAAAGCCGTTTGAAACACGGACCATCCAAGCAGTACGTAATTATACAACCCTCCTGCACACACTGCATACACCGCATACACAAGTGGAGGGTGGACATGAATCGGGTAGTACTCCGCGAGTTCCCAAAGAGGAACGGCTAGGCTAGAGTACTCTGTGACGGGTAGTTGACGACTGAGTTCCCAGCAAAATATGTAACATCATTACAACCAAGTGACAAAATACTGCAATAGAGGACTGCCGGTACCCAAACAGAAAGAAATAAAGTATCTGGTCTGCCGATCGTAGGCCATCATTTTACGATATTGACCGTGGGTAAAAATTATTGACTGCGTAATATTTCTGCGTTTGTGTTATCCGTTTTCCAGTTGAGCAAACCAGAAATAGATTGTAAACAAAATTTTACTCGTTAATTGATAAATTCTTACATAAAATTTTATTATTTGTCGTATTTTAAATATGACTTCAACATTCCTGTTGCCCTTTCCTATGTACATTCAGTGTATGCCACATAATATAAAAAAATTCAATTTTTACCTCAATTAATTGATTATTATGAGAGGAAGACTTTGTCACAATATGAAAGCACTATCAATCACCACAGAAAAGTTATGGTCAATGTTAAGGTTTTTCAAAAGTATGTCAAGGTCCAGTTAAATGGATTTTTTTATCTTTAGGATTGCCTAAAGATAAAATGGTTGCTCCTTAATACACATGTCATGAAAATTCCTTGGTGGTTGTTTTTGATTTTACTCCATCTTTTTCTGATGGGGGCAGGTGTGGAATCAGGTAAGTGATCTTAGAGGGGCGCCAACATAATTTTGATTGGTAAAGAAAATTAGGTTTTCACATTTAAGGAGTCCAAATTTTAAATTCAATAAAATTCCTTTGGGACAGTGGTACGTTTCAATGGATTGCCATTTACATAGGATATTTCGGGAAAAAAAATTACCTATAATTTCATTTTTGACAAAAACCATTTTTTCTTCCATTTTCATTTTTTCCCATTTTGCACAATCATATATTGTATATTTGTCATATCTAAGTCACTTAATCCTGAGATATATATTTCATGCTAAAATCTATTTTTTTGAATTTTTATGAAATTTCAGAAAATGTATGAAGTGCATAATTATGGACTCAAGATTATGGATTCAAATTCTGGCGTTTGCACTATCATTATGCAATGTTCAGAGCGTGCATATTATCACGTGAGTGTTGTGCCCCCTTAGGACTCTCGTTAATTGAAAATTGTAATCTACGTCTGTATTTATCTTAATTTCAGGAATGGTCAGTTGATCTAGCTAATTTGGCACAGGAACTTGCAGATACATGCGTCTTCAAGCACGATAAGCTTAAACTGTAAGCATATTATTTTTCCATCTCATATGAAGTTCTTTTATTTGTACCCGTGAAACACGAAAAGAGAATATAATCGCTATATGAGTACCTTTTTATACAAAAAGCTCGAGAGAGAAATAAACTACAACGTTAAGTATTTTACAAATGTCGGATTGATCCAAAGGAATGACATGACACTCACAAAAAAAGAATAAAAACGGTGCGAGTGATTACAACACGAAGGGATTAAACCTCAACTGTTCGAAGCACGACGGATTCTTCCTCATGAGCTACTTGCATTCACATTCACATTCAGAAAAAATACATTGAAATAAAAGACATGTTACAGACAGCGGTGCCGTACAGAATTGCTTTTTATATAGGTTTATATGAAATACACTTCATTGAACCGAACAACACCCATTCATATTCAATGTCCTGTAACCTTATACTATGCATAATGCCAAAAAAGAAAGGTAATGTAAATACATGAAAGGGGGGGGGGGGTCTTCAACAACATTCGGTTGCAGCACCAACAGCAAAACACCAAATAATCCCATGCTAAAACACATATATCAGACATCCACAGCCAGAGACGTAAAAGGGACAACGAAGAACAAAACGCAACATAGGAACATCAAACACAAAATACATAACACGTAGACCAACGTGACTAATGGGCAATCGGTGCCGGCATAGGGCAGCAACATGCCAAGTCAGTAGCAAATGGTGTGCTGATCTGAATTACGTGTGCACAACCCTCCCACTTTTCCCATCACTAAGAGGTCTCAAAGAACGCATATTATAGGGGTAAAATAACCTCCCCAGTGCAAGATGACCATACAAACCAGAAAACACAACACAGGGTCCCAAGCAACTCACAGATGGATGACAGATATGGATAATGACCATATTCCAATACACAGTACAAAATCGATAATTCAGAAAATCATAAACCGAAATACAAAATCAGGATAAAACAAGAACTATAGCAAACAAAAAAATAAAAACCCTCCACCATATGAAAGAAGCGAACTCCCAAAATCCTGCTTGCATGCAATACCCGTCACTTCAATTCGGTAGAATTGTCACATCCGATTACTTCCATTTCGAAGATACAAGTATATTCGGTGGTTGGATGGTTGATATGAAAATGGATATAAAAAATTCAGGGCGTACGAAATATTGTCCGTGCTCTGTCGGCTATAGCGAGATCATGCATGTTATCACCCGATAAGACCAACCGACATTCAGAGAGGGCAGGTGGTCGGGGCCCTGACTTCTCTAACGAGATTTAGACAGGGTCCATCATGGAATCCTTTCGTCACAGTCAGACAGAGTGCAATTCTTAAAAGCCTTGTTACACGAAGCGATTAGTAACTTGTAACTAATTGCAGAGATTTTAAGATTCGGGCGAGTTGCAGCGACAGCTAATCAAAATGCCCGGTAGGGTCTTGACCTGATTAGTTTAAATACTGGGCATTTTGATTAGCTGACGCTAAAAGTCGCATGCAGCTAATCGCAAGGATTAGAACATGTTCTAATCTGACAAAAAAGGTTGCACGAGACTTTTGAAAGTTGCATGCGAATAGTTTTAAAGCTATGTTACAAGACGCGATTTGTCGGTTGGAACCAAATGCAAACGATTAGTTGTTTAGAATGCGCTGGTACATATATAGGGCTGTATATTGATCAAAGACCAAACCAAGTGCCCGTCTGATGACATCAGGATCATATCCATTACATCCTCCATATTGTCCCCCTTTCGCGAAAGCGAGGGGACATTAAAACCGATTCTTCCGTCCGTCTGTCTGTCTGTCTGTCACAAAAGCTTTAACCTTGGGCATAACTTTTGAATGGTAAGGGCTTTCATATTTCACATGTGTATTCCCTGTGACAAGACCTTTCAGTTTTTACCTCGTGACTTTGACCTTGGAGTTTGACCTACTTTAAAAAAGTTAAACTTGGGCATACCTTTTAAATTCTTGCCCAAAGATTTATTTATTTAAAGACCTTAAATATTTATTTTCTTGCAGTGGTTGACGTTGAAGTATTATATTTCTATTTCGGAAACTTGCCATTTCATTAAAAAATATCATCGAAAATAGAGAAGATTAACATCTTAGCACCATCCTTCCAATGCTATTTTGAACATAAATTGTATTTGGATATGCTACTGAGTCGACCCTACAGGAAATTTGGAGCCGCACACTCTCTGCAAATTGCACAAATTTAATTTCTAAAAATATATCCAGAGGACGCTACTAAAATTAATTTTGGCTGTGTCTAAAAACCATTTTGAATGGAAGCATCACTGATGAGGATGTAATATCCGAAACACGTGTCTGGTGCATAATACATGTATATTGGTTTGAGTTGGTACACTTCCACAATATTAAAGACTTATTTTCTGTTGCAGTGTAGAGCAGTTAAGCTCGTTCCCCTTGACATGGATGTTTGTCAAGTGTATTAATTACTTCTTTCCAGCTCTGTCGCATGAAAAGAGCTTTGTTTCAAATTGGCAATTTATCGATTTCACGTTATAAGTATTATTTTTTCTATTTCGGAAAATGTTATTTCATTAAAAAAATCATCGAAAGAGAGCATTAACATCTTAGCACCATTCCTCCAATGCTATTTTTAACATAGATTGTATATTGATATGCTTCTGAATCGACCCTACAGGAAGTTTGGAGCCGCACACTCTCTGCAAATTGAAAAAAATTGATTTCTAAAAAATATAAGCTGAGGGCGCTACTGAAATTAATTTTGGCTGTGTCTAAAAATTACTTTGAATGGATTTAATATCCAAATCACGTGGATTGGTTTGACATTTTCTTCGGGAAGGTATAGAGTTGGAGGTGTAACTACAGGAAATCATTTTAGCAGGGAATCCCTTCCCTTTTGACTGGTGAACCGGGTTGAATAAAAGGTGTCACCTCATTGGTCAAAACTATTGAAAATTTAAAAATAGCACATTAAATCAATGTATGATTCCATGCTGTCTGGAGAAATTGATATTTGAACATGGTTTTGCCTTTTATGTAATCAATAGATCGATTTGAAAATACATTATAAACAATTACATGTACATGTAAGTTTACGTTAAACTAGCCTAGCGGTTTTTTCCTCGCTCCTGATTGGTTGGTTCTCCAACCTTTTAGTTTGTACGTTTGGTGAAGTAGGGAGTTAAAAGTTCGCAAAAATGCAACAAGATGGGTAGCGACATTTAGTTTAATGTTAACTTGAGTGCCTTCTGCAAGAAAATCAATATCTAAGGTCTTGAATATGGAGAAACAGTTAGATAACTAGATTCGTCAGACTTTGATAATGGAATTCAGTTTCTTGTATAAACGGCAGCCAAGAGACTGGATTCTGTATGACCCCCGGGAGAACTACCGAGAGCGAGTTAATCAAGATAAGATGTTATGCATAAATCTTAACATCTTGAAGTCACAGATCTGGAAAAGTTAGTTCTATTAAATGCACAACAAACAGTTTATAAGGAAAATTCTAGACTGTTATGGCACTTTAAAACTATCGAAGGTGTGACCTTATTTTTATAAATCTTTTTCAGTAACTCAACTACCCATGTGGGACAGAATCTTGGGGCAATGACTGGCCAACACTCATCTATCAGTTTGATATTAGGCCTCTTTTACGACGAGAAGAAAGACTATGATTTCATTACGAATTCATGGGATCCCAACAAAATGGTCGGTCACTATCTGCAGGTGAGTTGATAGTACATAAAATTTACTTGTATTTCCTCTTCACTTCGTGTTTACATGTTAAACGGGACTCTTGGTCCACCAGCAGTGACACTCACCAAGTAGTTCCAATGTTAAACGTCTTTAAATTCAATAGCATCATTTAAAACCTGATAAATTTACAGCATGGACCAGACATGCACGTTTCGGGTACTAAACCCTCGTCAGTGATCCTCAGTCTAAACAATGTAATATGGCAAAAAAGTATGAAAATTATTATGTCCACAAATGTACCAAAAGACGTAGCAGAATGGTAGGGATATGATGCTACAGGACCCACGTTTTAGAAATGTCAAGATATTTTGTAACAGAAATTTTCAAATGCGTTGAAGAGACAAAAGATCAACCGAAATTGATCGAACTTGGCTACATGTGCCCTCGGGGACTCTTGGTCCACCAGCAGTGACACTCACCAAGTAGTTCCAATGTTAAACGTCTTTAAATTCAATAGCATCATTTAAAACCTGATAAATTTACAGCATGGACTAGACATGCACGTTTCGGTTACTAAACCCTCGTCAGTGATCCTCAGTCTAAACAATGTAATATGGCCAAAAAGTATGAAAATGTTGTTGCAGCTGATTCGTTTTTGTTTCGTTTTGCACTTTATATGATCCTTTAAGGTACCAGTGACAGTATTGAGTTTGATCCCAAATGGTTGATTGTATATATTTAAAAACGTTGAAATTTTGCATCTAGATGTCGAATTGGCAGACGACCCTTGTTGGTTGTGGAAAGAAAGTGTGTGATAAACTAGAGGTTGTACCAACTGGTGAATTTTGGACAGATGCAACATATTACGTCTGTGACTATTGGCCACCGTAAGTATACATGCCTCAGAGGTAGATCTTCATTTGTACCTTTTGTCAACAAACACTAGATTTTACAAAAAAGAGTATTATGTTAGATACCGTTTTCTAAGAAAAAAAATTAGAGCGAGGAACCATATTTCGCCGGTGACCATATTTCGACGTTTCATAGATAATTGCTTCTCACTGGTTATCGGAAATGTTCGTCAAGTTTATTTTTCTACATCCTTTCAAATAACACCGGAATGGTCATGTTTTGTTAGATTGTGATATATCCTGCACTCAATATTGACAAAATATACCACAAAATGGGGAAAATTTAACGAAAACACCAAATTTTAGACGTAAAAATCCGGAAATTTTGACAAAAACCAAAAACCTTTTGGCTGTAAAAGGTAAATTATGCCAAGGGCGTCATTTTAAGGTAGTATCAAACAAGTTTTGAACAACTTTTATATTTTGATTTATCATTTATTCTGTATTTCTTGAAGTGTATGCCGAAGCAAAAAGTTGTTAATTATCGCGCTTTTCCAGATTGTAACTATTTAGATAGAGACATGATCAATTTTTGTGATAGACCAAACATGTCAAAAGGACTTATGGTTGAAATGAAACATGATTCTGTATGTAGTTATCTTTTTTTTTTTCGTAAAAATGAGCTTTAAGGTTGGAAATATTGGTTTTTGTAAATGATTGCCGATCGCGTGAACTTCAAGCCTTAAAGTGAAGTGAAATTTGTTTGCGATGATTTTAAGTGTGAATGAAGGTCAAAGCGGAATAAAAACTCCAGCAAAATGTGCATTTACATATGTTATTTTAAACCATAAAGCTGATTAACATCAAAAGCACATATCCATATTGGACTGGCAAATTTCTTTCTTTTTTATTTTTTGCTTCACATGCCGAACATAACCTCAATTTTTGAAAATTAATCATTTTAGGCTTTACAACTTCTTATGTTATTGACATTATTAATGATTCCTTTATAATTCAGTGTGAGCTGGAAGGAGCCCCCTTACGAGAAGGGAGAACACTGCTCAATGTGTATAATGCCTGAATCCCCAGGGATGGGATTCCAATGCAAAGACGACGGATGTGGTATGTATGCATAAAAACGATATTTATATTGAAAAGAAATTTAAGAGCATCAATTAGCCAAAAATAACTTTGAATCCATGCATTTCTTAAATTAAGATTTTCAAAAGACATTAATTGTTTGAATCGGAATGAGAAGGGGGAGAGTGTCAGGAATTGGACTATATTCCTTAAAAGTAGGATTTCACGGAGAAGGAGTCGCTCCTTTCCTCAAATATGTTAAGACCAGTATGGACCCCACTACTATGGTTAACTCTTTCAGCTTGACATCTCGAAATTACCTTGTTAGTCGATATCAAGATATCGACTAATTCTAGATTTGTACAGGTTTGTCAACTTTCGATTTGATTAATCAGATCCAAAATTGCAGTAAGGGCAATTGTCCGATAGAAAGAAACATTCTTGTGACTAGTGAAAAACACGTGACCAGAGCTATCCACTACATCTACAATGATATTTTTTTCTTGAACAATTGTTACAGTGTGTGATACAGTAAACCCTATGCCTTCAAAATCCCTAATGACATTTCTGGATCCTTGGATCCATTGCATCAAAGAAACGTTTGGATACTTAGAATGCGAGGCTGCCAGTTGGCTAATTAAAAAGTTTCTCACCATCCAGCCGACTAAGCTGTTTCGTTGAGGATACTCCATTTTGTTTGTATATTTTCTTTCCAAAGACAAATTGATAAATGCAACAAAGAAATTAATGAGTGATATAAAAATGGATAGGACTGTGCGTAGTCACATAATTTAATAGGAATTTTTTTTTTAGAAGTCTCCCCTTATTTTCCCCAAATTCTTTAATCGGAACTCTCCGCTTTTCCCGCGAATATATACTGAAAGGCTTTTGATTGGTCAAGTTAATTTGCGTTATAATGGAATTTTCCTACCGCACAGGTCAAGCAATTTATGAATGACTGTGACTTGAGTTGTCTAGTGCAAATGCACTATTTTCTAACTTTTCAGAATTATCAACACATAAGTTCCCATTATTTTTGTGTGAATTTCATGCTCGTAACTCTCCGCTTTTCCCAGAAAGGCTTTTGATTTGTGCGTTATAATGGAATTTTCCTGCGGGTCAAGCAATTTATGAATGACTATAATTTTTGTGACTGGTGTAAATGTACCTGCTTTCTAACTTTTCAGAATCATTAACACATAAGTTTCGATTGTGTAACCAGTTTTTTTTGTGGATTTTATGCATAGCTTTACAGGGATCACCCTAGCCCTGCAGAGGAATGAGATAAAAATCTCGTTTGCTAAAAAGCAATGAGATTTTTTCGATTTCAATGAGATTTTGAATGAAAATAAAAAAGTGAAATAGAAATCAAACTTCCGTTTCTCTTTATTTCCGTGGAGTCCACATCTAGCAACACATTATTTGAATGTGAGAATCGCCATGGAATTTTTTCCATTGTTTGAATGCCATTTCAAATGACAACTGAGGTCAAATAAGATTTGTTTCTTATACACCGCTATAAGTCGCCGACGAGACTTTTTTTCACAACTTCAGAGAAAAATATTGGCCTTGTCTCATTAACAATCGCTGATTAAATATGAAGTATATATTCATTCAAAGGAAATTACATTGTCTTGTGAATGTTTTTTTAATGTTCCAACGGATTTCAGTGCGTCGTGACAAGTCATTTTACGGAAACGTCTAATCTGCGAGTATGGGGTCATTGGGTTGTACGACAAGACTTTGAATATATTTTTAAGGAATTTGTATAGCTTTTGTTCACATTGACGATTTCAAGGACTTATAAACTGTTTACAAGTCATTGAAGATACTAACCCGTAGTTACTGCCGAGTACTGGCCACAAGCCGACACGTTTCGAGTACATAGCCGGTCTACTCGCGTGTGCAATACTATGAAAATGTTTCAACTGTGTTTGTATGTACTATATATAGTAATTTTCTTTTCCGGTCATTTTCTATGCAGACAAAAGTCTACACCGAGACTGCATTGTAATATTTCATACTATATCGAGTCTTTGGTATTATAATGACAAAAGAGCACGTACCGCTGACAACCGCTAGAAAAATGTAAAACTAAATGCCTGCATACAAAACGGGAATTTCGGGGAAAAGATTGGGTATGTATATATACAGAGTCGGCGCGGCAATACCTGCCGAGTTTTCATAAATACATACGTGATGTCCCACGCGGAATTCGAATAATCGGCTTACAATTTTGAAAACTCTTGTTCTGTTGCATTGTATCAAACTAAGTGCGATTTATGCAAAGGAGGTACGCGATTTTTTAGCGCGACAGAGCAGAAAAAATGCGATATTTGAGTAAAAAATGCGAGAATATCGCAAAATCGCGGCCTAGGGTGATCCCTGGCTTTATATTCTAATACTGCTCTTTACTTTAAAAGTAAAAAAAAAATTAACTATTTGAAAAAAAAACCAAAAAACAAAAAAATTGCGTGATTAAATAAATGTTGATATCGACCAAGCTTTTTTGGAAAGCTAATACTTGTTAGAGGTTAATTGCCATCAACTGCCCTGCTGACAGGCGCGCAGCTCACTTCTCGCCAATTTTTATCTTTATCTGCATTGTTTGAGAGATCTTGATTTCTCGTACAATATAACTATATTAAATTTATAACACCCTCAGTAAAATTTGCCGGTATGATTTTATGAAAGCTATTATGTACATGTATGTTAACCTTATATTTTTACTTCAGATGAATGTAGGTTGGATAACCAGAATTGTCGTGAGTATATTAAAAATAGATCTTCGAAAATTTATTAAAAAAAAAAATAAAAAAAAAAAAAAAAAAAAAAAAAAAAAAAAAAAATATATATATATATATATATATATATCATAGATTCAATAGTTTGTTAGATCTTTCGTTGTAGAAGAAAATTTCTGTAAATTAACAAGACGTGTCATTGTACAACGCATGCGCACATCTCTCTTTTCTTGAAAACCCTCTGTCAGTTTTTAGCTTACCTTGTATATATACATTTAAAATCCTCTGCCACCTGCAACTGTTTATTAACATTCTGCATATTTACACTTATTTTCTCTCTGTTATGGCTTTATTTTGGTTCAAACTACAGTACTAGACGGTCCCATGGCGGGCCTCTCACAATGTATTTGCATTGATCCTTTTCCTGTTCGTTTTTTCCTTCGCTTCCTGTACTTTTGCTGTATTGAGTTAGTTCTCTTTCTGTTCTAGACATATACATGTATCATGAGTGATCATCAACTTCTCAAATGATTCCTTTGCATCCTTTAGTTTTGATAAGTTTTTCACTGTCGGTGTCCCTCATTGATACTTTTACATGTCGAGACTTTTTGCGGCCATTTGAATTTTCCACGTCTGTTCTTCCTTTCGTCACAACATTTGTAATAGTCCATTTTCCAGAAAATATCCATGACCGTTTTAAACCTTGATTTTATATGTACAGACACCAGACATCACATCATTTGGCAAAATTTTCATATTGTGACGTCACATCTGATCGCACTGTCTTGAAGCACCTTGATGTGTTGTCATGCTTTCTATTTTGACGTCACAATGAAAATATCGCCAAATTTTGTGATGTCTGGTGTCTGTCCGCCGAATGAATCTATTGGAAAATCGGCTATTGCAGTAGGGCGGCCAAGCCAGATTTGCGCGTGACGGCAACCGTTGCTAAGAACGGCGCATTAATATAAAAAGATGTTCGCGTCGCCGTTACTAAGCAATTTTTCGAAACTTTTTCACCGCGGAAAAATGCTAATGACAGCGATATACATTGATAGCATCAAATTTAAAAAGATTAAACAAAATCTTTAAGATTTTATTTATCTTAATCTACCCAAGATGTGCTGTTTCATTCTGTCAATTTGTCGAAAATCAGCTGACAAAATGACAGCATCACTTTTAAAGTTCGACTTCCATGCCCCCTTCCTCGCAAACAGGGGGATCGTTTTCAAAAATATTAAAAAGTGGTTCTGTAATTTTTTGATATGTTGTGGAGAATATATCCAAGTGTTCAATTCTCAAATTTTATGAAAATCGGTGAGGGACCATTTTTTTGTACCTCATTTATGTACCCCTACATGCTGCACAGTTTCGACAATTTTGGAGAAATCGTCGATCGACCGAACGCTTCGACATCAGAAATTCACAAAGGATGATATAAATTCGAATATACCATTCCAGAAGAAAAGTTTGTTTTAACCTTTTGATGAGCAAACATTTAAATTGTGAAAAATATCTCCAGAATTCAACAGACCGAAGATTTTTCCAGCGACCTTCCTAATTTCCTCTGATCAAGTACAAAACTGCCACGCACAAGAGAAAAATGACATTTTCTTGGATATGCCAGACCATACATGCACAATTTGAAATATTCTCATTGTATCCGAGAAAAATACATATAAAAATTCCAATTTTGTTCTGTTTAATGTGCAGGAGCTTTCAATAATTGGAAAACAAAAGATACAAATATGTGATATTGTTTGCAAGAAAGCCTATCTTTACTTTTTTACTCCAGATAGTCATTACAAAAGAAATAACTATTATGATTTAATGTGCCCATGATCCATGACAGTTGAAGTTTACATTCCTATATCATGAAGAAGAAATTTAATTGACTAATTAATCCTCTGCAAGAATTCACAAAATATTTATTTCATTATCTCACTATATTTGCCATTGCCCAATAAGATTCACAGTCATTAATCATGTTAATTGTTTTCTGAAATGTTGACAGGTCTTGAACTCTTCCATCTTCTGTGAATAATCCATTTGTATGATATTTTTGCACACTCACAAATCACAAAGAAGAATATGATGGCAATATGCACAATCTTCAAACCAATTCGATGTAGAATATGATATCAATATACTTTAGTACACAATTTCCAATCAATAATTCCTTTTAAATGCATGCCTTCCATATAATAAGCCACTGGGTGATTTTCAGACAGCAAGATTTCTTCTAACAAGTTTGACCCGAGAAAAAACAACATTTTAATTAGTTTTAAGTCATTCATTTATTTACTCATTGATTTATTTATTTGTTTACTTTGATACAATTTCACTAATGCATAGTCATAAACTGAAAAAAATCAAAATGATTCATAAATTGTACTTAAATTGTAATGTATAAATCCTTTATAACTATTTGATTGTATATGTTATTTATTTAGCAATCATAATTTATCACTGGAAAGAATAGTATTGATAAATTCAACACTCAACCAATGGAATCCATGGAAAATTATTTTTAATGACTTGAACTACAAGATAATCAAATTATATTATGATATATTATCTATCTAGAAATTCATAGTTTAAATTATCAATATTGCATTTTGCATTTTATATGTATGTAAATGTTTGAATGTAAATGTAAGTAACCCCTCCCCCCACCCCCATTAATCTCTTTTCTCTTTCCACTTTATATTCTAAATGAAAAAAAATACATTTATAATAACATGTATACTTGTGAATGACAAAGTGTAATTTTCTAAAATTTAAAGAATATGGCTTAGGGCCCAATGAGATGGGAGGTGGGGGGGAGGGGTAGGCTTGGTTGGTCAAAATAAAGGCACATAAATTAACTTAATAAACTGATCAGTTCAGTGATTGAAAATTATTACAAATCTTGGTAGTATTAGTAATGTATGAGTATATGTATGTGTGAGAGAGAACGAGAGAGATAGAGAGAAAATATTTGTTTACAAATTTGTTTATTTACCTTGAGCTTGAGGAAAAAGTCGATGTTTTCAATAATTCCTAGATTAATTTCGTCATCGAGCATCGGCCTAGTATCCATTTCACTATATAAACAAACAGCTGAACTGAAGAAAGTACATGTATGTGAAGTACACAAGTCGTACCATGTTTTTGCGTCATCAAGTTTACATCACACCGACACTGGCACTGTACTGACATCGGCCTTCGTGAAGTCGGGTTGGACAAAAACAGCTTGAAACCTTTATTAATCTCTTCTTAATTGCTAATCCAAGGTTAGAAATGAGTTCACGAGATAAAATCATCCAACAGTTATACTTTTTCATACACAAAATACTATAAACTCCGTATAAAGTAATTCATTCATGTTTACAATGTGACACACGTTCAATGTGTATTGGGTGCAAAATCGTGATTCTGCGCATGCCGAAACGAAGCTAACACCAGCTGATTTCAAACGGGAATTATTTCAATATATGAAAAAGTGGTTCTGTAATTTTTTGATATTTGAAAGATGCCGATGTGAATGTCATTTTTTGAAAATATTATAAAAATCTGTGAGGGACCATTTTTTTGTACCTCATTTTTATTTTCCACTTTTTGGGGCATTTTTTCCCGGGAAAATTTAGCCAACTTCAATCATCGATTTAGTAATTAAAACGTAAGGTTTGTCTAAAATAAACTATTTGAAGGTAAAATATAAAGCTAAAAGAAAAAGTTCGACGATATTCTAATTGCTGAAATAAAAAATTGTGCTGTCTAGAGCTTTCGGAAAAGGACCAAAATTCGGAGGCGTCCATATTTTCTCCGACGAGAAAGAGTGCGTCATGCGTTCGCGGACTCACATTTTACTTTTTACCGCCGCACGTGCAAATCCGGCTTGGCCGCCCTACTGTTGCGTCTGAATCTCCTACTACGTAATTGACCCTTCCGAACGCGGGAATTTTTTTTTAGAAATTCCATGACGTCACAATGCAATTTCGATGTTTGACCGAGGTTCGAAGCTTGTTTGTCCGAGGTAAAAGCATTGTGACGTCACGAAATTTTGCATTTTTTTTTTCACGCAATCGGAAGGGTCAATTTACTAAATCCTCAACAAAATTTGTATTTGTTGCTTTACGTATAATTGGGTTTGCCTCTGCAAGTTCATCAGCCCAATGCAACACAATATTTATCTCTCGTCTTGAACTATTTCAGTTATGTTCTCCTGGATGTTTTCTTACATGTTTACAATCTCATCAGTGTTAGTTTTGCATCCAATTTGTCTTTTAACTATATCTTGACCTGTTGTTCGGTCGTTTCAGTCTTCATTTCCTCTACTAGTTTCAAAAAATAAAATTTTCCATTTTCTCTAGAAATTCAGCACACCTCAGTTCGACTTCTTCGTCACTTTTGAGGTTTTTCATTACCTTTTCTTCACATTTAGGATATTTTTGAATGTAAAGCTTGCATTTTAGAATGCTCGTAAGCCGATGAACTGATATGTAAATATTGGCGAAAGTCAAGATGAAGGCAGTACTCGCACCTGATAGTTTCATCCGATTCATTAAATAAATTCTTTCTTTATACTTCTTAGTTACTATACTCATTTTTTTCCTACCAGATTGCTTAGCCTTAATTAGAGATTTGCTCCTCGATCTTGATGACATTTTGCCTATTCAAAAATGGCGGAGTATTCCCTTCTCGACTTTGCGATTGAATGACTGATCGGTACTTCTTTAATGTTTATTGTATCAAAACCCTATAATTGTTTAAGCCATAAATGTTATACTTTTTGAAAAGTAGGCCAAAGTCCAAGATCAAGGTCAATAGGTCAAACGTCAAGGTCACTAAAGAAAGGTCCGATCAGAATTAATCTATTTGTAAAATATCAAAACCTACCCATCAAAATTAAAGAGATATACCCTGTGTTGAACTTTTCAGAAAGAAGGTCAATGGCTAAAGTCAAAAATTAAAGTCTCAATGAAAGGTCTTGTCAAGATTAATCTATGTATGAAATGTCAATCCCTATCACTCATTGTTTTAACCATAAAGCCAAGATTTAAGTTTTGGAAAAGTAGATCAAAGTCTAAGTCATGGTCAATAGTTCAAAGGTAAAGGTATCACATAAAAGGCATTGTCTTTTGGAATCTATGCATTAAATATCAAAACTCTTTCCCTTATTGTTGAACCAAAAAAGCACAGGTTAAGGTTTCTGAGAAACAAGGCACAGTCCAGGGTCAAGGTCATTTGGTAAATAGGTCTTGATCTAAAAGGAAAGGGCTTGTAACAAGATATCTACGAGTGAAAGAAATTCCTACACCTTATGGTTTAAGCGATATAAGTATAAGTAGGTCAAGACGCCATGGTCTCAAATGAAAGGTTTTATCACAAGGTATCCACATGTGAAATATCAATGTTATACTTATACTTGAAGAGATATAAATCAGGATAAAGTTTTTGAAAAGTCAGTCAAAGTCCAAGGTCGAAGTGACTAGATCTAAGGTCGTGGTCTCAAATTAAAAGTCTCTTAACAAGGTACCTGTGAGTGAAATATAAAATCACAAAAAATGTTTAAATGAGATGCCTAAAGCCGTACAGTGGAATAATTACATCCTGTCAACTGAAAAGTCGATAAAAGACCCCAGAATATGCAAATTTCGTGCAAATTATGTGTCGTTAGTATAGTATCGTATGACTTCGTTACATTAGTGGATAATTACATTTTTCATCATAATATCATGATAGTAAGAGTGTCACCTTACATGACGGGCACTGTCCAACCCTCTTAAGAGAAGACAAGCCCCCGAGCACCTTTCCTCTCTGAATGTTTGTCGGAATCCTCGGGTGATAACATACATGAGCTCACTACAGCCGGTAGAGCACGGACTATATTACGTACGCCCTCTTTTTATATCCATTTACATTATCCATCTGTGTTGCCTGGGCCCCTGCGTTTTGCGGTCTTGTTTGGTCGTCTAACAATGGGGAGGTTGTTTTACACCGCAATTGTACGTTCTTCGAGACCTCTGGGTAATCGGAAAAGCGAGAGGGATGTGCGCACGTAATCCAGGATAACTACACCATTTGCTACTTGTGTGCCAAAGTCGGCACCGTTTACCTATATATTGGTCTCGTTGGTTTATGTGTAGTCTTTTGTGTTTGATGTTTATATGTCGTATGTCTCTTTTTCGTCTCTTGATGTGCTCGTCTTTGTGTTTTCGCATCGGGTGTTTTGCTGTTGATGTTGCAACAGGGTCTGGTTAGAGATCCCCTCCCTTCGACTGATTTCAATTTCTCATCGTCGTCTTTACTAGATTGAAGCCCAGATTAAAGACAATCTGATTGTATTTGTGATATCAAAAAGTGATGACAGTCAAATAATCTCAAGAAATTGTGTAAAAACGATGAACTTTCCCTTAACAGTATAACAGAGGCATCGTTGTACATGTGCGTCTCGCTTCGATAATCATTTAAATCCGGAATGGAAACAGTGGCGTTCATACATTGTTTAATTGATTAATACACAAAGCGAAGTATGGCTTGTAAGCCCGCATCAGCTTACTGCCTGGGCCTCTTGGTTTTTGTTCTGGCAAAATAATAAAATTCATGATCAATGATTAGTCTTATATAGCAAATAGTAAGAACTTATCAGCAGTTCTCTGTAAGAACCAAAGAATTTCAAAACATGTTGGCACGGCATGTCATGGATTTTTGAGATTTTTGGTATGGAAGTTCAATATGAAGTACTAGTATGAAAATCAACCCCAGTTTTTTTTCAAAAAGGTTGTCGTTGCCATGGTAACCGTGTCCGAAGTTTCAAAAATCGGGAAAATCTATAGGACAAGGCATATATGTAGGCTTCGTTACCATGGAAACAGGTACATTTTAAATCTTAAATTGCTTAAATTATTTTCTTTTAATCCTTATCATTATGCATATTTGTAAATTTTTTTTACATACATTTCGGATGCCTTATGTATACAAGATGAAAAATTGGGCCAAAACAGGGTAACAAAAGGCTTTGTTTTGGGCACTCAAAGACCTTTTTTTGCATGTTTTTACTGTTTTACAAGGTTGAAAATTTCATAAAAGCACCAATTTTTGAAGTCCAAATTCTAGTTATCCAATTAGTATCATCTTTGAACTCTACATGAATATAAAAAATTAATTGGGCTAATTTGTCCTTTTATATGCAAAGCAGCATCAAATTTAGTTGCTATGGCAACAATCGGCTGAAAGGTTTCAATACGATGAATTTAAACACAACCTCTATCAAACTATATAAGCATGATATTGGAACAGAAGTTCATATATACATCTATCAGAGGCGTTTTGATATAAAAATGACCTTGAAAATATTTCAAGGTCACCCACTGAATTTTCAAGGTCATTAAACTTTAACTGACCAGATTTGACGAAAAATCCTGATTTTTCATAAAATGAAGGTGTCAATATTTTAGAAACTTGAAATATTGAACTTAACAGTTATTTGCCATAAATTGATAAATGTATCACTTATTTCTAAGAACTATTGATTACGTTTCTTCACATCTTCGAATATCTAAATTCTTGGTGAGTATTTTGATAAAAAAAGGGACGAAATCTGTATTTTTCTTGTTCTTTTACGAAAAAATATTTTCCTATAAAATTGCTCCAGTTCTATAAATTCTAAGATTTTCTTTCTTACGTTCATGTGCTTTCATAATAAATATGACCTATGAAAATATTTAACTAAAAAAATCACTAAAATCGGTAACAAAAAAATTAAAAAATCAATATTTTATGCAAAATTTGAGTCTCAAAGTATAAATGACCTTGAACATCAAGCCAATGACCTTGATCATTTTAATTGTTCTTATGTAAAATATATAAGTCATATCTATACATGCATACATTTTGACAATCTTATGTAACTCTAAAGAGGAATAAAATCAATTTCAAAGATAGTATGAAACAAGCAAAAAGGTCTAATGTTGCCATGGCAACGGTCTTTGATGACATAATTTAGGTAAAACTCTTAAATACCCACTCCAATTTTTCGTTCATTTTATTTGTCAATAAACATACATTTCCATTGATGAAAATCACTAGTCTCCTATGGGTGCCTTTTTTGATATTTAAGATTGAAAATGGTCAAAAACACACTAAATTGGCCCTTATTTTCCCCTTAGATTTTCGCTTCATTTTGACTTATTTTGGCTTAATACAATAAGCTTCGTGTAATAAATATCACATATCTAAGTCTACTAAGTAAGAATGGAAGTAAGGAAGAATAGATTATATAAAGATGAACAAGCTGTTACAGTGGTATCCATGGTCTCCGGAGCTGGCTTATTTCATGGTCCAAAAAGTGCTATAAATAGAATGACCTCGTTACCATGGCAACCAGAGGTCACATTGGCTGAAAAGCGTAATTTTCATGGTCAGTACTTAATATATACCCATTATACCGAAAATCATCAAAATCCATGACATGCCGTGCCGAGCGATTTTGGTCCTTACAGAGAATGGCTATTATGAACTTAATAGGACATTACTAATATCACAATTCTTCATGACAAACTTAAGGCAATAAAAATTAAAAAAAAAACCATATGTTTGTGAAACACGAATGCCCCCGATGGCATCTTTGTCTGTAAAACAGCATATAAGTAGTTCACATTTTGAGGTCAAGGTCACAAGGTCAAATTTGGTATCCATGGAAAGGTCTTGCCACAAGAAAGTCATATGTGAAATATGAAAGCCCTATCACTTACCACTCAAAAGTCATGGCTAAAGTTTAGATTTTCAAAAGTAGGTCAAATTCCAAGGTGATGGTCATAAGGTAAAAACTTTTGGTATACATGGAAAGGTCTTGTCACAAGGAATACACATGTGAAATATGAAAGCCCTATCACTTACCATTCAAAAGTTATGGCCAAGGTTAAAGTTTTACAAAAGTAGGTGAAACTCCAAGGTCAAGGTCACAAGGTCAAAAATTTTAGTATCCATGGAAAGGTCTTGTCACAAGGAATACACATGTGAAATATGAAAGACCTATCACTTACTATTCAAAAGTTATGGCCAAGGTTAAAGTTTTACAAAAGTAGATGAAACTCCAAGGTCAAGGTCACAAGGTCAAAAATTTTAGTATCCATGGAAAGGTCTTGTCACAAGGAATACACATGTGAAATTTGAAAGACCTATCACTTACTATTCAAAAGATATGGCCAAGGTTAATGTTTTACAAAAGTAGGTGAAACTCCAAGGTCAAGGTCATAAGATCAAAAATTTTAGTATCCATGGAAAGGTCTTGTCACAAGGAATACACATGTGAAATATGAAAGACCTATCACTTACCATTCGAAAGTTATGGCCAAGGTTAAAGTTTTTCAAAAGTAAGTCAAACTCCAAGGTCACGGTCACAAGGTCAAAAATTTTGGTATCCATGGACAGGTCTTGTCACAAGGAATACACATGTGAAATATGAAAGCCCTATCTCCTACCATTCAAAAGTTATGGCCAATGTTAAAGTTTTTGCGGACAAACAGACAAACAGACTAACAGACAGACAGACGGACGGACCAAAAATTATATGCCCCCGGATCCTCGATTACGGGGGCATGAAAAAGAAAATTCATGATTTTTATATTTCTATACTATTTCTGATTTTATTGAAAGCATCCCTTCTTATATACTTTTATTTTTGCATGTCAAGTTTACAATGTACATATTTAAAAAAAAAATCATTTAAAAAATTGGAATATTTTTATCCATTAATAATTGCCTAGAATTCAAAATGATTGCGTATTTTCCTACATTGTTTAATGGTACTTTTATTGTTATCATCTTCAGATCCACCAATAGAATGTCCAAGGTACACGCCAGACGCAAACACATATATGTGTAACCGTTTAGAACAATGGGGTGCTTGCAATAAAGACGACCGAAACCATGACTATGCCAAGATAAACTGTCAAACCACGTGCAAGTATGACAACTTTTATGTTAAGTTTAGATCAAGGGTCAGATAGTTTTCATACTATCTGTCTATTAATTTTTTTACCAAAACTTAGTAAGTTTAAGTCACCCACTCCTTTCTTTAGGTGCCAAAACCTGAGTGGTTACCTTTATCCTACCTTGAATATTTCTTGTCTGACTGACAAAAGCTGGCAGTCAACGAGGTCATGGTGTTTGACCAATTTTGCTTATAAGTCCCCTTATGTTAAAACATTTTAAAAACTAAATGTATGTCCCTGACTATAGATGGGTTTCCACTATGTCGTCACACCAGCAGACAAAGACTCAAATAACTACACATTTACTTTCAAAAAGTACTATTTCGACAGTCTTATTAAAGAGTTGGGTTTGAATCGACACCTACTTACACCCCAGTTAACCTTTCTGCCACATACATGTAAATAAAAGATAAGCACAAAGTAGCTCTCGCTTCCTTTGGTTTTGACACAAACAATTTAGAATTACCATACTTATATTATATACATAAACTGCATAAAAATCCGTACAAACAGTGTTTCATCGCTGGTTCCACAAAATGTTCAACCAAATCTATTTTGATCTTACTCAAAAGTTTTATTTGAAATCAAATCTTGACTTAAAAAATATTGTTCGACAGTATAATCTCGAAGCGGTATTAACCAGATTTGGATTTTTAAAGAATTCAAAGGAACTTTTAGAATATCTGAAATCCACTCATTTCAAGAGTCCATTAGATAACAGCCTTTGATTTTTCGACACTTTACACAACAATTGAAAGAAAGACTCGCAAAAATTATTAGCAATGTGTTTACAAGCAAGAACGGCAATCGCAAAAATAAATTTATTGTTGTTAACTATGTCAAAACCTTCTTTGTGAAAGAAAAGTCCGATTCAAAAAATAAGTACACTGAAGCAGATATTATTCAAATGTTAAACTTCCTGATCGGCAATATTTTTGTGGTATTCAGAGTTTTAGTTTAAACATATTTTATTTCATAATTACATGAAATAGGATTGGGCAAAAGTTATAACAACATTACATAAGTCCTCTCCTTATTCAGAGGAAAGGTCTTTCAACAAATTGTCGGAATTCCAATGAGAATCAATTGTGTTCCAATCCTTGCCGACATTTTTCTTTTCTCCTACAAAGCTTAATTCATTCAATCTTTGGTCTCTGAAAAATATACTTAGTTTCTGACTTTAACTTGACCTACGGATATATATAATATGTGCTGTCCATCAACAATCCAAAATTCGCGGATTACCTTAGCAGAATCTATCTTTCGGAGCTTGAAGTCAACGAAACTACAGACAAATATTTCTGCATCCTATTTGAACATAATGCTGTCCTACGACACTGATGGTCACATGGACCACCTCACTCTGTGACAACTTCAATTTCAGCATCACAAACTTTCCTTTTCTGAGTAGCAATATCCTTCATCGCCTGCTTATGGCATGTTCATATCTCAATTGATACGTTATACATGTATCAGACGAGTACCAAATACACAGAATTTGTTCCGAGACGTCTTTCAGATAAGCTTCTCAATCAGGGATACATTTGTGACATACTAATATCATCACTGAGGAAGTTCTACGGTCGATACGGGGAACTCGTCATACACTATGATGTCCCATTGTCCAGAATGGTGGATGATACTCTGTCTTAGACAATTTGAACCATCCAACCACAGAATATGATTATATCATCCGAAATGGAAGTAACCAGATGTAACTGTTGCATGCAAGCAGGAGATGCTGGCTCTTCTTGGGCACCTGGTCTCACTCCCATATTTGGGGTCGCTTTTCATGTGGTGGAGGTTTTTGTTTGTTTCCTTTGGTTCCTGTTTTATCCTGATTTCGTATTCCTTCGGTTTATGATTTTCTGACTTGTCGATTTTGTACTTTGTAAAGCGATATGGTCATATTCCATATTTGCCAGTATATGTCCCTCTGTCCGTTTCTCTGCCTGGGACTTTTTAGGTTTTCCAGATATTTCGAATGAAACTTGGCGTGGTGCTTGTAAGGATAAAGTGCGGATGAACTTCTCTTTTGGTTGACTTTGACCATCCTTTTCAGGAGTAATTACACTTTGAAGAAAATTAGTTATCCAGACTTTCCTGTGTAACCGTTAAAATTATTTGAGGAAAACTTCGTGTGGAGTTTCAGGGTGATCGTTTTACTATGGTTGTCTTTGACTTATAAGGGCTGATTGATATGTTGTGAATCTCTTATTTTCAAAAGAATTTGAATTTTATCAGACATTTTGCATTATTTTTCTACGTAATCCCCTTCAGTATCTATATACTTTTGCCACCAGTGTTTAAGGGCCTCAATAACACATTTCAAGAACTCTTTATCTTGACTGGTCCGAAAGCCATCAACTGCAGTATGACGTCATCATCGGATTAAAAGTGGGTGTCAGAAATAGCTGCTTTCAGTTTTGGGAATAGATGAAAGTCTGATGGAGTAAGATCAGGTGAATAAGGCAGATGATCAATCAAATCAAAGCCACAATCATGAATGACAGCCGTGGCAGCGACAGACTTGTGAACAGGAGCATTGCCCTAATGGAACAACACACCTTAAACAAGTGAGCTTTCCGTGGCGCTTATGTTAAATACATAGTATTTGCTATTGATTATTTGTCCTTTTTGGAGATAATCTATCAGCAGAATACCTTCTGCAACCTAGAAAATCGAGGCTTCTGTCACAACATATCAATCAGCCCTCGTACTTTTTACACGAGTAATAACTGCTACATTTGCCCTTTCAAGAAAAATGGTTTGCCAGACTTTTTTTCTGAACAGGTTACAAAACTTTGAATGACACCAGAGTGATAATTTACAGATCAAGTTTGACCACTGTTGTCATTGACCCACTTTAACAGGACTTAAAAGGAATTGGTTTCCACTCTATTACATTACAGATATTTGATTGAAACTTTGTTTTGGTGGAGCTTCAGAGTGATAAATTACAGATAAAGTTCAATTATGGTTGCTTTTGACCTTATTTTACATCCATTGTTCATTGAGAATAAACCCTAAACCACTAAAGGCGGTATGGCTGGATTGCAAATGGATAGCTTTAGTTGATGTATACTATATCTAACGTATTGTTATTGTATAAGGAGTCTCTCAGTGAAATATTAAAGCACTACCCCTTCCTATTCAAGAGATGTAGCTAATATTTTTAAAATGTAGGTCAAACTTCAAGCTCAAGGTCAAAAGACAAGGTCCAATCAAGCTTAATCATTATGTAATGTACATGTAACTTAATGATTCTCCTCATAGCTCAATCCCTAATGGCTAAAGCTGGTAGTGTAGTGGTTAGCACGGTGGACTGCAAATCCATAGGTCGTGGGTTCAAATCTCACCGTCGCCGATCATTGCAAACCATTGTGACCTTGGGCAAGTTACTTTACACTACGTTGTACCCTCTCCACCCAGGAGTAAGCTTGTAATGTGAATGAAAAGCATTAGCGCCTTAACGGCAGCTCTGCTTGTATACTCCCAAGGGAGTTGAGAATGCATTAGATTGTACAGGTCTTGCCAGGGAGGTGATTGTAGTAGTCGCGTGAGGCTCAGGCGAACAAGACTATAAACCCTACCTTTACCTCTTTTTTTTAAAGCACGAATTCAGAAATTTCTAATTAAAGGTCAAGGTCAAATTTTGTTGCTGCATTTACTTTGTCTCATCATGGTCTATCACCATGTAAACTTTCAAAATGCTTATCCAAACAGTTCTCTCAAAAAAGACTTAAATGCAACACTTTAACCAAAATGTCAGACGGAAGGACAAATGGACTTCACCATTTCAAAGAAAGGATTTTGCTTCACAATGCGGCCAAAAATGGTCAACACTGAATTAAGTATTTTGATAAACCTTACCATAGTACTCTTATACTTGGATCTCTTGGGATAAGTATGGCTTCAGCTTGTATCAGAAATAGAAATCTATCCTAGTCAAAAGAATGACTGTCTATAATATAGCATGATGATCCAATAATAAAGAAACAATGGCATACAAACAAAACATTTAAAGTCTGCTACAGATATCCTATGAAATACACAAAAGCTAACAACAGTGTAAGAATTTTAAGAAAATCAAATATATTCAATATATATGTTGAAATTCTGACTAAAGGGTTTGCCTATGATGATTTCACACCTCCAAGTAAACTGCCATATTGGATTACAACTTTCAGACCTTTATCCATTCCTACCAATAGCAAAACGTTGACATAAAAAAATTTATTCATAAACTCATAACTAACCTTTTGACCCTTTGAAAATATCTTATTGTTTGTAATTTTCATCAAGACATTGATGTATACAATGTTAATAAAACTTAGAAAATTTATTCGAGTAGAACAATTTTAACATTGCAGAGATGGATAAAGTCTGAGAGTTGTAATATCCAAAAAGGGAGATAACTCTAGCCAATGCGAAGGAAATACCATTATGTGGGAACACACTATACTTTGGGTACTTTTGATACACAAGTACTGCATTTTTTCCTTCTCTTTTTAGGGTATGTGCTGATGTGCCACAGAGATTCCATTCACAATAAAAAAATTGTTAACGACACAGACTGACCCCAAGGACTTGAAACTATTAAAAAAAATTCTGTTCTAGTATCGAGAACTGTTTATACTATTATTAATTTAAAGCGTATTTTCTCCTAATATTAGTCATTCTTCACTTTTAGAGTAAAGACATGCAATTGAACTGTGTTGTTTATCTATATGGCCAGAATTCCAAAGTTTGGAAATATGAAAGCTATTCAATCTCGTGCAACAAACTTTCCTTTTCAGAGTAGCAATATCCTTCATCGCCTGCTTATGGCATGTTCATATCTCAATTGATACGTTATACATGTATCAGACGAGTACCAAATACACAGAATTTGTTCCGAGACGTCTTTCAGATAAGCTTCTCAATCAGGGATACATTTGTGACATACTAATATTATCACTGAGGAAGTTCTACGGTCGATACGGGGAACTCGTCATACACTATGATGTCCCATTGTCCAGAATGGTGGATGATACTCTGTCTTAGACAATTTGAACCATCCAACCACAGAATATGATTATATCATCCGAAATGGAAGTAACCAGATGTAACTGTTGCATGCAAGCAGGAGATGCTGGCTCTGCTTGGGCACCTGGTCTCACTCCCATATTGGGGGTCGCTTTTCATGTGGTGGAGGTTTTTGTTTGTTTCCTTTGGTTCCTGTTTTATCCTGATTTCGTATTCCTTCGGTTTATGATTTTCTGAATTGTCGATTTTGTACTTTGTAAAGCGATATGGTCATATTCCATATTTGCCAGTATATGTCCCTCTGTCCGTTTCTCTGCCTGGGACTTTTTAGGTTTTCCAGATATTTCGAATGAAACTTGGCGTGGTGCTTGTAAGGATAAAGTGCGGATGAACTTCTCTTTTGGTTGACTTTGACCATCCTTTTCAGGAGTAATTACACTTTGAAGAAAATTAGTTATCCAGACTTTCCTGTGTAACCGTTAAAATTATTTGAGGAAAACTTCGTGTGGAGTTTCAGGGTGATCGTTTTACTATGGTTGTCTTTGACTTATAAGGGCTGATTGATATGTTGTGAATCTCTTATTTTCAAAAGAATTTGAATTTTATCAGACATTTTGCATTATTTTTCTACGTAATCCCCTTCAGTATCTATACACTTTTGCCACCAGTGTTTAAGGGCCTCAATAACACATTTCAAGAACTCTTTATCTTGACTGGTCAGAAAGCCATCAACTGCAGTATGACGTCATCATCGGATTAAAAGTGGGTGTCAGAAATAGCTGCTTTCAGTTTTGGGAATAGATGAAAGTCTGATGGAGTAAGATCAGGTGAATAAGGCAGATGATCAATCAAATTAAAGCCACAATCATGAATGACAGCCGTGGCAGCGACAGACTTGTGAACAGGAGCATTGCCCTAATGGAACAACACACCTTAAACAAGTGAGCTTTCCGTGGCGCTTATGTTAAATACATAGTATTTGCTATTGATTATTTGTCCTTTTTGGAGATAATCTATCAGCAGAATACCTTCTGCAACCTAGAAAATCGAGGCTTCTGTCACAACATATCAATCAGCCCTCGTACTTTTTACACGAGTAATAACTGCTACATTTGCCCTTTCAAGAAAAATGGTTTGCCAGACTTTTTTTCTGAACAGGTTACAAAACTTTGAATGACACCAGAGTGATAATTTACAGATCAAGTTTGACCACTGTTGTCATTGACCCACTTTAACAGGACTTAAAAGGAATTGGTTTCCACTCTATTACATTACAGATATTTGATTGAAACTTTGTTTTGGTGGAGCTTCAGAGTGATAAATTACAGATAAAGTTCAATTATGGTTGCTTTTGACCTTATTTTACATTCATTGTTCATTGAGAATAAACCCTAAACCACTAAAGGCGGTATGGCTGGATTGCAAATGGATAGCTTTAGTTGATGTATACTATATCTAACGTATTGTTATTGTATAAGGAGTCTCTCAGTGAAATATTTAAGCACTACCCCTTCCTATTCAAGAGATGTAGCTAATATTTTTAAAATGTAGGTAAAACTTCAACTCAAGGTCAAAAGACAAGGTCCAATCAAGCTTAATCAGTATGTAATGTACATGTAACTTAATGATTCTCCTCATAGCTCAATCCCTAATGGCTAAAGCTGGTAGCGTAGTGGTTAGCACGGTGGACTGCAAATCCATAGGTCGTGGGTTCAAATCTCACCGTCGCCGATCATTGCAAACCATTGTGACCTTGGGCAAGTTACTTTACACTAATTTGTACTCTCTCCACCCAGGAGTAAGTTTGTAATGTGAATGAAAATCATTAGCGCCTAAACGGCAGCTCTGCTTGTATACTCCCAAGGGAGTTGAGAATGCATTAGATTGTACAGGTTTCGCCAGGGAGGTGATTGTAGAAGTCGTGTGAGGCTCAGGCGAACAAGACTATAAACCCTACCTTTACCTTTTTTTTAAGCACAAATTCAGAAATTTTTAATTAAAGGTCAAGGTCAAATTTTGCTGCTGCATTTACTTTGTCTCATCATGGTCTATCACCATGTAAACTTTCAAAATGCTTATCCAAACAGTTCTCTCAAAAAAGACTTAAATGAAACACTTTCACCAAAATGTCGACACACTGACAGTGTCAGTTGGCAGGACAGATGGACTTCACCATTTCAAAGAAAGGATTTTGCTTCACAATGCGGCCGAAAATGGTCAACACAAAATTAGGTACTTTGATAATTCTTACAATAGTACTCTAGTACTTGGATCTCTTGGGACAAGTATTGCTTCAGCTTGTATCAGAAATAGAAATCTATCCAAGTCAAAAGAATGACTGTCTATAATATAGCCTGATGATCCAATAATAAAGAAACAATGGCATACAAACAAAACATTTAAAGTCTGCTACAGATATCCTATGAAATACACAAAAGCTAACAACAGTGTAAGAATTTTAAGAAAATCAAATATATTCAATATATATGTTGAAATTCTGACAATAGTGTTTGTCTATGATGATGTCACACCTCCAAGTAAACTGCCATTTTGGATTACAACTCTCAGACTTCATCCATTCCTACAAATAGCAAAACGTTGACATCAAAAAATTTATTCATAAATTTTCAGAAGAAATCTCATAACTAACCTTTTGACCCTTTGAAAATATCTTATTGTTTGTAATTCTCATCAAGACATTGATGTATACAATGTTAATAAAACTTGGAAAATTTATTCCCGTAGAACAATTTTAACATTGCAGAGGTGGATAAAGTCCGAGAGTTGTAATATCCAAAAAGGGAGATAACTCTAGCTAATTCGAAGGAAATACGATTATGTGGGAACACACTATACTTTGGGTACTTTTGATACACAAGTACTGCATTTTTTCCTTCTCTTTTTAGGGTATGTGCTGATGTGCCACAGAGATTCCACTCACAGTAAAAAATTTCTTAACGACACAGACTGACCCGAAGGACTTGAATTTATTATAAAATTTCTGTTCTAGTATTGCAGAACTGTTTATACTATTATTAATTTAAAGCGTATTTTCTCCTAATATTAGTCATTCTTCACTTTTTGAGTAAAGACATGCAATTGAACTGTGTTGTTTATCTATATGGCCAGAATTCCAAAGTTCGGAAATATGAAAACTATTCAATCTCGTGCATTTGAACAAGTTTGACCTTGACACTTACCATTGACCCTGTATATGTGAATGTACAATTCTTCACATACATGTACATGTCTTCAATGATGATTTTCTCTGTGACCTAAAGCATAGGAAATTACTTAAAGGAGGCTTATATATTATAAAGTATACCTATAATGATGCAATCTGGAGTCAAAATATAAAAAAAATCATTCCTGCAAAACATAGCGACACTCAGGAATCACTTTTATAGGGTGTGACATCCAAGTGTGACAGACAGACGGACAGACAGACAGACAGACAGACAGACAGACAGACAGACAGACAGACAGACAGACAGACAGACAGACAGACGGATGGACAGACGGACAACGGACAAAGTGATCCCTAAGTGTCGCTATGCTTCGCAGGCGACAAAAAAAATCCAATAAGAATCACAACTGCATCTTAACTGTTTTGAATTTTAGATTCATAATTCAATTCAACAAGGATATCTGGACTTGACAGTGACCAAATAAATATCATCCTTTCAAGTTTCATCAAATTCTGATCAGTTGTTGTGTACAATGTATAACTCGTAAAACTTGTTTACAATCTTTAGACAGAACATGTGTAAGAACAGAAGCTCACTTGATCCTTTGGTTTACATGTATATTTAGCAAAAGAAATAAGAAAGATGAGAAAAATTACCAACATTCATTAAAAGTAAATCAATTATACATAGAACAGGACAAAACGAGAGTTAGATTTTACACAATGCTGTATCACACACACATATACATGTATATGGATATCACGACTTCAGATTGTTTAAGTCTTCTATTTGTTTCTCCAGTTCTTTCTTCTCCTCCTCTACTCTGTTGACCTGAAAATAAATAAAGTATTCACATTTATACGTGTATGTCTGATATTATCTCTTATGCAAATTTGAATACCCTCTTCATACATTAAATTTTCACATGAAAATATACTGACACATGAAAAGAAAGTTTTAGTCATGTATGTGTAAAAGAGATACATGTACATAGAAATTATGAAGTACTTAAGTCATGAATATGAAAAAAGTGAGTTTTCTATGAGACAATTGCATCACAAAACTATTACTTTGTATTGTAATAAATTGTTGAAAGCATTGCAAAGGCTTCTACTACTTGTGAACACTTTTTTTCAATTAGGGGGTCATTTCTTATGGCTGCCATTTAAAATCCAAAATCAAGCAACATATAGAATTTTCTTAGCAATATCTCTAATGCAGGATCACAGAATGTCCTACATTGCATCTGTAAGCAGACTAATACGTTATAAAATATTCTAACATGACTTAAAATTTTCTACCTATATTTACTATAGAACTCGACTGGTGTAAAATCTCCAACAAACTTCCAGTTCACTAAGCTCTGCCCATTCATGTGCTATAGAACTCGTGCAGAACAATATAAGGATTGAAATAAGAACTAGCAAGCTGTGATTTGTTGTCCAGTAATTCCCCTCATCACATGGGCCAATCAAATTATCACCTCGCAGCTTCATGGCTCGGTGTTAATTTGATTTTTCATGCGACTCAGGGGAATTACTGGACAACAAACTACGACTAGCTAGTTGTTATTTCTTAAACATTCAATGGCCCGTCAAAACAATGTGTGAAGGATCATTGATTATGATAAAACAATGTAAACATCTGCTAGCAAGTGTGATGTTAGACTTTGGCAACAAAGTCCCTCAAATAGTTGCAGTGAAAGAGCTGGGAAGTCTGAATAGCAGATAAATGAACAGATCTTCAGAATTAACATCTAACTAGCTGTGGTTTATTGTCCAGTTATTCCCCGAGTTGCATGAGCCAATCAAAATTATCACCGAGCCGCGACGCAGAGTTGCTGAAGTAGTTATCAGAAAATGACAGGTCTTCAGGAAATTAATTTCAGAGTATGCACCTGAGAAGGCATGGCTTATCTGACCATGAATGTAATGGAGAAAAGACCATGGGCTCTATAGCACATAAAGGGAGAAAATATCAAGTAATATTAGAATTACAATCTTAACTAATAGTCCCCTTTGTCTTTGCTAGAGTGGGAGCTAGTAGATGAGATCCAACAAATAGTGCCAGTAACAGTTGACTTTTCAATCTAAATTTAAAAAATTGCAATTTTCTTATTCCTGAAGTAATCAAGCCTTGTAGACAACTGGAATTCATGACATAAGAGAACATACACAAATTTGATCGGATGACTTAACTGAGCAAAATAATTAACTAACCATGTCCTCATACGCTGGTGTTAAATCATCTTTTTTTCTCTTCATATTTTTTAACTTTTTCTCTAATTTTTCCAATTTCGTCTGAATTCTACTGATCTGGGCTTCACAATCCAGTACACCCTGAAAAACATTATCGGCTTATGTGCAACACAGACACATGTAAAGTATAATGAAACATGAAAATGTCATTAAATTTTCTTACAGAATACTTTGTATCCAGAATAAACAAAAGAAATACACGTAATACTGAAGTACCTTTACAAAAATATGAACATCCACATCTCCAGATATGGCAGTTTTGATACATGACTCTGGGACTTCTATCTCTGATGTTACAATCTCTATAGATTTACATCGGCTTAATCTACATATCATGCTTTTCACCGAGTCATGACTCAAAATATGGCCTTGGTCTTTATTTCTGCATACAATATAAACTGAAAGGTAAAATACCAATCTGTTAGTGTACTAAACTTTGAGACATTCATATTTCAGTGGAGTTAGCACTACTAAGACTGCACTAATTTAAGACTACACTAAATCATTTGATTATTATAATGGAAAATGTCATGTGTGCTTATTCATAATTACGCCATGTCTTGTGTGCTTATTCATAATTACGCCAATAATTGTCAATTTGTTTTATTTTTCCCCTGTTTCCGCTACAATTTAGTTGCATGAAAATAAGTGTGGTACCCATGAGCTAAATGTATCCTGGGATTTCATGAACAAGTCACTCATACTGCTAAATGCCCTCTACATATACCACAGACCTACCTGGTATTTGTTTAGCCTTTATCTGGTATACCACAGAGGAATTGAGAACAGTGGTAACTACAGATCTCGCTACATTTACTGCCGTATCAATCTCAGAATTAAAGGACGGAAGCTGGAAATAGTCCAAACATTTTTATAGGATTGTGTGAAAAATTGGCAAATTGATGCATTGTACAGAAGTTATACAGCAAGTTTCGTATTGAAAAGAATAACTGTACTAATAACACAAATATAGTCTTAAAATATATAAACATTAAAAGATCATTGAAGCAAGTTATATTTCCTACTTCATTAACAAACAAAAGGCCCAGGGGCCACATCGCTCACCTGAGAACACTGGGTAATGGGTATGTTGAGAGAAGACAATATGTATTAAAAGTTGTCATTTATGAAAACAGGTTAACACAAGACATAAAATAACATATAATTAAACAAAGCACACAAGACTGAACAAAACAACAGTTAGTAATATGACATAAAAAATGCATGCACATAAATTAAGGCAGCATGAGAGAAGAGAATAAGAAAAATATCAGTTTTTGCATAAAAGTAATTAAGGCCATAAAGACGTCAAAATTAGTGATAGGATTTAAACAAAATAGTTGCCAGAGTCACCTAATGCTCGACTGCATAGCATAATATCTCTCATGACAGCCAATTTATTTAAACTCCCTTTCTCAGGCAACAACATATATCTCATCATAAATCACTGAAGCAGAAAAAGTAGGTCAAGGTCAGATTTCAATAGTCAAACCCAAGATGCATCCAATATGCAAGTCTGGTGCATGTAGCACTTATAGTTAGCTCAATATTGCCAATTTAAAGCAAGATCACTGAAGCGGAAAAAGTAGGTCAAGGTCATATTTCAATAGTCTAACCCAAGATGCATCCAATATGCAAGTCTTGTGCATGTAGCACTTATACTTTTCTCAATATTGGCTTTTAAAGGTAAAATAATTCAAGCGGAAAAAGTAGGTCAAGGTCATTTTATGAAAGTTTGATCAAAGATACATCCAATATGCAAGTTTGGTACATGTAGCACTTATACTTTGCTCAATATTGGCTTTTAAAGGCAAAATCATTCAAGCGGAAAAAAGTAGGTCAAGGTCATTTTTTGAAAGTTTGATCAAAGATACATCAAATATGTAAGTTTGGTTCATGTAACACTTATACTTTGCTCAATACTGGCTTTTAAAGGCAAAATCATTCAAGCGGAAAAAAGTAGGTCAAGGTCATTTTATGAAAGTTTGATCAAAGATACATCCAATATGCAAGTTTGGTACATGTAGCACTTATACTTTGCTCAATATTGGCTTTTAAAGGTAAAATCATTCAAGCGGAAAAAAGTAGGTCAAGGTCATTTTATGAAAGTTTGATCAAAGATACATCCAATATGCAAGTTTGGTACATGTAGCACCTATACTTTGCTCAATATTGGCTTTTAAAGGCAAAATCATTCAAGCGGAAAAAAGTAGGTCAAGGTCATTTTTTGAAAGTTTGATCAAAGATACATCAAATATGTAAGTTTGGTACATGTAGCACTTATACTTTGCTCAATATTGGCTTTTAAAGGCAAAATCATTCAAGCGGAAAAAAGTAGGTCAAGGTCATTTTTTGAAAGTTTGATCAAAGATACATCAAATATGTAAGTTTGGTACATGTAGCACTTATACTTTGCTCAATATTGGCTTTTAAAGACTTTATTGCTATCTTAACATTTACCTTATCATCTCAACATTTGCCTTATCATTTGAAATAATTTCAAAAATCCCAACCCCAGGGGCTATATCCTCATCTGGATATATTAAATGATGTATAATTAAACATTTGCAACAAAAAAAACCAACAGAATATGAATATAGGAAAGGTAAATGTGTAATCTTAACATTTACCTTATCATCTAGTTCGGACGACGCCGACGCGGACGCCGACGCCGGGGGTATTGCAATAGCTCTTTTGCACTAAAGTGCAGTCGAGCTAAAAATGAACAAACTTGAATCATACACCCTTCTAGATCACTCAGATACAATTAGTTTTTCAATCCTTGAAGTGGTTCTGGAGAAGAAGATTTTTAAAGATGGGTACCCTACTAGACCTATATGACCCTGCTCTGGATCCATCCCTAAAGGGATCAAGCCTAAAAGAGCAAACTTTGTATAAGACCTTAAGTACTTCATGACAACAAAGTTTCATCAAAATCCTCCAAGCGGTTTCAGAGGAGAAGATGAAAATGTGAAAAGTTAACGGACGGACAGACAGACGATGCGGTGTGACAATAGCTCACTTGAGCCTTTGGCTCAGGTGAGCTAAAAATAGAAGTTTTTGGATGAAAATAACATAAAGATGTCAAAAACACGTCAAAAATTGGTTATCGCATTTTAATGAAATGAACAAACTTGAATCATACATTCTTCTAGATCACTCAGATACAATTAGTTTTACAATGCATGCAGCGGTTCTGGAGAAGATTTTAAAAGAGGGGTACCCCACACCACCTACTGGACCCCACCCTGGATCCATCCCTGAAGGGATCAAGCCAAAATTAACAAGCTTGGTAGAGGATCTAAAATACTTCATACAATACAAAGTTTCATCAATGTCCTGTAAGCGATTTAAGAGAAGATGAAAATGCGAAAAGTTAATGGACGGACAAATGCCGGACGATCCGGTATGACAATATCTCAATTTGAGCCTTTGGCCCAGGTGAGCGAAAAACTGACAAAATGGAACTCTGAAAACCATTGGTTTTTTGTGCGAATAGCACATAGCGATTGCCTGATTTCTTCACTCATGGGAGCCCCGTCTACTGAGTATGTATAAATGATGTTACTCTGTTTACATGTACCTTGGGACTGTGTCAGCGTCATGATCGGTATAAAGTCTGATCACTGTCTGAATCAATGAATTATATCTATATGAATCGAGCTGTCGTGTTATGTACATGCATGACCTAATGAAAAATTGCATCTGTATGTTCTGAGATGAACACAGGCTGGTGTTGGAAACCCCTTCCCATTTCTAGGTGATTATCTGTTTTAGTGGACAAAGTATAATTGAAACGGTGCTATCGATTAAGATATTAAGTTGAATCATTGAAACGTAAAACTAACTTCAAGTAGGCTTATTTTGCCCCGCTTCACAAAATAAAATCTGTATACGACGGAAAAATTAGGAACTTCCAACATGAAATATGATATTAACAATTATGAAAAATAAAAGATCAAAACATTCCCGGGGAATCAGTGGGGATCAAATTAGAAAATAAGATTCGTCTTCTTTCCTTGTATATGGAATCATCAATCGATAGTCATATTGGATTGTTGTATTTTTTAGGGGGGGGTGGGGGTAGATTTAATGTGATGTTATTTAATTTTCATGTTCACTGTCAGACGTCATCTTTCAATTCATTACGACAACATTATGCATTTGCATTTTAGTTCTGTCTTTATCCGTCCATAAACTGGCCTACGCAGGTGTTCAGGAACAAATATAACTTTGAAAACACAATATTTTGTCATACATTATAAGTGATATTTTTCTGGCTATTCGCACTCAGTACTTTTAGTGCTTTGATTTTAAACACTGCAATGTGACATTGACCTTTGACCTTGAAAAATGATCAATTCAATTTTCTCATAATTTGAATTCAGACTGAAATGTGTCATCATCCTGTATGAAATAGAGCCCAAGATATGCTCTGGAAACCATTTAAACACAGCAATGTGGATGTCCCAAGTTGATTTTTCTGTTGTGTATATTGCCATTTTTAGCTTGCATTGTGCAAGGTGGACATTCTCGCATGATTTAGTCAAATCTGTTGACCCTTTTGCTTGAATTGACCTCTGACCTTGAAAAGCAATGGACTCAATCTTCTCACCATTTCTTGAATTTTTTGTACCTGCCTTTCATTCTCTATCTCATCCTGCTCACATTCAGTTTCACTCTCCGACTCACTCTCACTTTCACTCTCAATGTCAGTCTCACTCTCTTTCTCCCCTATGATTGTATTGTAATTCATTTGTTTACATTTACATTTCATTCCCACCCCGTCTTTGTGACACAGCCATTCCCGCCCATCTCTCCACAATTCCTTGAATACCCTTGTCTTTCCTGTATATTTCATAGTTTACTTTCGATTCCGCAATTTCGTTAAATTTCCTCTCTTGCCCATGCCTTGCACCCGGCGTAAACTTAATAGGCCAAGATGCGACCTTGTTACAAAGGTCGGCCATCTTTGTTGCAGTCTATACTGGCATGGCTCGTCTAGATCTTGAAATATCTATATATTCCAAGTCACATAGAAGCTTTGTAGTACTAGTATACGGTAGTAAGAATGAAGCCTGCAAATGACCATGGGCCAACTTGTTTTGGTAGACCCAGGCGATGAATTGGCTCATTTTCATCATGTGATGGCATGACACGACAAGTGAAAATAGCCTGGTAAAATGGCTGCCATCGAGGCATCAGCTCTTAAAATTTGATGAAAACACTCTCGTGTACCGTACAGAGCTTATTACGCATTTTCGAATGTCTTTATGTTTTTAATAGCCGAGATAAAACGAATCTACACGATTTGACTTGAATGATTAATTCACACCAAAATCAAACAATTGTTGGCTAAAAGCAAAATATTCCCCTGAATTTCTTTTAATCACATTACCGCATGTTATATATCAAAATAAAAAGTGCAAGCCATGGAATACGACTTTAAAATATTTAAATCATTTCGGGTACACTATTCAGCAATATTGTTTGCAATCAGCCGGTTGGTGCCCGCTCAAAATTCTGCGGGTGATCCGGCTCATCATTTTTCGCCCGCCGGCTCATTTCACTACCGAAACAATCCCATTTCCCGGTTAAAATCTTACGCCAGACCAAACCGGGCGACGCAACAAATCCGCCCCATGATTCAATAGATTGGCGCATTTGACGAAAACAATTTGAAAATCAAGTCGGACATTTGGACCGGTATTTGCGTAACTTTTGTAGGACACAAGAAAATTTTATTGGTTTTGCCGGCATGTCCGACACTTTTAGACATCTGTGCTGATCAAATATAATTATGTCAATCCGGGCTCCTTTGTCCCCCTCAGGAGAAGAGGTTCTCATCTATGACTATGAGACTAACATTTTGAACAAATTCTGGGAGTTTTGGTCTCACTACATGAATTATAGCAACTATGAAACCTTTTACTGGTGTCAAAACAAAATGTATTATAGCCTATATGTGCCACCCTCAGGCCTCACTTGTCATGCATCCTACTTTGACTATTTTCTGCCAAGAAGCAATACAGTCTCATACATCATACTCTTTGTTCAAGACATCGGAATTAATCATACTAGGATTGCTGAAATCAAGTCATATTGAAGACTATAGCCCATCTCTTTTCCGTGTTTCGCGACAGAGGAAATTCGAAATAAAAGATGATGTACAATAAAAATTACAAACAAATTTACTAGTTTCCAAAGGAAAGATATATATAAATAACATAATTTCCAGTTAAAAATTTGGTTTTACTCCCAGATAAAACTCCTTTATCTCCTTAAGGGGGTATGAGTGTGAACCGCATTTTCAGGGAATAATAGAAATTGAAAATAATTGTCTACATATGAAAGAATATCCCTTCCTTCATCGATTGCAATATTCCATGAAAAAAAGAGTGTAGCCGTTTGTCCCCTATACCCCGACAAAAAAGGGAGGTAACTCTGCACATTTTTTTCTAAAACAATGTCCCAACTTTGGACTTTATTTTAAAAATCAACATAATGCAATACGAAGTAGATTTTTATCCATTCACGTAGCAAATGAAGTAAATTTATCATTTTCGAAAAAAATAATTTTGTTGCCATGGTAACCATGCTGGAGAAGGACATTTATTTCATCCCATTTTTGACAGTAAAAATTGTATGAAAAGTTTAAAAACATTCATTTTCAAAGTAGTTGGCATAATAGAATTTTGATATAATGTTTTTTTTTATCATCTAATGATACATGCTAAAGATAGAAAAATAATTTATAGAAAAAAGAGTGTAGCCGTTTTAAAGAAATCTAGCTTAGAATTCCTCTGACCAAGCCTCTGGATATGATAAATCCGTTGTTTATGATTGAAAATGGGAAGTTGTTATATATCTATACATTTTGTCTGAGATTTCTTATAATCTGGACTTCAGACTAAAAATTTGAGTCATATTCTGATCAATTTCTCATTCATTTTCATAACACTTAGCGCTTTTAATCACCAACAACGTAACGTGATGTAGAGCACATCGTGACGCTCACTTTAGGTAATGCTGGGCGATATTGTTGACTGTAAATCTCAGTGAATGAGAAAAAATGCATGTTTTAGATTCTTATCTGTATGCTTCTTCTGTATATCATTTCTCTCAAAATTGATTTTGCGGCATCTACACGTATCTATTTATTCATGTACATGTAGTTTTGACATTCGAACATCATGTACATATTGTACCAGATTAAAAAAAATTAAGCAACTTTAGTAGAACAACGATACAAAGGATCTCTTAATCTCTTTATAAGTTTGCTTTGAAATAATTCATCTAAAGTTATCTGAGGCACATTTCTAGTTTCATTTTAATAAGTGCTGGGATTAGAAGGGGGGGGGGGGTGGTATGATAGGAAAGGTAGTAAACGCACATCCTGTCTTCCGCATTGATTTCCTGCACATGCTCTCTTCAATGAATGTCGTTATATCATACTTTAGTAAAATTGAAACAGAATAATTCCCTTTTCAATAGGGTGTACAATGGGAAGTGCGTTTACGGAGTCCTTCGGATCGATTTATTTTACAACATACATGTATGTGATCTTTGGTCCTTTTGATGATTTGGCAGTCTGTCGTCATGCTCACTTATTACAACTACTAATCAGTAGGCCTCGTGATATTAATTCTAGCTAAATCATTATAACACATACCTTTTGTAAATGAAAGAAAAGTACTTTCAAGATATATTAGTTTTATATGTTTTCGATATTTGAGGTAAATTGCATGGTCAGTTCGAAACGCCGCATCGTCAACTTGAACTATAAAATATAATCATTCTTTTGAATTTATTTGTGTCTTTTTTTATGCAAGAATAAAATTTGAAGTATCAACTTACTCAATTCATTCGCAATCAAATTATTCCGCTCCGTAAATTTCTCATTGCGTCAAATAATATAAGACAAACTGAATTACCAGACTTCTAAAGAACAAGCACAAAGAGCTTTCATAATAATTCGCGGAAAAATATTACAACGTCATAATTCAGTATGACGTCAAATAAACTCCCGTTGATGACGTAAACTGTATGCCAAGGGTAAAACGATGTCGTGATAGAAGCCTATTTTAGATGTAAGCAAGGATATATATTGCTCGTCATTCGAAATGCATTGCTCTTTAATCTAGAGGTTTATTCAACCTTTAGTTCAGTAAGTTTTCCGATTTTGTTTTCTTTACGACATCGATACGGTTTACGTTTGATTTGTTCACGCTCATACCCTCTTAAACAACAAGTTTTAGCTTGGTCTAAAATGACCATTACTTACTTCTTGTGTTTACCTCCTCTGATAGGAGCACCTATATGTAGACACCTATATAGGTAGAGATAATGAGACTTAAGGTCTAAACTATTGATGAGCTTATAAAAATGTGACAAAGTGAACAAATTCTTTCACAGGTACATTCCTGACATAAATCATAATTCAAAATAGTTAAAGATTTCTGAAGATAAGTGAAAAAATATCATATATCCTCCATTCCTTAAACATATGAGTCTTTAAAAAAAATCTTTAAAAATTCCAAAAATAAATTGTAAGCAAAAACTCTTTCATATAAGCATTCCTCTACTTAACTATGGCTAAAATGAACTAAATTAATACAGCATGATAAACATAGAGAAAAAAGAATATGAAAAATGTCAGTTTTTGAATGAAAATAACATAAGCCAAAAAGACGTTAAAAATGCGTCAAAAAGGAGTTCTTCAATTTTTATGAAATGAACAAACTTGAATCATACATCCTTCTAGATCACTCAGATACCATTAGTTTTTCAATACATGCAGCGGTTCTGGAGAAGAAGATTATTAAAGAGGGGTACCCTCTGGGACCAATTTGACCTCGCCCTTGATCCATCCCGGTAGGGATCAAATTGAAATGAACAAACTTGGTAGGGGACCTTTAGTACTTCATGCATACCAAGTTTAATAAAAATTCTCCGAGCGGTTTCAGAGGAGAAGATGAAAATGTGAAAAGTTAACAGACGGCCGGATGCCGGACAATCCGGTATAACAATAGCTCCCTTTGAGCCTTTGGTTCAAGCTAAAAAGACAATATTTTGTCCGGTTCCTATCTTCTAATTGAAAAAAAAATTGACAACAGATGTTGTTACAGAAATTTTGAAACCCCCCCCCCCTCTTTTTATAATCTTTGCAATAAAAGAATTATTAAAATTCAAATTGTACATGTTGTAAATCAAAAATGCTATCACACAAACATTTATTAATTTAATTTTACCTAGAATATAGCTTTTAATATATCAATATGAACCCAAGGGGAATTAATATGGAGATAATGCCAAACTTCATAAAAAATGCCGAAGTCAAAAAAATGGCCAAATTAGCATTAAAATTATTCAGAAAAGTTAAAAATTGCATTCAAAGCTTAAAAAGTGGAGGAAAAATGAAAAATAAAGAAAAAAAAAATTTATGCCCCAGTTGGGATTTGAACTCGCTACCTTGGGACTCATTGACACACTGAAAACATACCTATTTAAAGTAATAAAAAATCATTAAAAATCTAAAAGTCAAGATATTGAAAAAAATTCATCACTGTTACATACCTTATAATAATTCTGATAAATGTTAGAACAATCATTCATGGGAAGAACCATAAAATGCCAAAAATTATGAAAATGACCATCCCCCCTTCCTTTTTTACAGTGTTAAAAAAATCATTGAAAATTCAAATATAAACTTTTCAGCAAAATTATTTCCCTAAAGCATTCCTCTGCTTAAAAATGGCTAAATTAAACTAAACTGGAGCAGAATTTTTCAGTAAGAAAGAAAATATTAAGAGAAATATCAATTTTTGCATTAAAAATACAATGTCGAAAAAGACGTAAAAAACACGTCAAAAATTAGTTGAGTTAATATCAAAAATTGCAGCCTTTTCTGTCAGTAGACAATTGCCATATTTCTATATAAGTTATATGACCAAAATTTTATCCTATAATATTGTTCACAATGGAATCTATCTTATGGGCACACTTTCTTTGTTCAATAATGAGGAAATCATTTCATTCTGCCTTATAGAAGGTCCATTTTATGGCAAATATTGCTGTCAACTGGCTTCAGAATTTTCTGAATGACTTCTTTGCGATAAAGTATTGTCAAAACAGTAAACTGCAATTGTGATATTATGAGTCTATTATAATAAACATGAAAAAGATTGAACAAATACGTAAGAAATATTATAAATATTAGTTGCCTTATCTTAAATTTCCTCGAAATAACCTGGACTGTACACAAAGAAAAAATATTTGTCAATGGTGTAACAAACGCCTTTTTAGTCATATATTTTTGCTTTCTGCTTTTTCAAAGTATTCAAAGACCTACTCCTTATCTACTTTTATATCTTGTCATTTATTTTCTCATGTCCACCTTTTTCAAAATAATTTGAAACAAAGATTATACGGTTCCATTAAGGGTTAGCTGAACCGTACATTTGTTTCACGTCAGTAGTGTTACGTTTATTTTTATCAATTGTATAATACTTAGCATGGTGTACTTTTTCCTTGCAAATTTTGATACAACATAATGTTTATGGAAAGTATTACAAAGTCCAGGGACAACACTTTATCGAAGTTATTGTAAATTAATGATGAATACATCATTGGTGAAACGGTCAGTGGTGTTATAGTTACACCATTTACAATTTTCGTTACACCAGTGACAAATACAGTCTAAATGTGATTGCATCTTCATTGTGTTTTGGAAATGAAGTATTCAAAGGATATAAATGTCCTAATGTTGTGTTTAGCATTAAACGTATGTAGGTTATATCTATTTAAAGAGAGCCAATTTCACGATAATGCTAGTTGTGTTACACCACCGACATACCGAGTAACACCATTGACATATTGCTATTTTTTCTGGATTTTGTCTTCTATGTCATAAATGAAAATTATGATTTTTAAGTGAAATACGATCAGTAGTATGTAATGTGTTCATCAAAGTTTCAATACCAAAGTTTTCGAGAATTTGACTTCTAAAAAGCATTATGTTTTGAATTCTGTTACACCAATGACCATCACATCATTCGAGAACCAGAAATGATTGTGAGATTGATGGGATGAAATCGCGGAGAGAATAGATATTACGGTTGAAAGTGATCTTCACAAAGACCCTTTGTAACATCCACAAAAAATAAATACATTAACACTTAAATTTGATGACACACAAGGGACAAACACCCACAAAAAATTATGAAAATTGAAGGAAAAGAAAAACAAATAATTCATGAACCTTAACATCAATAAAATAAAGAGATTTCATGTTTACTTAGGTGGCAATATCACACATATCAAACATATATGTAAATGACCGTGGTGGACACCAAAAGCATGTTCCAGTTAATAGGGTGGCACTGGTGTTATACACGTGAAGTGGTCTTATACGAATAAAGATTGTTGTTACGTGTGGTTTACAAGTATACCTTAGTAATTTAAATTCAACGAAATTAATATGACAGAATAGGTATGAGAGCACCGAACAGAACGGTTATAAATAATCTACACAACAAAAATACCTTATTTTCACTGTTTAAAACGATTATTGTGTTAGCCATTTTGACTCTTTGGAACTTTCTTACTGTTTACAGAAGAAAAAAATAAAAGACCAGATATTAACTTCTATGACCTCAGTAATCAAATTTAGTGCAAAATACGTGCACACCCAGAATATCAAATTCTTGTCAAGGTTGATCAATTCAAATAATTCCAGACAGATTTTGTTTCGTTTATTTTGAAGATAATTTTATGTTCTCAAACGAAGTAAATAAATGACATAAATATGCAAAAAAAAAACCAACCCCAAAACAAATAAACAAACATTATATTCTATATTGCAAAAATACTTTGTATTGGGGTAATTACTTTTCCAAAAGTGGTGACCGACACTTGTGACCCTACTGAAACTTCAAGTGTACCTACCAAAAACGAAAACAGGTACATTGTTTTATATTTTTGCTCACTATCTTAGTCCATTGCAGAAAAAAAGTATTGAAAACTTGGCTAAAATGATGGACAAACGGACATACAGACTGACATACAGAGAGTAAGCTAATAGTCCCTCTCGGGTTTGTCAGTAGGAGGCTTATGAATTAAAACTGTTTTCTAATTGGAATTGTTACATTTTAAATTTACAATTCAAAATATCAGGAGAACAATGTTGGTAATAAGAACGCCTATACATAAGTCAATGGTGTTACAACTTGAATCATTGGTGTCACAAATTTTAGTATTTGAAAATTTATAGTCTCATGTAGACATTACTTAGGATTTAAAAAAATAAAACAATTGAATTGTTTCTTTTTCCTCATACCAACACTTTTATTTTGTCATTTTCTTTCTTTAACTCGAATATATTTCATCTTTAATATGACTTTGTCAGTGGTGTTATATTTCTTGTAATTGGTGTTACACTGCTTACAGAAAATAGAAAATATAGCTTAATACAGATCACTTTCATCCATTTTACTGCACATAATCTTAAAAATGGACATTTTGTACTTTATGGACAAGTGTGGTATGTCCCTTTTGTATTTAAGGGCATGAAAAACATATGATAAATTTCGATGTCAGTGGAGTAACAAAATTGTCATTGGTGTAATCGTCAAAATCACTGGTGTAACGAGGGTTATATTTTGAATAACTTCCGTAAAAATTATGACATCTGATCTATTTTTATTGTTGAGAAAAGAATTTAATTCATTTTATACAAAATGAGGAACACTAATTCTAAGGAATATATCGGCTCCAATTTAAACTCATTAAATATCTTGTAGCTTCATGCATTTGTCCATATTTAGAGTTTGTATGCGCATAGAAATTTAAACTGATCATGAAAAACTAGCAGGAATAAAAGAAATAGATAGATTTATAAGCCGTTCACTTGACTACAAAGTTCCTTTTGTGCTGTTTGTATCAGAAGTCGAAATAATGGTTTAAAACATACGTTACACTACTGACACATTTTTCTTAGTTGACATACTTTACGATTCTTAAAACTCTATTTGTCATGCTTATTTGTTTGCAAATTATATTGATTTGAAGTTGTGGTTACTTGTTTTTCTTGTCATCGAAAAATTATTTGAAAATCAGACGATATTTTTCTGATTTTTCATGCTTCAGATTTGGCTGCAATTTTTGATAATGACCCAGTTATCGGATTTTAACGAAATGAACAAACTTGAATTATACATCCTTCTAGATCACATAGATACAATTAGTTTTTCAATCCATTCAGTGGAACTGGAGAAGAAGATTTTTGAAGAGGGGTACCCTCCGGGGCCTATTTGACCCCGCCCTGGATCCACCCCTGAAGGGATCGAGCCGAAATGAAAAACTTGGTAGAGGACCTTTAGTACTTCATGCATACCAAGTTTCATCAAAATCCTCCAAGCGGTTTCAGAGGAGAAGATGAAAATGTGAAAAGTTAACGGACGGACAGACGGACGACGGACGGACGACGGACAATCCGGTATGACAATAGCTCACTTTGAGCCTTTGGCTCAGGTGAGCTAAAAATAAAAAAAATTTGTATCAATGGAAGAATCTTAAATATAGCACAAGAAAAAATGCTGCTGAGTAGCTACCGTACTGTTCCTGTTATTCACTCTGGAAATACAGAAATAAAGATTCTGTCTACTTGCTAACCAAAATTTACCCGATAATTAATAACTAAAATAGCAGTATTCCAAGGAATACATCGGTTGCCTGCGAAACCTCGTGACACTTTAGGTGGCGGTGAAGACCCCGCGGCCTGTTTCGCTTGCATGAAAGAAGACTAGGCATCAATTTCTAATTTGGTTACCATAGCAACCATTTTACAGACTTCATTTTCTTGTCAAAAAAAAAGAATTTTCTACAAAATCGTACTGTTATTTCACAAATTAGTTTCCATGTATCACTATTGCGTATTATGTGATATGAAAATAATCTCTTGAATGGGAATCCCCTTCGATTAACAAGGTAAATGCTGTGTAAATCTACATTATATGAAATTATTCTAGGCCTATCATACGATCATCGTTATAAATTATATGATGGTTATCTAATCTGGTCAAGAATAGAGGTATGCCCAGAGAACACTTGAACAGAAAGTTTTGTTTATTTACGTGCACCATATCATAACATGTAAACATAATAGAAAATTTTCTGTTTAAGTGTTCTCTAAATATTCCTCTATTCTTGACTAGAAAAGATTACCATCATATTTAAAATAATGATGCTCATATGATAGCCGTAAACTAGTTTCATATAAAGTAGATTTAGACAGTATTTACCTTGTTTAATCGAAGGGGAATCCCTTGTAAGAGATTATATGCACATCACGTGATACGCCACGGTGATGTATACAACCCCAGGGATTATACATTCAAAACATGCCTCCAATAGGAGAAATTGGAGCAAAAAATAGGCCAAAAAAGTCACTTTTCACCCAAAATAGCAAGTAAACAAAAAATTCTGTGAAAATCTGCTATTATACAATTACAAGAAAAAATCTTTTTCTTTCCATACATACCAAATTTATATGATGTTTATTGGTTTGTTTTCTCGGTATTTTCCATGAAACAAGCAGGACCACAAAAATACATGTTATTTCTGGCATTGAAATCAGCACATGTGAGAGTCGCTCAATCCGAAAGTAAAAAGTGTGTACTAGCTCTCAGAACATTTCATACTTCTGCATATGGATGTTTTACCACCTACAAGTCTTACAAAATCATCAGAAATCCTATAAAACTCATTGTGATTACTCATATCCTAGAAATTCTATCACAGAAATCAATTTTCAAAAATCAACAGTGGTGACTTTTACGAAACTATGGCTAAGGGTCAAGGTTAGGTCTTCACCGCTACCTTAGGATCTCATTATTGGGTGTGACACTTAACGTGTGACAGACAGACGGATGAACAAACATTAGGGACCAACAATGGACATGGTGATCCCTTAGTGCCATCATGTTTGCAGGCAACGTAAAAATGTATAAATGGTAAAAACTTTTTTTACCTGAGAGGTCTGAGGATAAGGAGCTACACACACACTTGGATGGTCTGTGATGTGGGGTAACCTTTGGTATAACTCCTCACTAAGGTATGGCATAAAAGGGCTCAGAGCTCGAAGGAAATTGTCCATACACGTGTATAATACCTGCTGAGTAGTCTTGCTCTCCTCATTATCCTTTCTCAATACTGTTTTACTATATTCCTGAAGACAGAAGTAGTTGTGGGTTAAGATATCAAATATTTGAGGAAATGGATGTTAAATCGTAAATTTTTTTTTATTGATAATTTGCAATTAGTCATAAAGCTTCTTTAGAATGGAAACTGCAGAGGATTTTAAATATCATGAGAATAGACTTGACATACCAAATAAACTCCACAGAATTCTAGCAGCCAAAATTCATACAGGCTTATACACACACGATGTAAATCGTACGACTTAAAGTTTTTATCACAGGTCTCCATTGTGCGGCACAGAGAGCCTAATATCCATTGGTCCATTATATCATTAGAGTTCACATCTCCTGAAGGTTTGAATCCACTTCCGAGCTGAGATGATACAAAAATGAAACTCTGCCAAATTTTGTTACAAAATTTTCTGTTTCTTTCCACATGCTGTACATTCATATTGATACTTTGCTCTGGAAAATAAATTGGTGAACAGATTATACATATATATTGATCTATGATTATTTTACGTATTAAAACACAAACACTCAAATATACAAATTTTCAGCTCCTTGGACATTAAGATTAAAGGGGGAAGATTAGTGTTTTTCAACTGTACATGTAGGTTACACTTTAAGGTCAAAAGTCACTAGGTCAAAAGTCAAGGTTTCTAAAAGAAAGGTTTTTTCACAAGCCCTCCCCCTTATGGTTGAAGAGATAAATCTCAAATGCTAAAGTTTTTGAAAATTACATGTATGTCAAACCTAATGTCAAAGTCACAACTTTAAAGGTGGAAGCTAATTATCGCACTACATTGCAACTTGCACTCAAGGATATAAGCCGTATCAATATACCCTTGCATTTAGCGGTCAATTTTTCCTAAGCAGAATTTTAGAGGGAAATTTCATTGTTTTTACTTTTACGTCAAGACAATGGAAACATTCCGTCATAATGACACTGCTTACGTTTCGAAATATTTAGTGAGTTTTCCCACAAAAACAACGTCTTCCTTAGTAACAAGATTTGAACAGCAATGTTAGAACATTATTTTAAACGCAAAATTGAAGCTCGTATTGAGTTCAGATTTTAATGTAATTTTCTAAAATAACAATTGTAATATATGAATAAAGAAAAAGCCTGCAAATAACGAAGTTAGACTCGAAATTTGCATAGCAACAACCCAAGCCAAATAACAGACAGATCATGATGACTTCTTGCAAGGTGCAAAGAGTTCGGCGTTATGATGAAAGTTAGAGATAGTATTTGCCGTTGTTTTGGTGGTAACTTTTTATATTTTAGCTATTAGTATTTCCATAAAACTTTTCCCAATATTGTCCATTTGTCTAGTCCGTTATTTACCGAAGACCAGAAATCTTGGTATGCAAATGTACCCCTGATGTCTAGGGTTGATCCTCGCAGGGATTCAACCCGGAAGTAGTTCTAGATGACTACATAGATTTGTTTCATCTTGATCCATCCTTATATAACGTTACTTGTCAACATCCCTCAAAGTTTTCTCATTATAGGCTAAAACACAAATTATGTATTTTATTTCTCAAGGTCAAAGGTAAAGGTCAAAGTTAAATTTACTGCTGAATAGATTCATCTCATCATTGTCTATCACCATGTAACGTAGAAGTTATTTCTCCTTACAGTTTTCTTCTCAACAGCTAAACCAAAATGTTGACGCAGACAGACAGAATGATGGACAGACAAACTTAGTTATTTCATAGACTGATTAGCTTCACAATATGGCCATAAATATATGGAAATCTAAAACAAACATAAGATTGAATTGAAGATTCTTTTGATATACATTGTATAACACACTGTGTATTAAGGAAAAGGTTCTGATTATCAATTTCAGACTAAGTTCAGAACGAGGTGAGAACCAGATAAAATAAATCAAACAATGCACATGTATTTGTACGTTGCTTTCTAAATGGATGAAAGCTTATATATACATCATGTACTTATTATAAGGGTGATTCTGTGAGTATGGAATACAAGTAAATCTAACCTTTGTAGTCATAAGAACATAGTGTAAACCTTAGTGCATCTGTACCACACTCAGGTATACCGTGAGGAAAGTCCTCTTTTTGACCCTCTAGTGCCGTCTCTATCTCCCGAGGGTCAAGGTTACTACTCTCTAATTTCTTTTGAAGATCCTACAATACATGTAATAGTTATAGAACACAAAAGACATTATTGAGGAAAGAAACAGAACATTTTAAAAAATTAATGAAAGGAATGAAGAATTTGGTTTTTTTTTGTAAAGAATTACGGTCCAAATAGTTCATTTCAAGGGCTATTGGTATGTACATTCTTTGACCATTTGCAATGTAGATAAACTAATGACAAAAAGCTTTGAAACATGAAAATGTTTTGATAGCTTTTTAAAAATTGTTAGCTATAGTAGATAAATCTCCATCATTTGAATAAACGATTTACTGTATTTGCACCGACATATTTTTGAGCTGATTTTGTATTTCAGCAGTGTTGTCACTTATTCAAGTATACAGAAAATTCTGGGAGACAATGCTAGTGTGCTTATCATGATTATACTATACTGCAAGTATATCAAGTTTCCAGATTTCAGTCAGATTTACTTCTTTTTGTTCCCTTAACTTCCATGCAACAAAACAAGAGGCCCGAGTGGACTCACCTCTAGAGATATTCCTTCAATAGCATCCACAGGGTCTATAACGTTACCTAGTGATTTACTCATCTTCCTGCCATTAGCATCTCGTAACATTCCATGCAGTATGACCTGTTTATGAAATATATAGAAATGCTATAAAGTAAAATAGATGGTTGTTTCCTGCAAATCCTTAAAGAAGAACTTTGGTACTGATAACAGCTGTCTGTCTGTCTGTAGGTCTGTTGATCACCTAATAGAAAATATTTCCAACGACCTCTTTCTTTATACAGGAATACATTATGTCTTAATATTTTTCTTTAACATTCAAGTGATGATATATAGCAGCATATTCAGTTCAATAAATAATGAGAAGGAAGAGTGAGATGTATTTTTTCACAGAAAATATGGACAAATATTGGAATATTTTTCAGTTTCCTGATTCTTCACCGTTTTGAATTTTACATATAAACTACATGTATTTGATTTGATAACTTTTATTAATATCTCATTGTTCACTACCGAATTACAAACGATTTACTGTATTTACACTTTCCTGATTCCCTCATTATTTCGAATTTTACATGTAAACTATATGATGTGATAAACATAGTAACTCACTGTTTTGAATGGTATACGGTCTGTTAATTTGATTCCCATCATGACCATCCTAGCCACCCAGGAGAATAAAATATCACTACCTGTCTCTAGTATTGTGTTAGGATAATATCTCAAGTAATCATCCGTCTGGAAAAAAATCAACATGAAGCAGTGGTGGACGCTCGGAAATATAACCAGCTATTAAAAGTTAAATGTACATAAAGTATTCATGAATATATGGATGCTGTAAATGTAAAAAATTTCGCATGGGGGTAATTTTCATGCTTTTCTCAATTGTATATTTATCGTGAAAATAACATGCGCATGAAAATTACATCCAGTATAAAAGCTAAAGGAAATTAACTCCTTCCCCCAACGAAAATAACCATTTTTACAGTAACACAATCATATCTAGTTTTCAATATCTAAAGCATATGATTTATGATTGAAATAAAAATGCAGAGAACATGGAAAGTTTTAATCAAAGTTTATGAATTATTACATACCATTTTTGGCCACCCAAGAGATGAGAATGGAAAAAGCGCAGATGAAAACCATGTGTCCAAGACATCTGTGTCTAAAATGTAGAATAATAAATCCTAAGGCAACATTTATGAAGGGCTTTATTTGTTAAATTAAACATTGCCACGTCACCTATACTTACATGTACATGTATACCTTGGTGTTTATTTTGATTGATGTTAACCATAGATGATGTTCCTTAGTATTATAGTTACACATGACAGAGCTTCACACTGTGATCCCAGCTACTGATTTCAATAACATCCAAAACAAAGATGCTATAATTTTAGTAGACCATCTAGATTTGCCAAACCTTCATATGCTGATCTATGTATTAACTGATTAGCACAACTTAGTTCAAGACATCATAATAAAATCTAACCTTGTTTTATGTTGATCACCTCCCCTGGTTGACCCAGCTCCTCTTGAGCCCTCCTTTTGGCATCCTCTTCATTTCTTCCTACCACCCACACACCCTCCTCCTCCTCCTGGAAGGATGGGTTAAAACATACCACATACACTTGAATAACGGAAGATGGCAAATACATATGAGTAAAGATTTAAATTGGTACAAGCATATACATTTGTATCTTATAATCTAACAAGACCTTGTGAAATACATGTATTATCTTGCTGCAATCACTTATGTGTAGGCTTAAGTGCAAGCAAAATAAAGGCCAGGGTCACACGATAAATCCTGGTATCTAAAGATAAGTCTTGTGACAAGGAATATTAATGTGAAATATGAAAACTCTATCATTTAACATGTTTATAGGATTAATAGATAAGATTTTTTTAATGTTTTTGGACAGAAAAAATAAACAGACAGACAAAGAAACAGACAAAAAAGGACAATATGCTCACCCATCTTCAATATCAGAGCTTGATAACACAGTACAAGTAACTCTAAAGAGCATATGATAGAGAACTAGAGGGTTATTTCTAAAAGTCATTTTGCTCAATTCCCAAAGTACATGTAGATTTTTCAATCCACTCCAGTATCAACATAATTAATAAATAAAACTGAGGCGATATGAATGTCAAATATTAAAACCTTTAAGTACAGTGAGGTCCGCAGGTGAAATACCTTCAAATTTGCAAAACTTTTCTCTTTCAGAATTTGCTCAGATAAACCCCAAACATATGTCCCGAAGGAATTTTCTACATTTTCTGGATGGTAAAAAAAGTTATAAGGGCACTAAATTTGGTTGAACTATATAGAGAAATTTTCCTGCCATTTTTTTCCCTTCATAATTCTTTATAAATTACGAAGTGAATATCTCGCTTCACCATCACTACCTTGAGAAATGCATTTCATATGTTGATTTGTACCACATATATATGTCTCAAAACAGGAATAAGATGTTTCGCAGAAAAATTTTAATGTATCACCCATGCCTGATTAGTAGAACTACACTTAAGTAACAAACCTGGCTCTGTGTCCATGCTCTGTACATGGGTATTCTATGTCCCCACCAAATCTGTCGTGATATGCACCAATCCCTGTTTATGTGATAAATCATTATGAGATTTATGACTCAAAATTATACTGACATGCACCAAGGATACTGTCATACATCAAAAAAAGCAATTATACGAGGGCTGATTGATAAATTGTTGTAAGCCTCGTGTTGATGAGTTTGAATTTTATCACACATTTTGCATTATTTCTCTACGTAATCCCCTTCAGTATCTATACACTTTTGCCACCGGTGTATAAGGGCCTCAATACCACATTTAAAGAACTCTTTATCTTGACTGGTCACTGCAAGAAAGATGTCACCATTGGACTGAAAGTGGGTGCCATAAATAGCTGCTTTCAGTTTTGGGAATAGATGAAAGTCTGATGGATCAATATCAGGTGAATGAGGCGGATGCTCAATCAAATTAAAGCCACAATCATGAATGGCAGCCATGGCGGTGGCAGACTTGTGAACAGGAACATTGTACTGATGGAACAACACACGTTTAACTAGTGAGCTTTCCGCGGCGCTTAAGTTTAATATTTTCCTGTAGCTGTGTCAGAAGTGAAGCACAGTATGTGCCATTGATTGTTTGTCCTTTTTGGAGATAATCTATCAGCTGAATACCTTCTGCATCCCAGAAAACTGAGGCTCACAACATATCAATCAGCCCTTGTATATAAGCCTTGTCAGAAGACAACATCGCTTGCTGTGTAGTTTTTTTTTATAATAAAAAGGAAATTTCAAGAAAATGAGACAATGGGTTTTGACAGGTTAAAGTTTTTTCTTATAAAAAGTAGGTCAAACTCCAAGGTCAAGGTCACTTGATTAAAGGTCAAGGTACCAAATGAAAAGTCTGGTCATAAGGAATCTACATATGAAATATCAAACCCCTACTCCCTTATAGGTTAAAGTTTTGATAAAGTACATCAATCTCCAAGGTCAAGGTCACTAGGTCAAGGACCCAAATCGGAGTTCTAGTCATGAGGAATCTACATGTACATGAGAAATATCAAAGCCCCTAGTGCTTATTGTTGATGCGATTTTGCCCAGGTTTATTTTTTAAGTAGGTCAAACTCCAAGGTCAAGGCCACTAGGTCAAAAGTCAAGGTCCAAAAGCAAAGTCTAGTCATGAGGAATCTACATGTGAACTATCAAAGCCCTATCCCTTATAGTTCATGAGATATAACCCTTGTTAAAGTTTTTCAAAAGTAAATCAAACTCCAAGGTCACTAGGTCAAAGGTTAAGGTACCGAATGAAAAGCCTGGTCATAAAGAATCTACAAGTGAAATATATAAGCCCTACCCCATATAGTTCATGTGATCTAGCCCTAGTTAAAGTTTTTGTCCACACAACCAATGCCGACACTCAGGCTATGACATTAGCTCCCCGGACAATTGTCATGGCTCACTAAAAATCATATTGACTTGCATCAAACAAATATAAAAAAATAAAAGCAGACTACTTACTCAATATTACCAAGGAAGTGATTCCATATTTTTACAGTATAATCAGGTATTAATTCAACATCCTTAAGCTTAACTGCCTGAAAAGGAAATGGTACAAGTGATATAATATATCTATATAATTCATTCCAAGGAATGCATGCATTGCCTGCGAAACATAGCGACACTTAGGAATCACTTTTACATAGGGTGTGACATCTAGGTGTGACAGACAGATGGACAAAGTGATTCCTTAGTGTCGCTATGCTTCGCAGGCGACACAAAAATATATCTATGTTTTATATTGAAAGTATAAGAAACATCTGAGGTATTTGAATTAAGATCAGATCTACATCAGAATATCAATAAACATGGAAGATATTGAATGTTTATCTATTTCATAGATTATTTATGAAATAAGTTGTGTTATTTTACACTGCCAAGCTTCTGACAGGGGATTTAAAGTAGTTGGGGACACGTTGCAATGTTTAGGTAAGTTCTTATTCAGTCAATGAATTTCTTTTATTTTTTCATCATTTGCAGAACACCATGTCCTCTTTCTGTTGACAAAAATTCAGCAAGGCTGTAATATTGGTTCTCGAGATTTACTTCCTCCTTATTTTTCTCAAATAACTTCCTATTCAAGCCTCTTGTGACTTGGTAGCAAGCTAATTGTCAGAAAAACAATATTCATATTTAAGATAAGTGTATAAGAAGGGAACTTATGCTAAAAATTTTGATGTTCATTTTCATTTATTTTCTTGGTACGTATGTGAAATACAAAAATTGGCTTAAATAAGCCATTTTCAACACACAAATCCATGAGGTTTTCAAGATAAAACAAAAAAAAATATTTTATTTCAATGAATTTTCTTCAAATTTTGCATAAATGTGGTAATACACTTCTTCTAACTTGAGACAAAAAATTAGAAAAACTGTAGTTCTTGTTTCAGAGAAAATTTACAATATGAGTTACCTCTCCTGCTCCTTCGGAGGAATTACTGTCCCTAGGAAAATGGGTAAATGCAATTTTGACTACTTTATTATGAAAAATTAAACATAAAACTGTTAACACTCAATAGATCTCGCTTAGTCGTAAATTTTGGTATATGGTTTATGATTGTAGGTAAAGAGAATCAAATTATATGAACAAAACTGTTTTTAGATGCGGCATTTCAATGCTAATTTTAGCGTGACGTTGGCGAAGTCACGGGAAAATGGCCAATCTAAAACTTGTTTGGTCTGTAAAATTAGATTTTGTATACATACGAGCATATATTTTATACCAGAAGTTATGACTAAGCGAGATCTATTCAACGGTGTCAGTTTCATTCAAAGGTTTTCATCATAAAGTAGTCAAAATCACGTTTATCCAGTTTCCTTTGAAGTGAGCAGTGTGGACAGAAATCATACATTCTAATACATCAAAATGTAATGGACACGAAGAGGGATGGCAATAAAATGTTTTGAGTCACGGCGATTTCCTTGGGTTGGTCGGTAAACAGCAAACAAACCTAATTTTATTATAGGCCTCACTATTTTCCTATCAGTCTTATGTATTTGAACTGGGTTATATTGCTTATCAACGTCGTAAATAAGTATGACTAAATACGTATAACTTCAAAATATTATTCTTGAGCAAACACTACCTATATATTTTGGCGTAGTTTTATTTGATATTGCTTGGTGATTGGCCCTTCACAGCCGTTTGAGCTGCACTCTCTTATATTTTCATTCCTACTATGTGTCCCTTATATGAAGGTACCAAACCAACTGTTACTTCAATACTCGATTAACGCAATAGCCTATCACGTGACTTCAGAACAACCATTCCTGATAAAATGCCCATTTTATTGATTGCTTTAACACAGATTCAAAACATGTCTACTCTGTAAATAAAATCCGTAATCTGCCTCTAATGATTGGTGGTGTACAAAATCTAGGTCATCCACTTGTACATTGTACATTTCCAAGAAGTGTGACATAGTAAGTCAATGATGCGTCACACCAGGCTGACTGCACTGCTGTCTGCAGGGAAATGCCATGTTTGGATGAGGCACTAGTGGATCAAATATTCAATATCTATGATGAGGATTTGATTTACTTGTGTCATTAATCAATGGTGAATTTATCTTTACTTCTCATGGCAACATTATACTTCAAGTATCAGCAATTTTGAGCCATGTTGAGGTAAGTCAAAAATACAGATAACGTTTCAGCATATTGTACCTTTTCCGCGGGTGTACCTCCAAAAGGTAGTGGTAGTAGAGTAAAAAGGAGTTTTCAAATGTCTCCCCAAAAAGTTCTGTGAAATTTCTTCCATTTAACCCTCCGCTTGGTCTGAACAAACGCGACACAAATCGCAATATTTCACAATTCAAAAATTTTCAGTTTTAATTGAAATCTTCAAAACAGAATCATAAGACAAAGCTCTACTGTTCATTTATCCACACAGAAGGTACTACATGTATTTCTAACCTAGGAAAAAACATCGAAGGTTTGTTTGCTGTTATACCAAGTGGTTTTGTCCCTTTGTAATGATACTTTGAATATAAAAAACTCAATGCGTAAAATATAAATATGATTAAACTTTTGCACTTAATCGGTGCGTATTGGCAGCAAGGAATGGAAAAAAATTAATGCAAAGAACTTTGTCCTTTACATATCTTTTTTTCCATTCCCAACTGCCAATCTGCTGCTAAAACAATCTTAAATTGAGAATTGATAGGAGGGTATGATTTATGTAGTATTATACATAATACATGTACCGTTAAAGCCTCAGCCGCCATCATTTCACAGTTCACAAACCACTGTTCCATCATCATAGGTTCTATCACGTCACCTGATCGACTGTAACCAAAAATAACAAATAAATTTTGTGACCCTCTCAGACGTTGATCAACCAGGGGTATTTCTTCTCATCTGCATTTAGATTTTTAGGTTTTTCTAATTTCAGACTTATATGTACATGTATGTACTAAAATGAATCTTATAATGTTGTCAATGGCAAATAAAGAACTATCACCCCAATGATGCAGGGGTGTGAAAGAATTGCAATATTTAAGGTATTCAATGGGTTATGATAGAAATTATGCTTAAAAGATTGAAATATGAGTATCTATCATTTAATATTTGTCTAAGTACTAGGCTAATAAATATTGAAATAAGAAATATTTTGAAAAGGGTCATGTTTTGAAGTCATTTTCCCTTGATAATAAAAATTGAAAAAAACTTGATGGCAAGAAAACTAATTGATGAAGTTTTGCTTTTTTTTCAGTGATTGACGAAATATATACATATTAATTATATATTTTTTTTAAGAAATCTTTGACCATTGATATTTGATGCCCCACCCTTCTATTGCAAAATTTGCTTCAAAATAACTTTTTTTCCCATAGAGTTTAATGTTAACTCTAAGGGCCCATAATTTTTGAAGTGACCTGTGTTAAAAAAAAAACTACTTGGACTAGATTTTTTATTTGATTTTTCCATAACTATGCTTACATTTTCTAAAAGAGCTATAGGTTCCATAAATGGGTGCACCAATTACTTCTCATTACTCATTGAATGCCTTAAGTTATGCTTTTTTCTTCAATCTCTCAATTTCATTTCATTGAATGAAAAGAGATACATATGTTCAGTGACTTCAAATGCAAATTTACAATGCAAATAAAAGTTAAAAGTAATGATATTTGAATATCTTGATGTGTCACTACCTGCATAATGGTATCACCATCTCATGTGGTTTGGTCTCCTTGTAAAGTCCAAGTCCCTTCAGCTCTTCTTTCACAGCTTCTCGAGCATGGAAACGTTTCATACCCTTGAACTTTCCGGTATTATTTTCCATATTGCCAAGCTTGTCAATGACAGAGATGGACTCCAGACCGTGTCTCTGTGCTAAGTCATGGTCCTTGAAATCGTGAGCGGGTGTTATCTTTACGGCACCTTTACAAATACATACAATCACTATCATAAGAACATTCCATGAAGAGCACTAATTTACAGGCAGTCCAACAAGAGTGTTAAAGCTATGAATATATCCAAGGATATGGATATGACTAAAAGGGGTAGGTTCACTTACTACCAAAATTGGCCCTAAATTTTTGCGAAAAAATAATTTTATGAAAAGTATGATTCAGCATATCTTATATTCATCTCAAATGCCTGCCGAAATAGAAAGTAAATATCTTTCATTGTCAAAACTTCACGTGCGTTAGTTATGACGTCACATTGTGACGTCATTTGCTCTGCATGACGGAAAATGAAGGGAAATCGCCATATTTTCTGCGTAAATCTTTAAAATTAGTATAGGCGCCAACCCTTACCCAACATAAATTTTATGTAGATCGAAAGTTAATTTGCAAATTTAACTTTTTATATGAAAATTATTTTGGGTGAGGGCTGGCGCCCTACTTATTTTCATAAATTTGGACAAGAATTATGCCCATTTCTTACGATTTTTCAGCATTTTACGACTTAAAGCCGATTTTGAAGCCATATCTTTCGGTGTATTGCACGTAAATTAAAATATTTATTTGGTATTTCAAACAACTATACATTTAACTTCCTTGATACGAAATACAATCGAAATCTAAACCATTCTAAAATTAGGGCCGATTTTCCATGTTACCGAACCTGCTCCTTTCTATCATAACAATTTATAATCTTTCCCTTGTATAAGCAAAATCAGTTAACATGTAGCTTATTCAATAATGTAAAATGTTTCTAATGTCAATGAAATGCACAATGCCTGTCAATGTATTTCACATTCTTTGTTGACTTTTGTGACTTACACAATATTTTATTTGACTTAGCACGACCATATTTTAGCAGAAACAAACAAGAAAGATGTAGAGTGATGTAATAGCATAATCATGAATTAATTAGGGCACATGTTAGTTTCCCCATCTATAATTTTCTAATTAACAAAAAGTCAAATGTATGAAGAATTAAAATAAGGAGAGATTTTTTCGTTTCACAGTCCTATACTGAAAACTGAGAAATTCAAGACGTTTGACAATGGTGAAATCATTAAAATATCAATAAATGGGTGAAATTTCAATACTAAATTCTGAAATTCAGTAGTGAGCTAAGCCCCTGCTCATTGTAAAATTTATACAAATTAATAGATTTCTGATCAGCCTTTTGATTTACATAAAAAATATTTAAGTGAGGTCTGGCGCACACTCAAATTTTGAAGACAAGTTAGGAAAATATGATGATTTTCCTATATTTTTCGCAATTCAGAGAAAATGACGTCAGAATACAATGTCATTTGTCATGCACATGACATTAAAAAGGTTCAGTATTATGTCGCAGCATTTGATCCTCACACATTCTATATCTTTTAAAATAAGTGATTATTTATCATTCATTTAATAAAAACAATTTTCATCATAATAACGGGCCGATTTTAGGTGTAGGTGCACCTCGTCATTTAAAAAAATCTTTCAATGAAACTACCTGTGCCAAGGTCTTTTTCAACAGTCTCATCACACACAATGGGAAGCAGGCGGTCAACAAAGGGATGTCTCAAAACTCTGCCCTGTAAATGTACGTATCTTCGATCATCAGGGTGGACAGCTACGGCAGTGTCACCAAGCATTGTCTCTGGTCTGGTGGTGGCTACAATCACTGTCTCATCTATAACATAATATACGTGTAACTAAATATATCATAGATAATATATATGCAGCTAAATATATCATAGACAATTTACATGTAGCTAAATATATCATACAAATGTAGATAATATGCATGTAGCTAAATATATCATAGATAATAAACATGTACATGTAGCTAAATATATCATAGATAATATACATGTAGCTAAATATATCATACAAATGTAGATAATATATATGTAACTAAATATATCATAGATAATATACATATACATGTAGCTAAAATTATCATAGATAATATATCAAATAAATACTTTATACTATATGACATTGATATTAGACCATGAATTTAAAGTACTACATGAACACTGAGTACATAAGATTTGCCATCATTGGCAATAGGCTTGCTACATCTTGGATGTTGCAAAACTATTGCATGAGGATGATATTTACTTGTCTCTGTCAAAATCTTCAGGACAAATAATTAAAATTTTTCCACATGAAATTTCAAACAAGAAAAGCTAAAACTGCCAATGCCAATGTGAGAAATATACATGTATATCTTAAGTTCTATTGGTTCATACACAAAGACTCTGGAAATCTTATCCACTTACTTCATTTATCTAAATACTTCTTATCAAGAGCAGCAGAACTTACCACTGTCTACAACTGGGTAAGCAAATGAGGTCATTTTTCCTAACTCTATCATCTCTTCATATCCTGGAACTCTGAACTTTGTGGGTCTAAATAACTGCACATTCTCTACCTATGAATAGAAAAATACAGTCTTCATTTATACATGTATGTGCATCTTATGAACCCTAATAGTAAATGTGACAAGACTTAAAAGTTTATATCACAAAAATCTAAATGTTTATACATATACACCAAAATTCATGTGTCAGAATTTTGGCCAACAATCAACAAGGGCAATTTTGAAACATGAATCTTTCTAAAAGTCTGTTTCAAACAATATACCAATAAGCATATATCCTGAATAAAATCTTTGGATTTAAAAAAAAAGATGTCTTTGTGAACACAAATGCCCAATTGTTATTAAATATATGTACTATAGTATCAGGGAATATGTCTGCAAGAACAGTTTGATTGAGACTTAAATGAATTATCATGTAGGCCTTTAAATTAATTTCAGGAACAAAGATTTGCAGAACTTATAGCCTCAAGTATGTTTCTGGCCTGAAATTTCATCTGCAGTTGCTGCCATCATATTTAATACAAAATCAGAGCATTTAAGAACAATTACCGACCTCAACATCAGAGTATGTAGGTAAAATTACTGACCTCAACATCAGAGTATGTAGGTAAAATTACTGACCTCAACATCAGAGTACGAGGGCTGATTGATATGTTGTGTGCCTTGTATTGAAGAATTTGAATTTTATCAGACATTTTGCATTATTTTTCTACATAATCCCCTTCAGTATCTATATACTTTTGCCACTGGTGTTTAAGGGCTTCAATATAACCTTTAAAAAACTCCTTATCTTGACAGGTCAGAAAGCCATCCACTGCAAGTATGACATCATCATCAGACTGAAAGTGGGTGCCAGAAATAGCTGCTTTCACATGTTTCAGTTATGGGAATAGATGAAAGTCTGATGGAGCAACATCAGGTGAATAAAGTGGATGCTCAATGACATTAAATCCCCAATTATGAATAGCTGCCGTGGCAATGACAGACTTGTGAACATGAGAATTGTCCTGATTAAACAACACATCTTTAACTAGTGAGCTTTCCACAGCGCTTTCCCGTAAATGTGTCAGAAGTGAAGCATAGAATGTTCTAATGTTTGTTTGTCCTTTTTGGAGATATTCTATCAGCAGAATACCTTCTGCATCCCGGAAAACCCAGGCTCATAACATATCAATCAACCATCATTTATAGGTGCAGTTGCTGATATCAACATCAGTGTATATAGGAACAATTACTGACCTCAACATCAGAGTACAGTCTAACATGTATTAAGCAGTCACCCAAAGGATACCATAAAAGTGACCTCTTAACAGAGGTGACCTTTTGATAAATTTTTTTTTTTTAAAAATAACCATGCTAAAGTACACTTGTTCATAATACAAACAGGAATTTTCTGTTTCATGTATTGTATTGAACAGATACATGTACATGCATTAGTACATGAATAATGTCATTTCATTTATTTTTTTTATCATTGCTGACACGCATTTAGTAATGAAAATCTTTCGTCTTTTTACAATGTTGGCACATGAAATAAATGTATGAAGTGTCATCATAAAATGATGAATAAAACGGTCAAATGCAAAATGTACGTATGATTTTAAAACGTTCCTGATGTCTGTCTGTCTTCCACTCACAAGAGAATCACTTAATTTTTCAATCCAGTCTTGAATGACATCATTGCCATCGTCATGCAGCCCTTTCAGTCCTCGTGGTACCAGGGATATACGTCCCTGGTGGTACCGAATACGATTTTATTATGTTTTATAAATGCTAAGAGCCATCCAATAGAAGCTTTAAAGGTAATATCGAAGTATTTTGCGAATAATAGTTCCCGTCTTTTTAATAATGAAAAAAATGTAATGGTTGGTGGATTCAAGAGGAGAGGCTGGGTCGTCGGGCGTCCCCCCCCCCCCTCCGCCATGAACCCAAAATTTTCCAAGAACAAGTATATTTCGACCCATTTTCAGTAAAAAAAATTCGGCAAAATTCACTCCTTGACCTCCAGCGAAGGGAGCGCTAGATTCGTCACTGGAAAAAAAAAAACCGAAGGTCTTACAAATAAAATTGGCATAAAAATATCGGCAGATTTAAACCTAAACAGCATAAATCAGGTAAGTAAATTCCTTGGTAGATAAGACTTTAAATGGAGGCATGCGGGTAAATCATAAAATGACGATGTATAGTGAGTCATCAATATAATAATTTGACTGTGAATTTGTTGGCCTTTTAGGACAAAGACGTTACAGACGCGAGAAGAAATATTACGCACACAATAGATAATGGACAGTGTCCGTTCTTTTGATAATGGACCACTGCCTGAAACCATTTTCACATCAGCTCGTTGCCGGACTTTTGCTTTTTTCTTTTTCAGTCTCCGGCAACATCATGTTCAGCCGTTCCTCTAAAAATTTCAGCCTTCCATTTTAAGATTTGGGACCTTGAGTACTCAAACACCTAGTTCGATCGCAATAGGTGATTGGTCTTGCACTTTTCAATAATTTTATTGCATCTGAACGCTCATTTAAAAAGTAAAAACTTTCCGTTTTGATTCATTTGTTGTTGTTGTGACAGTTGTTTTTTACCGGATGACGAGTTATTAAGTACCCGATTACATACAAACAGTTCAATCAATTACCGCTGACCGCTACAGGCCTTGGATGCAATGTTTGTACAAGTAATTTGGGGCAATTACGGGGGACAATACTGAAGAAGTCCAAGCCACCGATCGCTTAATTAGAGTCGAATAGGTGACCTGGGCGGTGAAAGGGGTGACCGCTGACCGCGTTACTGAGGTGACTGCTTATTAGGGTACCATATCATAATAAAAACGATCGGGAGGGATTCAGAGTGACCGTTAAGATGAGGTGACTGTTTAACAAAGGTGACCGTTTCTACTGGTTAGACTGTATATAGGAACAATTACTGACCTCAACATCAGAGTATATAGGAACAATTACTGACCTCAACATCAGATTTTATAGGTACAATTACTGACCTCAACATCAACACATCTTGGTACAATTACTGACCTCAACATCAGAGATGACAGACTGAAGCTGGCATGACCAGTTGATCATTTTGTTGCTACGGAAAATCAGTCCATCTTCATATAAAGTTATGAATGCCTCTATGACTGCCTCTGACATTTTCTGAAAATATTTGTAATCTCTGTTCAAATGTAAGGTCAATAACATTAAACAATATTGAAAAAGAAATATCGAGATATCCGAAATTTTAGTTTGCTGCAAACAGTATGTTTCCTACCTCATCCATTGTAAAGCATGCCCTATTCCAATCCAAAGAAGATCCAAGCCTTTTCATCTGTTCATAAATTGTGTCGCCTTTCCTAAAGATATCAGTTCAAATATCAGAAATCAGATACATATATACACGTATGTACGTATAATGGATAGTGCCGGTCAAAGTATTTCATACAAATACATGTAAGAAATTGTCCTTATGTTAGTTCAGACAAGACCTTTAAAAAGTTGTCTCTGCCTGTGACAAAATAAACCTATAAGAAGCCACATTATCTAATAATTAAAGACTTTTTTTTTATTTCACATGGTTATTTCTGGCCTGATAAAACTTACTCATTTTTCCATTTCCATGCTTCTTCTATGAATTTTTCTCTCCCTAGTTCATGTCTTGTGATGCCTTTAGTATTGGCCAATTTCTTCTCTACGACAACCTGTGTTGCTATACCAGCATGGTCACATCCTGGTATCCATAATGTTTCCACTCCTCTCATACGATTCCTGCAGGGAAAGATGGCAAGTGTTAAGGAAGACCTTAAAAACCGACATGCACTTTAATTTTGATGGTATTTTATGTTATTGCAGAAAATATACCATTTTTGAGAGGTTTCATTTCAGAGTTAAACTATGGATATGATATACTTTGGTGATAATTTTCATTATGACCTCACAAATGAATCTCTGGAAACATAATGAAATGCCTTTTACAAATTATGACGTAACGATTCAAAAGTTTGGCAAGTCATTTGAAGTCCAGAGTCTAGTGTGTAAAAATCAAGGTTTTGAACGGTTGCATCAAAGAACTTGGAAATGGACTATTATCCATGAATAATTGCTGAAGTAAAGATAATTTAAACAACACAGAAGAGTACTTCTTCAAGTGAATTATTATCAAAACATTAAATAAATTTAAGAAAAGGTTTGCTGCCGATAATACATGCATGCTTGATAAAAAGTACAGATGGACTGACAAACTAATAAGTAATGATCTAAGTGATAAAGCAATGTGTTGCACATGTGATACAGGCTATAAATGAGGGTAACCTGAACCTAAACGTACCGAGAAAGAGTTTGGAGGTCACTCATAATTTATGTGACATACATTGCCTATACCTAAACGAACATAAGTTTCCTCTCTCTATACTGACACTGCTATAACAAGGCTATCATACATACCATCTGACTAGGGCATCCTGTATGGAGTTGGTAAGAGCATGACCGAGGTGAAGAGTCCCAGTAACATTTGGTGGAGGTAGACATATCACAAACTTTTCGTCAGGCTTTCCATGCTTTCTTTGGTACTCAGGTGTGAAGAACCCCTCCTTTACCCACCAGTCGTACCAAGCAGCCTCTGTATAAACAGGGCTGTATTTTTGGGGTAAAGGGCATGATGTATCTGGTGCAAGATTTTTTAATCAAATTAATTTTTTGTTATTCTACAGCAGACACATGGCAATTGATACATATACTTTTATTATTAGTTTTAAAATTTAAAATTGCTGAAAGTCTTGATAAAATTATCATTTTCAGGCCATTGTAATTTAAAAATAATTTGTTTAAATCTGTGCGCGGGAACATTTTAGGGGAATTGCTCAGAAAATAACACACAGACATACATTTTTCAGATAAAAAATAAATGATCTTGAATACAATAATATGCCATCAACAATAATAAATATTCTATGGAGATAATAGTGTTTTCTCCAAAATTTCAGTCAGAATTATCCACACACTCAACGAAAGATATTTTCCATTTACGTTTTCAGTCTTCCTTCATTTTGACCATGTGTTTGTGTGTTTTCATGCCTGGCAGAAGGGTACCTTTCAGAAAGAGTTCGGGACTAATTAAAACAGAATATCTAATTACTATGGCCTAATTATATGTATATTCCGGAGAGGACGACCTAAGTTGGATAACTTGTGTCTAATCCTTTTGCTTTTTCGCAATAAAATATGTTTTATCTAATATGTATATAATTATAATGTCAGTAATTACACTAAAGTAACATTTTGTGCAATTTAAAATCACAAATGTGCTTATTTGTTTATATCAATCATTATTTCATATAATGTATATTATACAATTATAACTCTCATAATTACTACCTTTTTTCTCTCCAGGGAGTGTGTTTGCTGTGTAATGGAATACTGCATACGTAATTTGCTATAAAAGAAATGGGAAGCCTGTGTTAAATACATTATTCAAACAGATACTAACTGTAGTTATCAAAACACATAATTACTAGTAGGTGAATATTTTCTTACAATGTAGATGCCACATACAAGAATATGTCGACTCTTTCAACTGCTATGAAAGATTATAACTAACAACCATATGTTGTCATGTGGTATGAGAAAAGCCCATCCAAGGGTCTGGATTCTGGTCAGGTAACGAGGCTTGCCAAGTTCCCTGACCAGAAACCAGACCCATAGGGTGGGATTTTCTCATTCCACATGACAAACATATGGTTTACGTTTTTCTCCATTCCTAGGGGCCTTTCTTGAAATTCCATGAAATTGTCAACTTTATCGATTTCAAAGAATAAAGGAATATTTGTTTTCAGCGCCCTCAAAAATGGTTTATTCTAAAAGAATAAACTGTAGTCCTTAGCCTTCATCTGTTTAATAAGAATTAGAATGTAGAAAAAGGAGTTTTAAAACGATGTTTTTGTTGATAGGACGCCACTTTTGATGCTAAAATCATGATGTCACAATGGATAATAATGACCTCACAATATGGATACAGCCTATAAGGCCAACGTCAAAATCATGCCAGGGCATGTGGGATACAGTGACCCTACATGACACGTCGCTATGGGCAAACTCTATCCCACATGGGGGCAAATGGGAGAAACATTGGTTCCACCCAAGGGGTCTCAAATACATGTAAAACCGAAGCTTGCTAGAGGGTGGAACTGATGTATCTTTCAATATTTTTCTCTCATACCTAAGTAGAGCCAAAGCTGGAAGAAAAAAAGAGGAAATTGGAAAAATATTAAGTTGATGGAATTCAGTCGCTGAGTGCAACCAAAAATGGTTTATTTTATAGGAATAAACCTGGAATAAGGCATTTCTTCAATATACAAAGCTGGAAGAAAAAAAGAGGAAATTGAAAAAATGTTAAGTTGATGGAATTCAGTCGCTGAGTACAACCAAAAATGGTTTATTCTAAAAATGGTTTATTCTATAGGAATAAACCTGGAATAAGGCATTTCTTCAATATACAAAGCAAGAATATGTACGGTAGAAAGAGGATGTTTAAATTTATATTTTAATGTCAAGTCGTCCTATATAGCTTCTTTGATTTGCATTGATATCATGACATCAAAATATCATTAACAATGTAAACAATGGCGTCATGTGATATGAAAGAAAGGTATCACATGATATAAAAGATAGAAATTTCCTTTATGTACCTTTCAATCATACAAAAGCCTATTTGTGATGATTATTGTTACATAGGCATCTGTATAAAGTAATAATATTGTTTGTCCCGAGTTTCAAAGTGATTGGACACACAGAATAAGAAGTGAGCAAGGACTGACGACACGCGACAACCGCTAGAGAAACACACTGGTTGTTCTTTTTTTACATCTATGTGTACCCAAGTATAGGGTCTACAGAGATAATTTGATCATGTCATAGTTAATTAAATATTGTTATAAACACTTAAATTTCAATGTGATTAGATTCCACTTTATCTGGACATGACCTGCTAATCCAACCCAAAAAAAAAAAAAAAAAGAGTTGGGATAAAAATAGTGTCAATCGGGTTATGGGAAAGTTTTTAGGCCTTATTTACAAATTTTTCTTATGTTTCATGATTTCATAATGTTTAAATCATCATTTTATTTATACATATTATGCTTAAAAACAAGTTTCTATTCATCCTTATGAAAAAGCACCTGGGCAAGCAACACCTGGAGAGGGGTCAGCAGCGACGCTGAGGCACATGAAAATTTAAATAAGTCAGCCACTATTGGTGGGCTCAGTAAAATCCCACTTTGCCGTATGTGTAAAGGTAGAGATGGCCAACGAAGTGGATAAAGCGTTCATTATCACTCTGACAACCGGGGTTTGACTTTGATTCCCGATGGCGATGCAGACATGAATTACTGTTGAGTCATGAAAACTCATATCCATTCCCTCACCCCTAAGTAGTCTGGACTATCAAGGACCTGATTTGGTGCCAACAGCAACAGAGGTCTGCAGGGTGTCCAAATGAAAGAAAATAAAGAAAGGAGCAGAGTTATTGAAAAAACGCAATAATCTGTATTAATCATTCTGAATTGTCTGCTCGACGAGTATCGTGACTACCAAGTTCTCATGATAAAGGTACCTATTTTGTTTCGAGACTTCAATTTGGAACTGATGTATAATTTACTACTGAGGATGAAAAAAAAAAAAACTATCAAACTCACGCCGCCAGGTGAATGCGTGATCTGCCTGTACAGTCTGTACTTTTTCCCTTTTGCACAGAGAAGGAATCTTTGACAGTGCCTTTGACTGTTGTTGATCCCAACTCTACAAAGACTTATCACCATATTTCAGATTTATGAGGATTTAATTTGAATGATAGCGTTGTGAATGTCACTTTTTTCATAAAGGTGAAATGAAGCCAATATTTGCTCGATGGAAGCTGACATTTTGAACACGAAATGCCTCTCCACTTTGAAGAGTTCCGAAGTCAGGATCATGGCTTTCCTCCCTTGACGTAGGAGCACCGCCTGGCTGTGATACAGCAGTGGCGGATTTGGGAAGTTCTCTCCCCCGACAGTTACCCATATTTACAAAAACTGCAGTATATTTTAGACGATTTTTGTTCAAAATCGTTAAAATTCGCTGTCACGACCCCGAATGTGCACTGCAACTCGGATATAAAAGCGACAGGGGAGTGACCGAAAATCTTTACCTGTCTTCTTTTTATGGTCCCAGCCCGATCTTTTAGAGAAATAGAATTGTGATCGCTGAACGAGTGGCGTAAATCTATGTCCTACAACACTGCCTATAATGCTTCAATTGAACATGAATTCAACTTGATCCCATCCTCGGTACCCCCGGGCTATTTGCGCTTCAGCCAAAGCGCAAATTCAATAGCCTGGGGGTACCGAGGATGACTTGACCCGTACGTACACCAAAAGATGAATGCCCACACCAAAATCATTTCAATGTATGAAGCTGAGTTAAAGGAGGTGCACACTAAAAGTGGTAGTCCGAGTCCGAGTCGGGGAAAGCCGAGTTGAGATTTTTAATTTCAAATTTCTCGGCAACGGATGGATAGATTTTGATGAAATTTTCAGGAAATATCCATTTTATACATACAAATCGATGTATTTTATTTGATTGTAAAATAATTGATTGTTTTGTAAGTAATTAGCAATAAACCGATTTTTAGCACACTAAAAGTGGTAGTCCGAGTCCGAGTTGAAAAATAAAAAAACGCAGATAATCATGAATGGGCGGATGGATTTTGTTCAAATTTTCAGAATTTGTTAGAAATGGATATTGGAATGCTCGGAACTCTTCTTTTTTCAAATTCATAGGTTTATTTTGTGTTTTTAAGTATAATAAGTAGAAGCCGAGTCCGAGTCAAAAACGAAAAGCCGAGTTGAGATTTTAAATGCAGATTTCTCGGCAACTAATGGATTAAATTTGATGAAATTTTAAGGAAATATGTATTTTATGAATTCAAATCGACATGAATAATTGGATTTTTTAGATATTGATTATTTTACACGTAATCAGCCTTAAACCGAGTTTAATTTCTTTAAACCGTTTTAATGAAAATCTAAGGAAAAAAAGAAATGTCAAATCATTTAAAATGGTCCTTAAACCAACAAAGATAAATGAACTAAGGCTTATCGAAATTTAAAAAACAAACAAACGATCAACCCCCCCCCTCCAAAGAGAACCCCTCGGCTTTTATACAAAATTGTTCAATGAGCATCATGCGTTCATTATGTCAGGCAAAGACTGATTCCAATATCTAAAAAATAATTTTCGTTTTGACTCGGACTCGGCTTTTGGTTATTTTTTTTCTTTTCTAAAACAAAAATGTTGTAAATAATCTAGGAAAAAGATGTGTCTGATCATTCTTATTTGAATTTCCAACAAATTCTGAAAAATTGGGAAAAAAATCACCCATCCATCATGCCCTTGCATGGATAATAGTATCTGAGATTTTTTATTTCTCAACTTGGACTGGGACTACCACTCGGTTTATAGATATATACTTCCAAGATAAGCAAATATTTCAAAATCAAATGATATACATCGATTTGCATGTATACAATGGATATTTCCTGAAATTTTCATCAAAATCTATCAACCCGTTGCCGAGAAATCTGAATTTAAAATCTCAACTCGGCTTTTTGTCTTTGACTCGGACTCGGCTTTTACTTATTTTAGTTCTAAATCAAAATATTGTCCATAGACCTGGGAAAATGAGGTTTCTTGGCATTTCAATATCCATTTCTAGCAAATTCTGAAAGTTTGAACAAAATCCATCCGTCCATTCATGAAGTATCTGCGTTTTTTGATTTCTCAACTCGGACTCGGACTACCACTTTTAGTGTGGTAAAAATAGGTATATAGCTAATTTCTTCCAAGATATACAAATATTTCAAAATCTAATAATATACATCGATTTGTATGTATAAAATGGATATTTCCTGAAAATGTCATCAAAATCTAACCATCCGTTGCCGAGAAATTTGAAATTAAAAATCTCAACTCGGCTTTTCCCGACTCGGACTCGGACTCGGACTACCACTTTTAGTGTGCACCGTTAAAGGACCATAAGTTTTGTGAAAAATATGTCAACCAAAACCGAACTTTTAAACTCATAACTTGCATGGTCTGTATCACGCTATGTAAAGTATTCACAAAGCAAAACTCAGTTTAATACCTACAACAATGCTCAGCCAAGAATAGACCGGAAAACTGAAAATTTCATGAATTTTGGAAAGTCCAAGGGCCATAACACTTGCAAAAATAGGTCAATTTTCGAGTATGAAAATGCTACAATGCTTGGGAGGATGAAATGAGTGGATTTCGGTCGATACAAGTATCTGGTCACCCTAGAGGTCACAGATTACTTTGTATGTTCTTCAAACTAGCCCATTTTGATTGTCAAGGTCAGGGATCAAATGTCAGTTAAGGTCACTATGAGCAGAAATAGATTTACAAAACTTTTATTGCTGGTCACGCTACGGGATGTCATAGAATCCAACTCAGAGGGACTGTTTGGTTCAAAATTATTATAATTACTTTCCTTCACTTATAATTAGTGAGAATAAATAAATAACATTCAAATCCTGACACAGTAAACAAAAAGTTTCAAAAACGTTACGAAATAATTCAGAAATTAGAGCCACACGCTGTGATCGAACATATACGTTATTGTACGGAGAGGATAATGATTGAGTTGCTAAAAATTGTATCCAATCCAATTGCTTGATTTGTTGCATGTTTAAAACTCAATACGTCTTAAATTTATTTGAAAAGATCACCGGGCCGGGAAGCTGAATTAAGCAGAAGCTAAAACTCACAATCTAAAGTCAAAAAGTCCAAAAGTCATATGTAATCATAATCAATGGATACGCCGGTATGCAAAGTCATGAAAAATGGAAAACCAAAGTAAACAAATAAAAAGATTTCTGCAAGCATATCGGTATTGCATCCGTGTTTTTCTACCATGGTACAATGAGCCATTGTAAGCTCCCTTTGCTACGTTATCTCTCGGACTCAAAGGAGGAAAACAGTTTACTTCCCTTAATTAATCCATAATATTAAAGCGACTCTCCGAAATTGCTCTATTTGAAAATATTTTTTGTTCAATATTTGTCAATATAATCATGTGAGGAGAAAAATTGCGGAAGTAAAAATTTTTAATCTTTATCATTGATGTCAGAAAATGACCCACACCTGTTTAAAGTACATTAAGTAGTAAATCACTGCCTTGTGTGATAAATGTACGCACTAATATCGCATCCGCGCAACAGCAGTAAACCAATACTTCCTTAAAACACTGAAAATGGAGAATGCTACTGGACTCACATCACCAACGTTTGATTCTTCAACACAAAAGACATATGAGAGTATAATTCCTCCAAGTCTTCAGTTTCTGTTTGGATCTGGTGGAAATATTCTAGCCATTGTGATTTTAGTGATTTCGTCGAAGCGACACAGATGGAAACCGTTTTATAGACTAGTCTTAGCACTTGCTATAACGGATTTGAGCGGAAACATTTTGGTTTATCCCTTCGTGATAAAGAGATACTCATCAGATTTCACATTCGAATATCCACTTGCTTTGTGCCAACACATTTCTTTCATGTTCTCCTTCGCCTTTCTTGGATCAGCTTTGTTAGTCATGGTAATGTCACTCGATAGATTCATGGCAATTTTGTTTCCGTTCACATATCATTCACCAAAAAAGAACGTGCGAACCCTAATCATGATCATCATTTGTTGGATTCTATCGGCCATTGTATGCATCCTTCCTATAGCTGGACTCGGGAAGGTGAAGAGATTTTACCCTGGTTCTTGGTGTTTTATAGATTTTGCCAGCCACGAGAGAAATGATGAAGTAACAACGTACATTTACACCATAGTTGGCTTGATTGTTTTCATTCTGACGCTTTTTCTGAACGCTGCCGTCATTTTTGCCTTATGTCGTAAAATGTACATGAACAGAAATAATTCTGGACATAGAAAAAGAGTGAAATCTGACATTTATATAATTACTTTCTTACTTGCCATCGTCATTGTATTTAGTGTTTGCTGGATACCGCTCATGGTAAGATAATATATAAAGACGTTATCTTTTTGAAATGATTAATTCAGAAAGTCGATAATTGATAATTTACATGTATATACGTATTATTAGATATTATCAGTTACTGAATATATTCCAGGAAACATAAATTTCATTTCAAAAGAAAGATAACTGAGAAATTCAGACATTAACAAACAATGATATTTCTTTGATACCATTTATTTGTAGCCTGAGTGAAAGTCAAACTTAATTTAAATCCAAAATTCATAATTGATGGGCATACAAATTCATAAGTTAAAATCATCTAATGTTCTGAGCAAAATTGAATCCCCAATTGATATGAGATAAAGTGCCCTGGAAGAGTAAGTATCTGTTGCTTGGTCCCACCTCTAGCATGCTAGTGGTCCGTCGATGCTCAATTTTGTGTTCTATTGTGAGTGCTGTTGAGATTATCATCAGGATCTTCTTTAACTCATTGTAAGCAACACCCGATACTTTACTTTAGCACTTTAATTACTTCTAAGTTCTATTAGAAATGCTTTCTATAACATTGACAAAAGAACAAAGAAGAAAAAACTATATTTACTTTTTTATTTGAAAATAACGATTATAAATGTACCCCATAAAGTCCGAAATACCTGATCAATCCAGCTTTTGACAGCCATCCCCAACCGCCCAATTAACCTCTGAATTTGGTAGGATATTTCGGACTGCATCCATAATAACATTCACATATATTGCCTTAACTTTTTTTTCAGGCGCATATGATTAAAAACATTAATATTCCCGATCCCAAGGATGGTAAGACAGAGCTCCTAGTCATTCGCTTGGCGATATCCAACTCAAACATTGATCCTTGGATCTACATTGTGTTAAGAAGGGAGAATTTGGAGTTCTTTGAGCGATGCTGTAAACGAGGAGTGAGTCACACAGAGGAGTCATCTCAGCAGTCCAGCGCGGCAGCTTTACAACAAAGAAAGGGAACAAATGAGACCAGCACAACTGTGTAACTGCGATGTAACGATGATATGATAATCACAAAAGAATGCGGTAGTCATCCAAATAATACTTACTTATGAAGTAGACACGCGCTACTTTAGCATGTCCTTTTAACCATTGGGTAACACAGGAGCTTTAGATACAATGTAAATGACACACTTTGAATTACATTAAGTACTTCCATTTTTAAGGTAGGGACATTAGCTGAAATGAAAATACAGGCGCCGTCGAGAAACAAAAAATAAGATGTTTTTGTTTGTTTGCTTTGGTTCCTGTTTTATCCTGATTTTGTATGCCTTCGGTTTATGATTTCTTGAATCATCGATTTTGTGCTGTGTATAGGGATATGGTCATTATCCATATTTGTCATGTTAATATCAATTTTTGACATAATGTATTCTAGTAAATGTAAATAAACGAGAAAGGAATGAATTATAAAACTTCGGCGACATAAACATAACTTCAACTAAATTTTATACGTGGAAAAAATTAATGAAGACTGTATATCAGTTAATGAAAGGTCAGAAGAAAGTCCCAATTCAGAATCAAAAGAAAGGAGGTTATCTCTAACATGACTCTGTCGCAGCACACACAGCAAAACATAGAAATACCCAATCTAATTAAAAAAAAAGAACAACATAGACATACACAGAAAGAGACACAATTGACATGGAACAAAAAATACGACATCAGAACAACAGAACAACTAACACAATATTCTACCTCTGAAACAATGAGACAAATGGGCAATAAGTGCCGAATGATGTGGTTATTCGGATTACGTGTAGACAATTCTTCCACTTTCTGGTCACCCAGAGTTTTCGAAGAAAGCATAATTGATGTGTTTTATATCCTTCTCTCTGCTCTCTGTAAGATGACCATACAAAAAAGGACAGTAAAACACATGAGCCCAAGTAACAATCAGATGAATATGTAATTGGATATAAACAACAAAGGGAATACAGTCAGTGCTCTGCTGACTGGAGCGAGCTCATGCATGTTCACATCCGAGGAGTCCTACCGACATTCATAGAAGACAATTGATCGTGGACCCTTTTTTTTATCTGAAGATGTTTTGACGAGGCTCGTCATGGATTCTCGTCGTTACAGTCAGTCAGAGTGTAATTCTGAATGACTGCACCGGTACAAGACTAATCAATCAAGTGCCATGTCTAGTGTCTATCTGGAGACAAAAAGATCGTATCTTCGTTATAACAGGTGTCCGATAATTTTGATTCCTTTTGATGGAAACTATGTATAACTTTGATCCTTCTTAATTTGTTCATTTTATCACCATAAGAGGCATGTTGTGAAATTCCCGAAGAAAGTACTCTGTTGCTTGTTAAGGTCATAATTTCAAAAGAGTAATTTTTGTAAAAAAAATTAAGAAAGCCTTAACTAGTTTATGAAAGCAGAAACCTTGACCCTAATTGGTGATGTGTAAATGTTTACTATGAAAATAAAAGAAACCCCATTAATATATGTTCTAGTGTATCGGATGAGTTGAGATATGTCAATACCGTATCAAAGTAGGCTGGAAACATCACAATCAAGTCAAGGAATGAACATTTACTACATGTATATTGAATCCAAAATCATTTCATTTGTCATAGACACTCGTATGAATGTCTCCGTTTAGAATTTCGATATTAAGGTCCAAATATTGGGGTTTTGTGTGTGTAAGTTTCCAATGTTTGCTTGTCAAGTGTTAATTCATGGTGATACATTTCATTCTTATATTTTTCAAAACAAAAACCAAGGCTGCCAATGTTTACATCTACATGGTACGTTGAACCATCAACAATTGATGCCTATTCAACTATTTAGTCAGTTTTAAAATCATCCAGGTACCTAAAAGTACCATTGAAAGAATTCAAATTATTTAGTTTTCTTTTCTTTTAAATCAGTAAATAAAGGTCAAACGCAAAAAGCCAAAAACCACAAGCGAAAGGCTTATGAAATAAATTCAAAAGCACATATATTTACAACATTAGCCAGACGATGCACGTTTCGGGTATTTAACAATATAGTCAATGATATCAATCCAAACAATGGAATATGGCCAAAATCTGTGAAAAGTTTTGTCCAGAATACACCGAAAGACTTACCAAGATGGCTAGGATATTATGCTACAGGACCTAGGTTTCAGAAATTTGAGAAAATTTTGTAAACACATTTTCGATTGCGGTTGAATGAGATAACAAAGATCATGATGATAATCTCGAAAGCACTCACATTAGAGCAACAATTGAGCATCGACGGACCCCTAGAGAGCTAGAGGTTGGATCAGGTGTCCAGGAGGAGTAATAACAGCCCCTGTTTGGCTAGCCGCACCCGCCGTCGATGTTCACGCACGAAAATGAAAAGAATATCTACAAAATATGCACTGTCTGAGGTAATGTCTATATAGAAAGTGCCATGGTAACCATGTCAGGGAGAATATTTAAAACACTTACTGTCAAATCCCACGCGGGGAATTTTTTTACGTGCTCCACAAGGCAAAGATCATAAGTGTGACACAAATGAGATAAAGAAGATCCTGACGACAATCTCAACAGCACTCATTTTTGTAAGTCTTTTGATTGTAAAGTTTGGAATCTGATTTCGGGGTTTGTGTTTGACTTTTATTGTCTGAATTATAATTCTCCTTCAAAAAGGAGTATTTCTTTTCCGGGTTGAGAACCACATTTTTGGTGAGGTATTTGCTCTAGTCTCTATACTCGAAGTAATGTGCTTGGCAACACGAAAAGATTAGGGAAATGTTATCGGAATGAAAGATTTTTATGTGGTGATTCATATAAAGTGATAAGGGGGTGTTTGATAAATAAAGGAAAACGAAAAATAAGTGACAATAGGGTTCTTTGTTGTATTTGTTTGAATAATGTCTTAAATAAACCCTACGCTCACGCAGCAAGATTTGCCCGTTGGGATTTTTTCACAACACCAAAATATCTACATGTAAGTCCCATAACTCCATAAGGACAAATCGGATGAACCTGAAAATCAAAAGGCGGCTTCCTCTTCAAAGTCTGATCACAATGTACAAATATCATGAAAATCTGTTGACGCATATTCAAGTTATTGCGTTCCATGCGCCTATATTTTGTCCTTCGCTTAACATGTATGTGCATATAACCCCCCCCCCCCTCCCATTACAAATATCTCGGTTATGCGATCAAAAAATTAAAAACCCGTTACATATGTCAAAGAACATCCTTTCTTCTTGAAGTATACAAAATTTCAAAACATTTCGACCAGAAATAGATTTTTAAATAATTTTTAACTATTTTAGTATATTTTCACTGTATTTTAAAAATATAAGTCCCATAACTCTGTAACGACAAATCGGATGAACCTGAAAATCGAAAGGCGGCTTCCTCTCAACAGTCCAATCATAATGTATGAATTTCGTGAAAATCCGTTGACGCATATTCAAGTTATTGCGTTCCATAGGCGGACGGACAGACAGACAGACGGACAGACGGACAGACGGACGGACGGACAGACGGACAGACTTCGCCATACCATAATACGACCCGTCAAATGACGGGCGTATAAAAATGTATCAGAAGAATGTCTACCATTTACTCGAAACAATGAAACGAGTCCACAAAAGTAATGAATTAACACAATGTACATGAGATAAAGAAGATCCTAATGGCCCTGTCACACCTTCACTTTTTTTAGCCGACTCACGCGTAACGACCTTCTAAACGCTGAAGAACGTCGGGGTTTGGTCCGAAAACTCATTATGGAGCAACGTTCTTAACGCGCGCGTAGCGACCTTCAAGCGCACGGGGAACGTTCCCCCAACGACCCCAGCGACTTCCCAACGCATAAAATTAGTTTACAATTTACCTGTTAATGTTCTATAACGCGTGCTCAACGACGTTGCAACGTTTGTCTAACGATTTGCCAGCGACCTGCCAGCGACCTTTTAACGACCTACAACGTGCAAGTAACTTGATCGATATTGAATCAAACAATATTTAAAACTTCTTTGTTTTCTATTTACTCAGTCATTTTGAAACGGACCCTGAAGAGGAAAGATGCCACTACGACGAGGAAAAAAAAGGGGGGGGGGGGAGGGGACGAGGACAAGTGCCCAAACATCAACCCTCAATAGTTCATCAAACATCAATGGAGGCATCCGAAGAAAATTAATGAATGATGCTTGATCTTCTGTTTGTTCGACCATGAGTTGGTCGTAGATACCAAACTGTTGTCTTCTGGCAATCCACATTCTCACCCAGTACCTTCGACGTTTACTACATTTTATTCTCATCATGTATAATAATACGTCCACTATTCCTAACCGACCTGAGCAGCTAATCAAATGTACTGTACCAAAATTAAGCTTTAATGAAAAAACGGAATAAGGCCAAGGGTTTATTTGTGAATCACTGAGTTGTCTTCGCAAAAATGTTTCGGGCAATGCAATGAAAATATAAAACGCTGTAGTGTCTCATTAACCTCAGTGTTGAAAGATATTTTAGGTGTTGGAAGCAGACAGGAGACGCTGTCTCTTCACGGGCATCTGGTCTTACTTCGAAATGTTGTTCATTCCGGGGTTTGCTATTGTTCCAATAGAAATTCTAATGATTTTGCCTTACGTTCATATTTCTAGGATCGATATCTTTATTTAAAAAAAGAAATTATCAAAGCTATTACAATCGATTATGTACAATTTACTAATGGCACTAATTCATACGCAAATTTCAGCTTCATTAGAATGTATAATTCATTTTTTTATCTGCAAATATTATAACGACAATTATTGCCATGACAGCATTTGCATGGAAACATTTATCAACAAAACTCAAAATGTCAAAGCGTGAAAATATAAGATTCCAAAACAGTAATTACAATTAATTCAGTAGAGAGTAAATATAGAAATTGAAATACTATTTACAATAGATAATCATATAATTACGGAGAATCATAAAAACCAAACGACAAATCATTTTACAAACCACTTCGTAGTTTTGCTTACGTATTTTAACGAAGTTTGACCATAAAACAAGGTATGTCATTTGCATGTTTCTTGATAGTGAAATAATTAGCTTTTGTATCCTTGTTCTCCTTCTCCATTTAAACCACGCAATTACATGCTTATATTATATAACCAGGATGTAACGTCATTTTTCTGTGTCATATGATATTCATACTAACCCAGTAGATATTGAAACAAGAAATATTTGTAATAGGGTCATTTTTAAGAGTTATCTTCCCTTGATGAAAACATACAATTAATTGCAGAAAAAATAATTGGTGAACATTTGATTTTTTCAACGCAGTTTGATTTTTTTTTAATTTTTTGACCAATCGATATTTGATGCCCGATCATTCTTTTGAAAATTTTAAGAAAAAAGAACATTTTTCCATAGATTTCAGTGTAAACTCTGAGGGCGCATAACTCTTTATGTAACCTATTTTTTAAAATCTAAATTGGTAAAGATTTTCAATTAATTTCAACATTATATCTATGCAGTCATTTTAGGGGTCAGCTAGGATCCCATATCCCATATGGCCCAATTTCTTCTCATGACCCGTTGAATACCTTAAGATAGGACTTTGCCTGGTTTCTCGAATATTTGTAGGAATTTTTCTTTGTCATGAAAAGTCTCGTGGTATTTTAATTTGTTCAGTGAATAGAAGTCAATCACTTGAACCAATATCAGAATCCAAGAAATCACAATCAAAAGGCTAACACTTCCTTGGAAAAATACAAAACAGAACTTTCTTACGAGAAAAGAAAAATCGTACGAACAAAGACAAAAACATAGCTCCATAGAAACAGTTGGACAACTTACTCCGATATCCAATGCCAGAAGTTTTTTAGGTGGCGCTGTTATAAAAACGAGCTGTACTATTTGGTGAAGTTTAAACATTTTCAATTATCACATGGATCATGTTCTATATATGATGAAAATTATAGTATCCAAGTAAGAAGAATACTGAACTTTAAGTTCATTTGATTTATCTCGCTGTATTATTCAAATTCAGGGGGGGGGGTTCCGTGTTTTGACCACGGTATCCGAATTTAGAATATGAAAATTACCAAAATATTATCGTCAGAAGCGTAATCTTGAATAAATCCAATGAAGAAATTAGTTGTACACTTTTATAATGCAATTCCATTGATCTCAAAGCGTACCAAACATTATAATTACTTATTGATCTGCTATTACAAAAATTGAAAAGACCACCACAACGAAAAGGAATAAGAAACATAGAAAATATTTCCGCCAAAAAGAATAAAATCAGCTTTAACATTCTGCAAAGAAGCAAAGTGAGTCCCCAATGGAGGCTCCAGGGAAGAGTAAGCATCTCCTGTTTGCTAGCCCGTCAACACCCGTCACTTAGGCCGTTTTTATTGTCACTATATCTGGCTTCGATTGTTAATCATGGCAAGCCATTCAACACTCTTTTTTATCTGTTGTCCGTTACGGAGCCGCAGAGCCGCGCACTCTCTGTCATGTAAATGTACAAATCTAAATTCAAACAAATTAACAAGGGCGCTACTGAAATGATTTTGGTGGCTCCACTGGAAGCATAACTGGTGAGAATTTAACATTCGAAACACGTGTCTGGTGCATGGAAATTGAATTGGAATTTTCTTCAAGAAGGTATAGAGCTTGAACCCTTCGACATTACGATAATTAAGATTTTGTCTGTGATGTAGGTCGTTTTATGTGGATGATTAATTAGTATATGTTGTTGGTTGTTTTCATGTGAATGATTTGTTGCCGTTTTATGTTGATTTTAAATATTTGTTTGATAAAGCGTAATTTTTCTCTTGCATGGAATCTTGGAGGTCCGTCAGTTATCAACTTGATCGTCTGTCTTTTCAACGCATTTGAAATTTTCTGTTACAAAATTTCTTGAAATGTCTTAAACGTGGGTCCTGTAGCATCATATCCCACCCATTCTGCTCCGTCTTTTTGGTACATTTTTGGACATAATAATTTTCATACTTTTCGGTCATATTACTTTGTTTAGACTGAGGATCACTGACGAGGGTTTAGTACCCGAAACGTGCATGTCTGGTCCATGCTGTAAATTTAACAGGTTTTAAATGATGCTATTGAATTTAAAGACGTTTAACATTTGAACTACTTAGTGAGTGTCACTGCTGGTGGACCAAGATTCTCCGAGGGCACATGTAGCCAAGTTCGATCAACTTTGGTTGATCGTCTGTCTTTTCAACGCATTTGAAATTTTCTGTTACAAAATTTCTTGAAATGTCTAAAACGTGGGTCCTGTAGCATCATATCCCACCCATTCTGCTCCGTCTTTTTGGTACATTTTTGGACATAATAATTTTCATACTTTTCGGTCATATTACTTTGTTTAGACTGAGGATCACTGACGAGGGTTTAGTACCCGAAACGTGCATGTCTGGTCCATGCTGTAAATTTAACAGGTTTTAAGTGATGCTATTGAATTTAAAGACGTTTAATATAAGTAGTTTTACAAGCTTTCTCTTCTTCCCTCGTATTTCTCTGTGATAACTGAAATAACTGCCGTTACTTTTATACAAACGTGTCTCACGGTATAATGAAAATCATTGAAAAATGATTCGATATTGGAAGCAATTGAATATTGAAAACTAATTGAATAACATAACTATATCTATCTAAAAGTGAATGAAATGTGAAATTCATTTTCAAAATATATATTGTATATGATAATGATAATAAAACGCTTTGATACAATCTGCTAATACTTTCTAATTTCTAATGGGGATAACATACATGTAATAGAAATGTTCTTTTTATTTTTGTATGGTTGTGATCTGTATTTGCAAACCAAATTCCTAATTCTATGCAAATATTTGCATCGCTTTGTTGGAAAAATGAATGTAACATCTTAATCAATGAAAATGAACGATGTACAACCGCTGCACAGAATTTCATGGACCTTTACAGGAAGCAAGTACTCACCGTAATTTCTGCATAGAATTTTACAAAACCTTACAGGAAGCAAGTACTCAAGCTTCTCTACCAAACTGATCACTATTAGCCCTTCGTCAGCATCTCAGGTGAGCGATGTGCTATGTTGCCACCTTTGGCTTCTTGTTATGTCTTAACTTGATCGATATATGATTTTATTGCATTCGGATATTACACATACACGATATACATAACAGACGGAAAAATAAACCATCCGTATCGTAGTAAGTCATGGGGACACAACTCTGGTATGAAATAGCCCTCAGGACCTATTAATGAACTTCGCCACAGTATCATTGTGGTGTTTCAGTCTACTTGATTTCATATAAAGGTGAACTAAAGCTAATAAATCGAAACTGTAAATATTTCAAATTTTTTGCAAAGGCCAAGAGAAATAACAATGACGAAAATTCTTCAAATTCAAACTACAAATTGACAAAATGTTTCATTTGATTTATATTTAATACTAGATTTCATGATGATATGTGCCCCCATTTGCAAAGAAATAGAATGAAACGTTGAAGACTGACATACCGATCATTATTATATCCTTACCAACTTTACTCGACCAATCTGGAGCTGCAAATCAGTGAACCTACTGAGAAATCCTAGTCAATCGTCGAAGGAGGATTGGACAATAGTTATGGTGACAGATACAGAATAAGAAAAGAGATAACGGATGTTTCGGAACACCTTCTTTCACATCAATTATTGGGACAAGTCTTTCAATCATGGACTACTTTGAGTCTTTTTTCTGTTTGTTTTCTGATAGTGTTTTGACCAATCTTTGGTTTATATAAAGTTTTGTGTGTTAAGAATTTTGTAGTCGTGTTTTGAATTCCTTGTCTCTTTTACATATCTTAGTGTGTGTGTACCCTGTGTTTTCACATAGGGCTGTTCCGGTGTTTTGCTGTGTGTACTGTAACCGAGTCTTGTTGGAGATCCCCTACTTTCTTGAATGATATGGGGTGAATAATTCACGGATAGGAATTTTGTACCTTACAGACAAAAACTTTTACGTATGTTGTGATATCTCATACCTGTAATTTTTTGTTCTACATTTAATGTAAAAATACACATAAAGTGTTCAAATACATAGATTTCATTTCAAATTAAAAAATTATTATGATTGTCGTTTTAGGAAAGAAGTCATGCAGGTAAATATTATCATTATAAAATCACTAGCTTGTACGTGTAGTGCTGGTGGCGTAGTGGTTAGCGTGGTGGACTACGTTTTGGGTACATGTAGGTGTTAGGTTCAAATCTCGCCGTTGCCGATCGTTGCAAAACTATTGTAACCTTGGGCAAGTTACTTTACACTTCGTTGCACTCTCTCCACCCATGAGTAAACCGGGTACCTTATTGTAATTTGAATGAAAAGAATTAGCGCCTAAACGGCAGCTCTGATTGCATACACCCAAGGGAGTTGAGAATGCACTGAATTGTATAGGTCTGGACAGGGGGGTGATTGTAGAAGTCGCGTGAGACTCAGGCAAACGAGACTATAAACCCTACCTTTACCTTTTACCTTTACATGTACTAGCTAGACATTTTTCAAGTTGACGTACTTCGGACTTCGCACTTTTTTGGGGTCATTTCAAAGAAATCATTTGTGATTAGAAAAGTTGAACATTGAAGTACTATGAACGAAATGACACTGGAGAGATTAAAATATGTATATTTAAACATGAAAACAAATAAATTCTTCACACAAAATATCTTAGGTTCACTTGGATAACATCAATCGAAGTTCAAAGTCTGCAAAGATGAAAAATGTATATTAAGAACTCTTGGTTGCAATACCGCTGATGTGCATCTCGTTCTAACAGATTAATCCTTCAGATTATATAACTTTTCTCTGAATGTAACTTGATCATAGCATGAATTGACGCATTTGTAATTGAAACTTGAGGTGTTAGCACGTTATATGTTATATGGTTTTTATTCAAACTGTTTGCCTTTTTGCCTATGACCAAGATAATATGACATTTACTATCTTTTAAACAAAAAGGGAATTGGCATTTTACATTCATTTCATGTTTCTCCTTCAAAGAAAGTCATCTAAAAGTATCTTAAAGCATCTGAAATGACAAGGGATGCTACGTATTTAAACTCTACTTTTTTATACATTAGTACACGTGTAGAAATAACAATCATTTCTCCAACTCTTAAAGTTAACTAGTAATAAAGTTCTTTGGACTTTAAAGCAAGTATTAACAAGCAATATAACAATAAAGATTGAAAGATGTTTTCATAAAATATTTATTATATCGATTTCTTCATCGTGTCACCCGTATCTTTATGTTCTAATATATGTATTTTATATAACTTTTGGGTAGGGTATTTTCAATATTCCTTTCAAACATTTGGTTCATAAAACGTTATCCAGTCTGAAAAGTATAAATACAGGAAGTTTTTCTTTTACTCAGAGAAAGTACACTCTTGCTGTGATGGCCCTTGGTATACTACTGATAACACTGAGCGGTACCAAAGCGGATTGTGCATTTGACTGCGCATCCAGCTTTAAGTCTTGTAGAAATCAATGCCCAATCTCCAATGGATATGAATGTAGACGCCAGTGTAACAGGGAAGATGGGAATTGTCGCCGCAAGTGCTTCTTCGAAACAGTTGGATAATGACAGCAGATATACTTCAGATTGTCATGTGAATTTAAAGTGAAGAAAATGAAAGAACTAATTTTAGTTATATATCTTTCTATTTTCACTGTTTGAATAACATTCATTACAGTATTACACATAGAAGATGAAAGCTCCTGAAGAGAGGTGTCTTTGGTTCTTTTCGAGTCTCACTTTCAACTTCAACGATATTAGATGATTTTAGATCGAAAGAACATTCCATAAAATGAAACAAGATCCTCTCAGTCCGTCTTTCAGTCAGTCCGTCCGTCCGTCCATGAGTCTGTGTCAGTTTTCCAGACTTTTTTTCTGCAATGTAGAGAGATACTTGAATTGAGATAACATTTGATACATACAAATGTTGGCTGATCTATGATAGTTACAGAGCAAGTTTGAGTTAAGTGATGGTTGACATACTTTTAAAGGAGTAATTCACCTTTATGACTTTCAAAATTCAGTTTCCCGGACCTTTTTCTACAACGGAAAGAGATATTGAGAAGATTTGATAGATTGGTTTGGATAGTTTTGGGCAGATAAAATCATTCACAATAAGTGACTTCATGTTTGTTAAGTGTTTTAATTAATTCTCTCCAGCTCTGTCACATGAAAGAAGCTTTTGTTCTGGCCCTTTATCAATTTGGCATCCTATATAATTTTTGCTATTTCAGAAACTTGTCATTTTAATGAAAAATATCATCGAAATTAAAGGAGGTTAACATCTTAGCACCATCCCTCTAATGCTATTTTAACATAGATTTTATTTGGATATGCTACTAAATCGACCCTACAGGAAATTTGGAGCCGCGCACTCTCTGTAAAGTAAATGCATAAATCTAAATTCAAAAAATAAAAACCAGAGGGCGTTACTGAAATTAATTTTGGTGGATCCTCAAAGTCACTCTGGCTGGAATGATCAGTGATTTTTTCAGTGCAGGTATTCATCTTTTGGTGTAATACAGATTAAGTTTAAATTCCGTTTTAGGCAGAGTTGAAAGACATAGATTTATTCTGGTAGGGGACTCATATCGCTCTGCGATTCATATCTTTATTTTTGCTTATAGTCTATTCGGAGTTAAAGGCGTTGCGGTAATAGTGTTGTAATAACGTGTCGACGAGATGCGTTAATACGTTTTAATAATGTGTGCCATAAATACAAAATTTCCCACTTATCAGAAGGAAGTTAGATCTGCAGTAGTTACATAGGTGCGGACGCCACACAAATTAATTTTAACAGCGACACCTGCAGTGTATTTCTATTTCTTTTAAAAAAGCTTCTTTGGTTCAAATATATCAACCAACATTTTAAATATTTTGCAAAGAAGTCAACTGTGGACCCGAAAAGGAGATATGATCAGATGCCCGGGGAGAGTAAGAGTGCAGAAAAAAGTCCTGTGAATTGTAAAATTCTGTGCTCTGTTTGGTTAAACATGGAATTTAAGATTGAAATATATGTTTTATAGTTATGATTTAGTACACCATATGCGCATTTCAACAAATAATGTGTCATCAGTGATGTCCGAGGCCGACATAGAGGAAATCAAAACAGTGAATATATGAAGAGCAAAATTCTAATATGACGTAAAATGTATGCTATAAATCCAGCTGACCACTGAGCTTTGTCATCAGGGAGATACTACCTTTTCAGAATAATGTATGACTTTTTCTGCCTATGTGGCGCGTGTTGCTAGCAAATAGGAGATGCTCGCTCTCCCTTGGCACATGATCTTCAGTGGGGATTCACGTTTGCTGCACTGAAGAACGTTTATGTTAGTTTTATTCTTTATTATATGAGTATTTTCTTTTTTCTTAATACTATTCGACTTCAAAGTTCACTGTGTGTATATATTTTCGAATAGTAGCTTCTACAACAAGGAAGGAGATCTCCAACAAGACCCCATTGCAGCATCAACAGCAAAACACCAAAACACCCTATGCAAAAACAAAAAAGACGAGTACAGCACGAGACGGAAAAGAGACACACGACATGTAAACTTCAAACACAAAAGACTACACATAAACCGACGAGACCGATGGGCAACCGGTGCCGACTTTGGACGGCCATTTGTCACGCAAGTAGCAAATGGTGTGATTATCTTGGATTACGTGCGCACAACCCTCTCACTGCTCCAATTACCCAGAGGTCTCGAAGAACGTACAATTGTGGTGTAAAACAACCTCCTCACTGTAAGATGACATCACACAAACAAGACCGCGAAACGTAGATGAATATGTAAATGAATATAAAAAGAGGGCATGCGTAATACAGTCCGTGCTCTGCCGGCTGTAGCGAGCTGCTCATGTATGTAATCACCCGAGGAGTCCGACTGACATTCAGAGAAGACAGGTGGTCGGGGCCCTGTCTTCTCTAAAGAGGTTTGGACAGGGTCCATCATGGAGTGCCGTCGTCACAGTCAGAATGCAAGTCTCAATGATGCGCTTGTACAAGACTGTAGATTGGTCAAGTACCAAGCCTAGTGTCCGTCTGGTGACATTAGCATCATATCCACGGTATAAAAGGCGTTTGATGATTCTGACGCATTTTCGATGGTTATGCTGCCTACCTTTGATCCTTCTTATTTTGTTTATCATATCACTTAAAAGACAGGTTGTGTAATACCCAAAGTAATGTACTCTGTTGCGTGCATAGATCCGAATTTTAAAAGAAGTTGACTGAAATTTTTGTAAAATTTCCAGAAAGTCTTAACTAGTTTATGAAAGCGGAAACCTTGACCTAAAAGAAATTTTTATTTTTGGCAGGCTTTCCAATACATGGAATTGCATCTAACACGTGTCTGGTGCATTAAAGTTGGTTTGAAATTTTCTTCAAGAAGGTAAACATGGTAAAGAATTGGAACATTTCAGTATTATTGAATTATAGCGTATGCCTTATTTCTTCATTTGATTGATTCTTGGTAGCACCACTTACAATGATGTTTGACTTATTCCCTAATTCTGATACCGGGTCAAAAGTGTGACCTACTAGTCTTTAAATATTGCAGCGAGAGAAATTAGATAGTTGGAAGCTTCCTTTTCAATCGTACTTAATTAGGTACTATTAATTAATTGTACAGGTATACAGTATGTACATGAATTCAGGGAGGATGAGCATTGTTAATATGCGAAGCGAAGGCAGCAAGCGGACCGCGGAGCAAGCTGCATATGGTAACGCGTACATGTATATACATAAATAGGTGGAAATGCACCGAATTTACTCTGAATTTCGTAAATAAGCCGGGATTCCTCATCAATAACAAATCAAACTTAATTTAGAGAATAAATCAAAGTATATTTAGAATCAAACTATCAACAATTTGTTTCAAAATTGATGACTGTCTTCATTGTTTTGAATTGTCCGCCATATTGTTATCCCTCCCGAGCGTCGTTTTTTTGTTACGGGAATATTCGCACAAAAATGTTTTCGCCACCAATAATTTCTCACCTATAAGGAATATTCGCCCTTGTAGAGCACCGGACATTCAACCGGACATGCAATCTGGAGAGTCCAGGTTCGAATCCTGTCGAGGGGGGACTTTTTCGGAGGTAATTTATCATCTTAACTGTACCTTTTATCTGGATCTCAACTAAACCGATCTGAATAGATCCTAGCCGCAGAAACGACAAACGACACACCCCAACCAACCAAAGGAGGGGATCTCCAAAAACACCAGGTTGCAGCACCCACGGCAAAACCCCAAAACAGCCAAGTGTCGTTGGTCGTTTTTGCGGCCAAATAGACCCCTAATAGTAAATACTTAATGCATTTTCCCATTGGCTCAATGACATTTTCATTTTTGACATAAGTTTATGTTTACAAATTGTCATGAGCCTTACGTTCTAACAGTATAATGAAGAAAAGGGTTTGTGACTTCTTAAAATTACCGATAAACTCACTTCGTAAACTGGACGATAAACGTGATTTTAACAACTTTATCATGCAAAAATGTATGAAAATGATAAAATTCAATAGATCTTACTTCGTCGTAAATTCGTTAGTAATTGGTACTGACAACATTGAGATAACCATAATCGCTTACCGGTGACAGTGAAAATTATATTATCTCAAATTCATGTGATCAGTGCCAAACAATATAAATCTGAACAGAATCCCTATGTACATATATTACATACTAGAGTCATAAATAACGCATATATATATTATTATGTAAACATGTGAACGTTCTTTTCTAGTGTAGTTGAATTTGCGACTGACATTTTGAGGTATTCATTTTTTGTGCAACATATGCGCATCTCAAAAGACAATGTCTCATCAGTGATGTTCGATGAGGGAAATAAGGAAAATCCAAATATTCTAAACATGACCAAAGATGATGCAAAAGAACAAGCTTAGGACAGAGCTTTGTATTCAGGGAGTTATCTTTGGTGACAAACAATTTACAAATACGCAGGTTAATCAGAAACGCTCTACCACTTCTTTGATTGGACTGCAATGGATCAATGCTTTAAAAGTATGATATATGCCTAAAACAATACATTCCGACTGCGCTCCGACCTGCGGGCTTCGGGCAATCCGATATTTTTAAGAATGAATTGTTTTCGGCATATATCCAAAACAGAAACACTGAAACCATGCGATGAATATAATCGGGGACCAATATTCTACCAACAGAGGTGGTTGAAATAAAAAATATTGAAAATAGATCTTAGTGAATAAGTTTTCTATTCAATTCGCAGACAAGCTTCTCAGTCACAAAACATACGTATACGACTGAAATGATACCGGGGAAGATTAGGAAATCAATTTCTTATATCGAAAGCTTTCTAATATTAGAAAATACCAGCTCTTTTCAACTATAACAAAATGAATTGTTTGATACTTCTATATAGATTTCTAATATTAAAAAAAAATCCCTTCTTATGTAAGAAATTCGTATTCTTATATTTGAAGATAATTTCTGTTATAAGAAAGACCGATTTTTGTCAACATTGGTTTGCCGTAGATTTGAAGGTTTAAGCTATGGAATAAAATTGAATAAGGAAATCTTTACTGTTACGTAGGAAATAGTCTCAAGGGGAGAGGTTCAGCGAGAGTTTAGCATTTCCAGAATTTTACCCTTTGTTTTCCTTTTCATTTTAACATCTCATTTTGTTCTGGTTTTACTTTCTATTGCTAATTATCCCGACTTATATGATTTAAACGTATACGCAAACTGGCACTATTATAGTATAACCAAGAAATGCTCAAACTGTATAATGAGAATTTTTTTCTGAAAATGTTTCATAATTTGATGCCTTGAAGCACACTTTTTTGTATTCCACTTGAAAGGTTATATGGTAGTATATATCGGACGACCACAAGACAGCGTCGCCATGACAGCAAAATACATTCACCGAAATAACCACAACACAAAAAGAACAACACATTTAACAACACATAGGAATGGAGAAATGGAGAGATCAAGATAACTGTTAATCTCTTATGTTGAATAGAAATTATCGTCTTATTCACTGATTAGGTGGTGATGACATGGAGATAGAATTTCAAAGAAATGATAATCAGTTCAGCTATAAGTCCCGGGAACAAAGCACATTCACAAGACACATACTAGAAAGGTTATAATGAAACAAATAACACAGATATGACAACACAAAAACAAAAGTATGTACATGTTGACTACCAAATAATAAAAGACTCGGATAACGTCCGCATTACTATCTTTATTACCTGTATTCGAATAAAATGAAGACTTCACAAACGCACATTTGAAAACAAGAAAAGAGAGAGAGAGAGAGAGAGAAAGAAAGAGAGAGATAGAGAGTCAATGTGAGGTGATTTTAAATGCAATTTTAGCGTCTAGTGTAATGACTCCTGAAATAAGCATTCTTAAATGATTAAGTGTGAATATTTCAAATAGCTATGCGATCTGGAACCAGCTTGCCATCATTTTAGCCGAGCATAACGGGTCAAAATCGGTGAATTTGTAATGCGGTGAAATTGAATTGTTTCTTTGAATTCAGCATTGTAGACGAATGTATGGAAGAGTTTTCCACAAAATTAAATGCAGTAAATAAAATAAATGAAATCATGCAGTGGCAACGACAGTACTATAACTACATTGTCCTATGAACGATGTCGTTTAGATGTTTCCTTTCATCCCTAGTTCACGCAGATGGATTGTACGTCATTATTAATAGATAGCTCTTAATGAATTCATATGTGCGTAAAATGGAATTAAAACGCAAAAAGCTTCTTCTCGTGAGAGAGCAAGGACGTTTAATAACTCATCTTCATTTACTGTAAATAGCTTCATATTCACGGGATGCAGTTTTCGTGGTTTTATGAGTTTTTACTTATTCTTGGATTCCTTATGAGATAAAGAAGATCCTGACGACAATCTCAATAGCACTCACAATAGAGCAACAAATTGAGCATCGACGGACCCCTAGCAACCTAGAGGTGGGACCAGGTGCCCGGGAGGAGTAACCATCCCCAGTTTGGCTAGCCGCGTCCGCTATCGATGTTCACGCACGAAACTGAAAACAATATCTACAAAACATGCAGTAGCTTAGGTTATGTCTATATAGAAAGTGCTATGGCGACCATGTCAGGGAAAGACATTTAGATTTTTTATTTATGGATTAGAAAATGATAGAATGTATCAAATATTAAAAAAAAAAACAAATCAATAAAAAAAAATTCGACCTTTTGCCCCAACTTAAACTTTTGTTCATTTTTAAAAAGTCCGAATAGTTATTCTCATAAATAAATATTAAAGAACTACCGATCAGTTATTCAGTCTCAAAGTGGAGAAGGCGAGGCAAAATCATTAGAATCTCTATAGGATCAGTTGCGAACCACGGAATGAATAAACTTTCAAAGTGAGACCAGGTGCCCAGGGTCTCCTGATTGCATGCAACACCCGTTGCAACAGTTCCATGGAAACTTATCAAATTCGGTGATTGTCTCGATGTACATATTGATGTACACATCAGGTAAGTCTTGTTTGGTGGTGATGACAGCCATTCAATCACAATCCAGAATGTCACTGATCATTCTGGGAAGGGGGATCTGATATGCTTTTATTATATCCCCTTAGCGACCGAATAACTTCCTCAAAGATGATTTCAGCCGTTGTGCAATATAACCCTGAGCGAGTAGCTTACTTGCATGTCGTCTGGCTCTAACGATGAAATCTTCATATTAAGAACATGCCCTGGCGTATCGTATGAGCTGAGAAACTAAAATGCCATAAGGAGGAGAAGACGGAATGTTGCTACTCATGAAAGGGAAGTTAGTTATGTGGAAGCTGTAATCATCACGCTTGTCATACAGTGAGGTGATCAAATGACCGTTTGCGTGAGGAGTATATCCAAGTACGAAGCGAATCAGTCGCTCTCGGTTTTTTCCTTGATCTCTAGTAAATAAGGATAGATTTCATGTAGATATTCCTTAAAATTATTATGTCCAAAAATGTACCAAAAAAAGTAGCAGAATGGGTGGGATATGATGCTACAGGACCCACTTTTAAGAAATTTCAAGAAATTTTGTCACAGAAAATGCGTTAAAGAGACAGACGATCTACCGAAGTTGATCGAACTTGGCTACATGTGCCCTCGGCTCTTGGTCCACCAGCAGTGACACTCACAAAGTAGTTCAAATGTTAAACGTCTTCAAATTCAATAGCATCATTTAAGACCTGATTAATTTACAGCATGGACCAGACATGCACGTTTCGGGTACTAAACCCTCGTCAGTGATCCTCAGTCTAAACAATGTAAAATGGCCAAAAAGTATGAAAATTATTATGTCCAAAAATGTACCAAAAGACGTAGCAGAATGGGTGGGATATGATGCTACAGGACCCACTCTTAAGAAATTTCAAGAAATTTTGTCACCTTAAATTTCAAATGCGTTAAAGAGACAGACGATCTACCGAAGTTGATCGAACTTGGCTACATGTGCCCTCGGGGACTCTTGGTCCACCAGCAGTGACACTCACTAATTAGTTCAAATGTTAAACGTCTTCAAATTCAATAGCTGATAAATTTACAGCATGGACCAGACATGCACGTTTCCGGGTACTAAACCCTCGTCAGTGATCTTCAGTCTAAACAATGTAAAATGGCCAAAAAGTATGAAAATATTATGTCCAAAAATGTACCAAAAGACGTAGCAGAATGGGTGATTTCACAACCGCTATACGGATATGCATATGACAGAAACTTTGCAGCTTGGAAAGATGACGTGAAAAGAGAGAGAGCAATCAGACAAATGCTTAAAGATATATTTAAGATATTCACAATGTCTTTATGAATCATAGGTTTACATATTCCTATAATCGAATATGACCCAATGCTCATTTCGTTTAACAAATGTCACAAACATTAAGACGATTGTCTAAAACCGTACCCGCCTCAGATTTAGGTAATATATGTAATATCCTAATTTAGTTGGTTTCATTACTGAACAAACACACTCGACAGAATATCAATTTGTTCCTCATGATGCTTTGACAGGCTGTATTGGTAATGATGTTTAGGTATGAAACAAGTTTTTCTGATATCACGCTGATGTTACGCTAGATCCGAATATGATATTGGAAGAGAAGATCTTGGGAGAAGAATTAACATAAGCTTTAAGCTTCTGTCCGGATCCCACATACTTGTAGTGTCCGATTTTGTTTATATGTAATTATGATGGAATAAAAATGTTAAACTAATATGATGTTGACATCAATTGCCAAAAGTAGGAAGATCGAGTTCAAGAACACCATGTGATGGTCTTTCAACATGTTCCTACTATGTTGTGAACGACATTAAGTATTTGGAAGAGAGGGCTAACATGCTTCACCAACAAGGTGGCTAAGACGTTTAGATAAATTAAAGATCAGCAAGAAGTGTAGCAAAGTTTGTTCCCATTGGAATTCCCACAGTTGACCAGAAAACAATTCCTCCGGTACAGATACGTTATCAATTAGAAAGTTCATCATTTAATTGCGGCTTACTTCGTGTATTAATAAATTTGTTGATAGATTGATCAACTGTATCAAACCATTTGTTCCTCATGTACAGCAGTTTAATGTGTTTTAAATGGTGCAGACTAGATAAGACATATGCGTATTAAGTGAAAATGCTGTGCTATTATATAATCCGTTGTTTACTATGTACTACCATATCGCTTTAACTGCGGCAGCTTCATAAAAGGATATCAATACCATATAAACTAAGGATTCTCAGGTATAAAGACCACGTGATTGAATACCGCGGCAGAATGATCTTCTGTATAAATTAGAACAACTTGAACTGATAATCGGATATATTTACGAGACCCTTGCTATGGATAATACCACAGATTTGAGCCAGCTTAACAGCTCCACAACTCAAAAGATTGATGAAAATATTGTGATCCCAGCTCTATTGTATTTATTTGGATCCGGTGGAAATATACTTGCAATAGTTCTTTTATTTGTTTCATCAAAGCGCCACAAATGGAAGCCGTTTTATCGACTCGTGTTTGCGCTTGCTTTAACGGATTTGACAGGGAACTTTTTGGTGTATCCGTTCATAATGATGAGATATGCGTCCGATTTCACGTACGAATATCCAAATTCAGTTTGTCAACATGTTGCTTTCATGTTCTCTCTCTGCTTCCTGGGATCGGCTTTGCTTGTCATGATGATGTCGTTTGACAGATTCCTAGCAATTCTGTTTCCTTTCGTGTACAAAACACCTAAGAAAATTCTCCGGACACACATTTTCATCATAATCTGTTGGTCAATACCCGCAATTGTGTGCATCCTACCTTTGGCTGGAATTGGAAGAGTGAAAATATTCTATCCGGGCTCTTGGTGTTTTATTGACTTTACGAGTCACGTTGGTCATGACGAAGCTATAGCATATATTTACGCCATTCTTGGATTGATCATTTTCAGTTTGACACTACTTTTCAATGTCGCTGTCATTTTTGCTATTTGTCATAGAATGTACGTGAACCGGAAAAACTTAGGATCACAGAAACGAATAAAATCAGACATTTATGTAATTTCATTCCTACTTGCTATCGTCACCGTATTCAGCGTTTGCTGGATGCCACTCATGGTAAGATTTGTAACATCCTCTACATTTTTAGCTATTAGTATTATTTCTCTGCAGCATCTGTTGCATACTTCGATAATATAACTTAAACAAAGCTTAAAGCTAGTGCATGTAAGTGAAATATACCTACAACCTTAATTATAATTGTACATAATCAAAGACTTATAGAATCCTTCGTTGTGTTAAGATTATTTTCATCTTTACAAATACTATACAAAATATCTATTCAATTTCTATCAAATATCTAGATAGATTCTGATGTACATTTGAAAATACGAAGACTGTATATAAACTATGTTTTTTCAGACTTTTATCATAAAAATCATCAACCATCCCAATCCAAAGACGGGCAAAGAGGGGCTACTTGTAATTCGATTGGCTATATCGAATTCAAACATCGATCCTTGGATCTATATTGTGTTGCGGAAGGAGAATTTGGAGTTTGTTGAACGGTTATTCAAGCGATATGTGATGCGCAGTGAAAAACCATCCCAACCTTCAAACACTGGTACCCCAAAGCAAGGCAATGTAACCCTTGAATTTAACGTGATATAACTACATCATATGTTATAGATATAGGTTGTGCAGAGGAGAGGGTTTATATGACAAATCTACGAGATGATATCATTAAAAGACGGAAATTACTAAACCTTGACCGTTTTCATTTATGATGTACTTTTCATTTTATTATTAGATGATCTGTTCATTTCTAGAAATGTATTTTCCTTTAACTTTATCTAGGAAGTAAACTGTTTAAAGCCTCTTCCATGACCACATAACATATTTTGTAGTGTTTAGCTTAAGGCATGTCATGTCTAAACTAAGGAATTTCAACGATTTTATGAAAACCATATTAAATCATAGGATTCATGTCAATGGATCATTTCATGAAGAAAAAATAATAGGTCGGAGATGAAAATCAAGACTTTTGCTTATTTGAAAAACACGGTTTAAAATACTGGAAATACTGAAATAGCACATTTGTAACAAAAACACAAAAAGTGCTAAAATGCAATCACGTTAGTTGTCTTTATTAACATAGAAAAGAACAGGTTAGAGACTTTGTATAAATCTTTTTGATAAAATTCCCCGCTGGTATCAGATTCACAGATCATTCAAAATTTTGTCCAAAAAATATAATCTAAATTTAGGTAAAAATATCATAGATACTGAATATCACCGTTTTTTTTAAACAAACTGTAAAATGTTTTTCTGAGTAAGACTTTTCAAAATATTAAAAAAAAAAAGGATTTGTCCGTGTTGAAATAAGAGAGTGCAAACGCTCAAGGATAGTGACATTATGTGGTTTTCTTTAAGAAAAAGTGTCAGCGTGGCTAAATTTACCTTAATTTGGGTGGAATTAAAACACTTTATAATTTTTCGGTATCTATCAGCTTTTCAATGGAGAAATCTCCTGTGCTTATTTATACTCTCTTTTCATTCGAAATCAGTCAACCAGAACAAAGAAAAAGAGAACTTTTCCTTACAAGGTGAAAACGCTTTGTTTTGTCACGCTTTATTTCGTTCTATGTCTGAGTGATAAAAATATAATTTTGGAGTTTTTATTGAGTAAATTTTTCGAGAGTTATAACATTTCATGTAAAATATAATTTCATTTCATCAGTTCTTTGACTATGTCGACTCACCCCCCCCCCCCCCCCCTTCCCCGGCCTTTTCATACTCTCTTGTCATCTAGGAAATGTTACGATTAAATATTTTACAAATGTAAATATTCTCTCTGTCATTGCTATATCCTCAAACTTGTCCACACCCTCCCCTCTCCCTCCATTCAGCCTTTCTATACAAGTATTTGCTATGCGCTTCCATAACAGCCATGAATTTATTCACGGTCTTAATGGCGGCGTGATCACATGATTTTCAATGGTCGCGCCAATCATCTATGACGTCATTTTGAAAAAAAGTTGTGTATAGTTTTATAGCTAAATTCATTCTTAAACTAAGGAGTATCTTTAGCATAGCCCTGTCGTTCTTTGGCTTTTTGACAAGTACATTTACGTCAGTTTCAGAATTACACTCTTCAAATATTTATAAGTTGCATTTCATCTTTTCTGCAGAGAATATCATGCACTGATGTGAAATTGATTATTAATTGTGTACAACTTGCAAAACAAATCTGTTTAATGCAATATTGATATCGGCTCGTAGAAAATATTTTGTAACTATGATGCTGCTAAGGAAAATCACTATGTGTAGGCAGGCATATTTTGGAATACAATTGAAGTTGACAATTGAATTGTCAACTGCATTTCAGAATACAGTTGACAATTCGACTAAGAAACACTTGTATTGAAAATGTATGCATAATCAATTTTCTGAATTACTATTTCATCACACAATAAAAAACATATGACACCCATGCCCCACCTCCACTTCTTGCAGAATAGCAAATAAATGAAAAAGCAAAGCATCGACACATCTATACATCCTACTGGTAATAGCTCAAACTTTATAGTATTTCCCTGCTTACGATACTGAAATTTTCAGGGCTTCATGCCTAGGCATTGACTCAAACACACATCAAATTTGGTGAGGGTACATGGCCTTGTTACCGAGGAATGAGGCCGAGAACTTTGCCAATATTTCTACAATTCAGACAAATTCTCCAAAAATTCTAAGTCTAAACTTTTATAGTATTCACCTGGTTACGATACTGAAATTTTCAGGGATTCATGTCTAGGTATAGAGTCAAAGAAAGGAGGTTGCAGCACCCACAGCAAAATTTCAAAACACCCATGCAAAATACACAGAACAGACACCCACAGAAAGAGACGCAAAAGGGACAAGGAACACCAACTCACACCATAGAAACATGAAACATAAAAGATTACACATAAAGCAACGAGACCAATGGGCAACCGGTGCCGACTTAGGACTTAGGACAAGACACATTAAATTTGGTGAGGGTACATAGCCTTGTTATTGAGGAATAAGGCAGAGAAGTAAGGAAAATCACTATGTGTACCGATTGTATTACGATATATAAACGATCTATAATACACTGCTGGTGGACCAGGAGTCCCCGAGGGCACATGTAGCCAAGTTCGATCAATTTCGGTTGATCGTTTCTTCAACGCATTCTAAATTTCTGTTATCAAAATTTCTTGAAATTTCTAAAAAGTGGGTCCTGTAGCATCATATCCCACCCATCCTGCTAGCTACGTCATTCGGTACACTTTTTCGACATAGTAACTTTCATACTTTTTGGCATATTACATTGTTTAGATTTAGGATCACTGATGAGGGTTAAGTACCCGAAACGTGCATGTTTGGTCCACGTTGCCAATTTATCTGTTCTTAAATGATGCTATTCAATTTGAAGACGTTTACACAGAACGGATCCTTGGAAATGAATAATCTGTCATAACCCTGGAATCGGCCCTGTTTTCATACAAAGAAGAGAACTATTTTGATATGTGTCTGAGGGAGGGGAATGATGCGTATTCTTTCGAGCTTTAGTTACGTAACATGTGCACAAGACGTCACTTGCTCCAGAAAATCATCGGAATTTCAGGCGATTTTAGCATTGAAGAACTATTAAGTAAAGGGTAATCAAAATTATCATCAGATTTACGTGGGGCTTATTTTTGACTTCTCAAATTCAAATTACATGTATTGACATCTACACAATTTTTTAGATAGGACAGAAATGACGGTTCTTTGGAAAATGTATTTGATTGTAGGATGACAAATATGGATAATGACCATATCCCTGTCTACAGTACAAAATCGATAATTCAGAAAATCAGAAACCGAAGGCATACAAAATCAGGATAAAACAGGAACCAAAGCAAACAAAAACAAAAACCTCCACCATATGAAAAGAAGCGGACTCCCGAACTCCCGAACTCCCGATATACTTGACTTTTGTAAGACTACTTCGCTACGCATGGTTTCAATGTTTAATTATTCTCAACTGTTCAATTTTACAAATTTACCACTGTCGCATGTAACGTTGCGACAACGCAAAAATATATGCATCATTCCTCCCCCTTACACACACAAACAACGCCATCTGCCACGACAGTTGTACGGAAGTGCCCCAACTCTACCTTCTTGAAGAAAATTTCAAACCAATTTTAATGCACCAGACACGTGTTTCGTATAGTTATTCCTCATCAGGGATAAATAAACAGCTACTTAAGTTTATTATTTCAATATTTGTTTAGTTATTTTCATTCAGTCGTACTCCTATCTTTATATTGCTGACTTTGCGTAAGTATATATATATCTCCAGCCAATCTCCTCCACAGTGACTGATCTTTGGAACAGATTGATGTAGTTAAGTCCGATCAACTTCGGTTGATCTCTTCTTCAAATGTTTTAAAAACGTCTTCAAATTCAATAGCATCATTTAAAAGAACAGAGAAATTTACAGCATAGACCAGACATGCACGTTTCGGATACTTAACCCTCGTCAGTGATCCTCATTCAAAATAATGTAACATGGTCAAAGAATGTGAGATTTATTATGTCCAATAATGTATCGAAAAACGTAGCAGGATGGGTGGGGTATGATGCTACAGGACCCACGTTTTAGAAATTTCAAGATGCTTTGATAATATAAGTTTTCGAATGCGTTGAAGAGACAGACAATCAACCGAAGTTGATCGAACTTGGCTACATGTGCCCTCGGGGACTCCTAGTCAAACAGCAGTGACACTCACTAAATGGTTCAAATGTAAAATGTCTTCAAATTCAAACACATTCCAAAATTTCTGTTCACAAAATTGTCGCGAAATTTCTGAAAAGTGTGTCCCGTAGCATCATATTCCACCCATCCTGCTACTTCTTTCGGGTTTTTTTTTTGACATACTTTCAGTCGGTGGCAATATTTCACTGTTTGGAATAAAGATCACTGACGATGGTAATATACTCGAAACGTGCATGTCTGGTCCAGTCCATGCTGTAAATTTATCTGTTCTTAATATGAATTCTCTGAGTCGACCAAAATCATTGCCATAGGGGTCCAAAATAGCAAAGAAGGGAGGGGATCTCCAACAAGACCCTGTTGCAGTACCAACAGCAAAACAGCAAAACACCCAATGCAAAAACACGAAAGACGAGAATAGTATGAGACGAAAAAGAGACATACGACATGTAAACATCAAACACAAAAGACTACAGATAAACCGACGAGACCAATGGGCAACCGGTGCCGACTTTGGACGGCCATTTGCCGCTCAAGTAGCAAATGGTGTGGTTATCCTGGATTACGTGCGCACAACGCTCTCACTTCTCCAATTACCCAGAGGTCTCGAAGAACGTACAATTGTGGTGTAAAACAACCTCCTCACTGTAAGATGACATCACACAAACAAGACTGCAAAACGTAGAGTCCCCAGCAACACAGATGAATATGTAAATGGATATAAAAAGAGGGCGTGCGTAATACAGTCCGTGCTCTGCCGGCTGTAGCGAGCTCTTGTATGTAATCACCCGAGGAGTCCGACTGACATTCAGAGAGGACACGTGGTCGGAGCCCTGTCTTCTCTAAAAAGGTTTGGACAGGGCCCGTCATGGAGTCCTGACGTCACAGTCAGTCAGAGTGCAAGTCTCAATGATGCGCTGGTACAAGACTGTAGATTGGTCAAGTACCAAGCCTAGAGTCCGTCTGGTGACATTAGTATCATATCCACGGTATAAAAGGCGTTTTATGACTCTGATGTATTTTCGATGGTTATGCTGCCTACCTTAGATTTGATCCTTCTAATTTTGTTTATCATATCACCATAAAAGACAGGTTGTGTAATACCCAAAGTAATGTACTCTGTTGCGTGTATAGATCCGAATTTTAAAAGAGGTTGACTGTAATTTTTGTAAAATTTCCAGAAAGTCTTAACTAATTTATGAAAGCGGAAACCTTGACCTAAAAGTTTTTTAGTAATTTGTTAATTTCTACTGTGAAAATCCAAAATATCAGTACATGCTCTAGCGTACCGGATGAGCTGTGATATGTAAATGCCGTATGACTGTAATCTTGGAACATCACTGTCAAGCCAGGGGAAATTTACTATGTTGATCCAAAATCATCCCTTTTGTCATATACACTTGTATGAATCTTTCTTTCTTCAGAATGGGTCAAAGTGTGATATACTGAAGGGGACCATACCAGAGTATGATTGGAAGTGATAATTCTTATATAGCTAACTGTGTTTCCATGGAAACAGAGAGATCTTAAAGTGAGCATTTTCCCGCCATTTTTGAATGGAAATAGTATAAAATTATACATTTTCAACCCTCAGATTTTATCTTTGATGCCACTGACTAAATCAAAACATGTTTCATTTTAAAAAAAGTACTTTAATCTGTCAAAAATGATATAAAACATAATCTCACAAAAAGGGACATGAGCTATATCCTTCACTGAATATTGGTCATTTTCAAGAAATGACAAAAAAAACGAAAAAGGTCAATTTTGGTTATTTTCAAGATCATTCTGTAAATTGAGCACGGATAGAAGAAACCATTGATTAACATCCTTGAATAGTTAATATATATTATATTTTCGAAACATGAAAAAATCTAAGTGGGGTAAATTCATGTAGAACTTCAATCTGGAATGGAAAAGTAGTATTTTTTCTTGAATTGGCATTTTGCCAAAACCTTTTTTTACCACGTAATATTAAGGAACTTTTTTGAAAATGATAATTATTATTCAGAATCGCAATATTTATCAAATAGTCTGGCATTTATATACACATATATTATATTTCTAGCTCACATAAGCAAAGCCCAAAATAGTTATTGCCATAGCGAGCCGTCCGTCGTACATCCGTCCGACGTCATTGTCGACAACATTCGTCGCACATTTCTTATACTTTCGACGTCTCTAATACGGCTGCATAGAGGTTCATCAAATCTTACAGGAAGAAAGTACAGAATGTTCTCTACCAAAATACTGTTTTTCTTCCCAAACAGAAATTCAGAATGGCCATCACAGGCCCTGACTGACTGACACAATTTCGACTTCTCCTCTGAAACCTCTGTACAGAATTTCACCAAACCTTATGTACAGGAAGCGAATAGAGAGATGATACCTAATTACAACACCAAGTGTGCATACATCTGCGCATCTTCTGGAGACAAGTGTACGTAATTTCTTACTCCCATTTGTCGGAGTCAAATAAAATTTGAATGCTCACTATACGGCGCTCAGAAAATTTCCAATTTGAAATCCGACAAGGCCGGGTCGTAAGAAATTACGTACACTTTTCTCATGAAGATGATTCCCGCGTGGCAACAATAATTCTAATGTTTATTTTACCCAACCAGCTTAATATGAAAATGTCTTCATTTAATCATCAATTGTGAACTCTGACCTCCTTGAAAATCTTGTTGACTTCTTGTCATGTTTAATTCGCATGCAAAGTTTAATAAAGATTGGAAGAAAACAAACCTCAATGTGACCTTCACCTTTGATCTCTGACCTTGAAAATCAATAGGCTGTCGAACTTTCATCATTGGAAACTCAAATGATATATTTGATGAAGATTTTAAGTAAACTGTGACCTCCAGACTCACAAGGTTTTCCTATCATCACCAATTGTGACCTTGAACTTTGATCTTGAAAATCGATAGGTGTTGTTCTTTCATCAAAGACAAGTTACATGTAAGGTTTGATGAAAATTGGAAGTTTACTTTTACCTCTAGAGTGCATTGGTTGACCGAGGCCGAAGGCCGGGGTTATCCAATGCCTGACCAGGTCTGTATAGTCATGAGTAGACCGAAATCAAGAGTCAACAACTGCTTTATGAAATTATCAGAATTTTATCAACATTTGCATTGCATACGCGAAGTCAAAGATCTAACAGTACAAAAATCAACGCACGTACGCGCTACGTCACTGAATCCCGAATAGGCCGCTTTGGAGCGTTAGCGGTCAACTCACTCTGAGGTACACTCTATCAAACAGCGTCTCAACCAATCAGAAAATTAGCAAAATCCACAATGATTCCTGATCATTTAATAATTCTATTTATCACCCATAATGTAGCCTTAACCATTGACAATCAATAGGCGTCATCCTCTTATCGCAGACAATGTAAGTGAATTGTTGTCTCTAGATTGCCAACGAAGTTTCACAAGGTTTTACTATTATGACCTATTGTGACCTTGACCTTTGAATTTGAAAATCAATAGGTGTCATCATCTCACCATGGACAACTTACATGCAAAATTTGATAGCTGTGGCCTCTTAGGCGTCCACAAGCTTTTCTGGATACACACAAATTAACACACTAACCCCACACATATGGTGTTGTTACTATGCGCGTGGGAATAAATGCTTATGAAAATGTATGATACCTGTAACGAAATCTAAAACGAAGGGATTATTTATATGGTTCTGATTGGTTCAAGACCTAATATAAACTACATCGATCAAAGTACAACATTGACCTTTGAGTTATGACCTTGACAATAATAACTAAGCTTTTTTTCTGCCATGATGATGCAAGTCTGAAATGTTGGATAAAGATTGAGACGGAGAGACTATCATGAAGTAATAAGTTATGATCATGAAATAATAAATTGTGACTTTTATAAAAGTGACCTCAATAATAGTGTTGATAACCTAATGTCTTTGATTGGAACTAGCAAACTAAGTGACTGTCAGACGGACACACACCAGGTTTAGGGAGCAACCATTTAATCTCAGTTGCTAGAATCTCATGAATATAAAAAATATAACTCTTTATTTTTCAAATTAACTTTTAATTTGACACATACAACATACATGTATGTATATTTTAATTTGAAAGAACATACATGATGATTGATCATTTGAAGAATACTAATATTTCTTTGTTGAATAAGACCTGTAGAAGATATTATCCCTCGCCGTGCAGGTTTTTGATAGTAAAATAGCAATTTCATAAAAAATAAAGGTCAAGGTAACAAAGTCATAAGTCATGGTATCAAATGGGAGCTATGGTTATGGTGATTCTATGGTAAATTATCAAAGTCCTACCTAGTTCATAAGTAGGTCAAAGGTCAAGATCGCTTGGTCAAAATTCATAATAACAAATGAAAGCTCTGGTGATGAGAAATCTATATGTGAAATATCAAAGTCCTATCTCTGTAGTTTAAAAGAAGGTCAAAGGTCAATGTCAAGGTCATAAGGTCAAAAGCCATCTATTCAAATGAGAGCTCTGGTCATGAGGAATCTACATGTGAAATATCACAGCCCTAGCCCTTGTAGTTCATCAGATAATGACAGATATAGCCCAAGTGAATTTTTTTTCGAAGTAGGTCAAACTCCAAGGTCAAGGCCATGAAGTCAAACGTCTATGTCTGAAATGAAAGGTCTGGTTATGAGAAATCTAGATAAGGAATATCAAAATGAAATATTAAATATGAAATGAATATCCTGACGATAATCTCAACAAAACTCACAATAGAGCACCAACTTGAGCATCGACGGACCCCTAGAAAGATAGAGGTGGGACCTGGTGATAAGATAAGACATGTCAGAGCTGCAGGGTACATGGACAGTAGTTTCCTTTTCATCTTATTTAAATTTGGCAATTTTCAAGAATTTGGAAAGTTTGAAGGAAACTGAAAATGTTAGAACCACAATATGTACATCCAGAGATAATTAACAACAAGTGAGTTGAGCCAGTCTATAATTATATGCCAAATCTATATTCCCTCTATGAATCATAGAAAAAAAACATTTACCCATCGCTAATAAGTTGTCTCCCTCCACTTTCTTTCCTACTGCCAATGTACACCAATATATACTTTTAAAAAACTTAACAACAATAATTTGAAATAGCGACAAGGTTATTTAATAGCCATTCTCTGTAAGGACAAAAATAGTTTGGCACAGCATGTCGGGGATTTTTGACGATTTTTGTGATAATTGGTATATATTAATTTCTGACGATGAAAATAACACTTTTCGGTCAATGGGACCTCTGGTTGCCATGGTAACGAGGTCAATCTATTTATAGCATTTTTGGGACCATGAAATAAGCCAGCTTTCGATACTGCGTTGCCATGGATACCACTGTAACAGCTTGTTCATTTTTACATAATGTGTTCTTCCTTACGTCCATTCTTACTTAGTACACTTAGTGATGTGATATATATTACAGGAAGCTTATTGTATGAATCCAAAATCGCTGTAAAAAAAGGAAGCGAAAAATAGAGGTGAAAATAAGGGCCAATTTAGTATGATTTTGACCATTTTCAATCTTAAATATTACAAAATGCACCAACAGGAGACCAGTGATTTTCATCAAAGGAAATATATGTTTATAGAAAAATAAAATTAACGAAAAATTGGAGTGGGCTATTGAAGAGTTTACCTCAATCCTGTCGTCAAAATCCGTTGCTATGGCAACATTAGACATTTTTGCTTGTTTCATATTATCTTTGAAATTGATTTTATTCCTCGTTCGAGTTATGTATGATTGTCAAAATGTATACATGGATAGATATGACTTAATCCTTTGACCTAGTAACAATTAAAATGTTCAAGGTCATTGGTTTTCTGTTCAAGGTCATTTCAACTTTGAGACTCAAATAATGGATAAAATATTGAATTTTTCAATGTTTTGTTATTAATTTCAATGAGAGTTTATTTGAATATTCTAATAGGTCATATTTATTATGAAAGTTCATACATATAAGAAAGACAAATCCTAGAATTTACTGAATTGTAATAATTTGATTGGATTTTTTTTCTGTCAAAAAATAAGAAATATGGATTTCGTTCCTTTTTTTATCAAAATACTCGCCAAGAATTTAGAAGTTCAAAGATGTGAATAAAACATAATCAATAGTTCTTGGAATTAGTGTTATATTAATCATTCTGTGACATATGACTGTTAAGTTGAATGTCTCAAGCTTTCTAAAATATTGGAACCTTCATTTTATGAAAAATCAGGACTTTTCGTCAAATCTAGTGACTTAAAGTTAAATGACCTTGGAAATGCGATGGGTGACATTGAAATATTTTCAAGGTCATCGTTATATAAAAACGTCTCTGACAGATGTATACATGAACTTCTGTTCCAATATCATACATGGATAGCTTGCTAGAGATTGTGTTTATATTCATCGTATCGAAAACTTTTAGCTCATTGTTGCCACTGCAACTAAATTTGATGCTACTTTACATATAAAAAGACAAATAAGCCCAAACAATTTTTATAGTAATGTGTGGTTCAAAGATGATACTAATTGGATAACTAGAATTTGGACTTCAAACACTGGTGCTTTTATGAAATTTTCAACCTTGTAAAACATTAAAAACATACAAGAAAGGGTCTTTAAGAGCCCAAAACAAAGCCTTTTGATACCATGTTTTTGGCCAATTTTGATCTTGTATACAAAAGACATCCGAGATTAATGTAAAAAAAAATTACAAATATGTATCATTTTAATGATTGAAAGAAAATAATAAAGTGGTTTCAGATGAAAAAAGTACCTGTTTCCATGGTAACGAGGCCTACAAATATGCCTCGTCCTATAAATTTTCCCGATTTTTGAAACTTCAGACACTGTTGCCATGGCAACAATAACCTTTTTGAAAAAAAACTGGGGTTGATTTACATACTAGTACTTCATATTGAACTTTCATACCAAAAATCTTTAAAATCCATGACATGCCATGCCAATATGTCTTGAAATTCTTTGGTTCTTACAGAGAATTACTGTTAAGCAGGAAGTAAATCATTTTTCAAAATTGACTTTGAATTTATCCCCCGTTGATACATGTTGATGAAAAAAAATTACAAGTATATATACATTTTACCTAATTTGAGCTTAAGGCCGATGGGAACTTTCGCGCATCCGGTTCAGATTTTACTATGCGTCACCGGTTTCCTAAGTAGCAATAACAGGTGGTCGCAGGTACAGAAAATGAGATTATTTTAGACAAATATGGTGATATTTCACAATTCAAAGGGGCATTTTGCCATATTTGTCTATTTCGCGACGTCAAGAAGCCATCTTAAAGGCGAGATAAACCCAAAAGCGTAAGTACTGAACATTTTTGTCATTTAGTTACAAGAGGAAATTCGGAGTTGTGACTTGTGTTTGATGGGCTTTTAGTTTAATTTCCATTTTCTAAGTTTCTATCAGTATGTTGGTGGAGGTGGTACATCCTGGCTTAGATGATCGGAAATGTATAACAGAATCTGAGCTGTGCATGGTCCATGTCAAACACTTCAACAGGCTAGGTAACGTGTGAACCTAGGGGTTGGGAAGGGGTTAACGTGGATAATTATTCTAGCATGTCAACTCTTGAACTGTGGGCTGCTCTGCTCCATCCATGACAGGGCCAAGATTTCAATGTGTTAAAGTAAAGTGCATGTTGCATATATTGATCTGGATTTGTTTTGATTATTATGATTATTTTCCTTATTTCTGTTGGTTTAATCCTCATGGTAATAGTAGTACACTGAAATTATTTAATAAACATGGTTTGAGTATAATCTTATAGTATATGTATAACGATCGAGTGATCCTAGCTATCATTATCGGTACAGACTGTGTAACTCTGTGTCTATATAAAGACTAACGTACAGACGCGATTCACACAATTGGATGCACAGTGTATTAATAGAGAGGCAGTTGGAGACTCTAAGATACAAAGATCGATAGAATCCCTAATGTGAAAAAAACCAACAACAACAACAACAAAATAAACAAACTAAGAATGCTGCTCAGCATATTAACTATTGTAAGGAGTTTATAAATGATTCATAATGTTCAGTCTTCTGTCATGAATTTTCATGAAAAATATGGAAATTTCATTTTTTGCGGCAATGTTCCTATTCAAGAAGTACAATGATTTACTAGTCTTACATTATATTTGAGGAAAGGCTTTTATCTATTATAAGTTTTGAAAAAACATAACTATTTATAAAAATTAACTTTTTATAATTACACATGAGATTTCAAGAAATTTTGCATGAACAGTGATGATGATGAAAGTATGTGTTATGACAAAAATATTGATGTTTCAAATGAAGGGGTATATATATTCAAGATGCAGTTATACATAATTGGTGTGGGTAGGCTGCTTCTTTACTAAATAAAGAGTTTAGTGACTTTATATAAACTAAATATACATTTATTTTTATTTATGAGAAAAAGATATCATCTTTACACATTAGATTCTACAAAATTTTGAATGAAAGTGAAAATATTTACTATAAAATTGATGTTTTATATAAGGGGGTATACATATTCAAGGTGCAATTAAATACAGTAAGTGAGGGGAGGCTTCTATTATTGTTACTTTTTTTAAAACATCAATTTTGTTGTCAAATTTTCACGTTCATACAATTTTTTTTCAAATCTATATGTAATGATGTTTACTTTATTTTATAAATAATAGGAATGATATATTCAGTTTTAAAAAAAGTAACAATAATAGAAGCCTCCCCTCACTTACTGTATTTAATTGCACCTTGAATATGTATACCCCCTTATATAAAACGTCAATTTATTTAGTAAATATGTTCACTTTCATGTTCGAAATAAGGGGGTATACATATGCAATATACAATCGCACACAAATACTGTGGGTAGGCTTCTTCTAGTAAGTCTTTTTATAGACCTAAGATATAGTTCTTAATATTAATGCAAATTAAAGTATACCTAAACACCTTAGATTTTGAGAAATTGGCATGAAAGTGAACATATTTACTAAATAAATTGACGTTTTAATTAAGGGGGTATATGTATATTTAGTGCAGTCATATACAGTAGGTGAGGGGAGGCTTCTTCTATTGTTGCTTTTTTGAATTATAATATATTATTCCTATTATATATGAAATAAGGTATACATCATTACATGTAGATTTAAAGAAATTTTGCATGAAAGTGAAAAAATTTACAACAAAATTGATGTTTGAAATGAGGGGTATACATATTCAATATGCAATTGTACACAAATACTGTGGGTAGGCTTCTTCAAGTAAGTCTTTTTATAGACCTAAGATATAGTTCTTAATATAAATGCAAATTAAAGTATACCTTAACACCTTAGATTTTGAGAAATTGGCATGAAAGCGAACATATTTACTAAATAAATTGACGTTTTAATTAAGGGGGTATATGTATTCTTAGTGCAGTCATATACAATAGGTGAGGGGAGGCTTCTTCTATTGTTACTTATTTGAAATATAATATATTATTCCTATTATATATGAAATAAAGTATACATCATTACACATAGATTTAAAGAAGTTTTGCATGAAAGTGAAAAATTTTACAACAAAATTGACGTTTGAAATAAGGGGGTATACATATTCAATATGCAATTGTACACAAATACTGTGGGCAGGCTTCTTCAAGTAAGTCTTTTTATAGACCTAAGATATAGTTCTTGATATTAATGCAAATTAAAGTATACCTTAACAGTTTAGATTTTGAGAAATTGGCAATGAAGTGAAAAATTATTACTTTTTTTCAATGAACGTTATGGGTTAAAAATACCCAAATTTGATATTATTATGAGAAATTCCTGCATTTTTTCTATTGAGAATGTATACTGAGTTATTTTCTATAAAACTAATGTAAAAGAATATGTTTCAGAACATTTATCAATAAATAAGAGTACATGTTATAACTATGTTCTGTATTTGTTGAAAATGGCCATTTTGTATTTTCAATGGGTGGCCTTGAACTGTATTTTTTAAGAAAATATGTGGATAATCTCTTAGATTAAGGTTTCAATTGCAAGAGATTGAGCTGTTCTTTCAATTTTAACCAAAAAAATACAGGGTAAACAGTCTAATTTCAAAAGTATCCATCGGCCTTAAACGAAGATAAATCGTTGAAAAAAAGCTCTGTGTTTTCTGATAAGGAGGATTGGAGGCAAGAGGTGAATGTCAGTTTGATGACAACTCAATACTTTTCTATTCAAACGCTTCACGAGAAATTGTTTTAAAGTTTAAAGTACACATTTAGGTAAAAAAAATTATGCTTTTACTACTGCGAAATTATTTATTTTTCTGGAGTCTCATTTTCGTATATTCATGAGATTCGTGTGGACGTAATAACGTGGATGCCGCACATGCCAACTGGCTATAAACATTTTGCAAGTTAACTCGGACTTCGCACTCTAGGGATCATATGTAGGAAATCAGGTGCGATTGAAAAACTAAACTCTCAAGTCACAAGATGCAGGCACCGGTTGCCCATTGGTTTCGTTGGTTTATGTGTAGTCCTTTGTGTTTGATGTTTCTGTGTTGTGCGTTGACGATCCTTGTCTCTTATGCGTCTCTTTCTGTGCTTGTCTGCTTTGTGTTTTTGCATTGGGTGTTTTGGAATTTTGCTGTGAGTGTTGCAACCTGGTGTTGTTGGAGATCACCTCCTTTGTTTTACAAATGGACGAAACGACACTGATAGGCATTAAATATGTATTTTCACACATGAAAAGAAATAACTTCTTCACGCAAAGTGCCCCGAGTTCATTGGAATAAGATGAGCATTTTGCTTATGTGATACAGTCCCTTCGAAGTGCGAAGTCCAAAATGCAAACTCCGCGGACATGGAACATGTCCAATATGATCTAGCAAAGTTGGCTTGTGACAAACAGTTGTAAAAACTTTGCTGACAAACATTGCAATTAAAAGCAATAAATGTATGTGTCCACGTTACTGCCTGTAAAATATGCGTCTTGTTTTGTCGTTAAAAGTTAATCCTATTTCTTGCTTTATGTACATTCATTCGTTGGGGATGTAAATTCGTGGATGAGGCTATCCACGAAAACCACGAAAATCGAGACCCCACGAAACACAATTATTTCACAGTATGCTCGCAAGGTAAAATTGTGAAATGCCGGTGAATAAATAGTGCCTAACTTCAAATTTCCCACTACATGTATTTCATTATCTCAGTGCTGAGTCTTTAATTCATTTTGATTGACATCGTAAGAAGTTTCATTCACGAGGAACAAATGAAAAATATTGTTATATATGTACAAGTAAGTGACTTCAGCTAAGATAATAGGATCCATTAGCCTTAGTTGAATTCTACTTACTCGTAGGCGAATACTTCCTGTTTAGTTTCCTCGCGGTTTGTCTTTCAGTCAGTCTGTCTTTATGTACGGACGGACTGAAACGTTTAACATATCAGTCAGTCAGTCCGTCCGTCCGTCTGTCCGTCCATGACTCTGTCTCAGTTTTCCAGACTTTTTCTGCAATGTAGAGAGATACTAGAATTGAGATAACATTTGATACATACAAATGTAGGTTGATCTTTGATAGTTACCGAGCAAGTTTGAGTTAAGGAGGCTTTATAATCGTTTGACGTCATCGTATTCCCGGCGTCAATACTGGTTCGAATAGTACCGAGTGCGGTTACGGTCATCAAACTCCTCTAATTCGCTTGAATGTTGACGGATTTCGACAAGTTAGGTTTTGATGGAACCAGAAAATTACCATCTACAATCTGAGCGTAATAGATATATAGTCAAATGTATCGTTAAATCTATATATAAAAAAATATCCCGTAAGTTATACACCCTGGTTACCGCCGTAAACGTATGTCTGTCACTACAGTCACGTTACCATCATCGACATTTAACAGTAATCAACTTTTTACCTCACCCAGAGTACATCTATCACCTCTTAAATTTATACCCCGTAGACGTATTACACCTACTACTCCATCTGCAGGCTCTACATTTAACAACAAACACAGAGGGTTCTCAACCATTCGCCAGTGCAATGGAAAGAGATGTTCCATTTGTCCGCTCATCAATTGCAATTCCACGATTACATCTAGTGTTAATGGGCATACGTTTAAGATCGAGATTGATAGCGACGTTGATTGATTGTATCAAGATGTCATTTATGTTATTACATGAAACGCCAGGGGATGTGGCGCCCAATATGTAGGGGAAACAGGCCAGTCCTTAAAATCTCGTTTTCGAAATCATTCATATCAGATAAGAAACTCGCGTCACAAAAAGCATAGAAATTTCCTGTACCATCACTTCTTTAAATATAAACATTCAATTTCGGAATTAAGTATTACTCCAGTTCAGTCTTTCCCAAAACTCAAAAATCTAAGTAAAACTGAAATTAAAAAACGCCGACTACAAGCTGAACTTGCCTGGATCACTAAATTACAAACTGCGTACCCCCTTGGTTTAAACGATCAAATTTACGGACAAGGAAATATTTCCTCGACCTCGACAAAGATCAATGTCTTTTCAATCCGCCCTGACGCTAAACGAAAGTTTAGGTCACACGGAAAAAGGCGAAACAGAAACCTTAGAAACAGAGCTAGAATACATCGTACCCTCAGAGATCTACTTATAATTGCACGAAACGGCGGCAGACATGAACTGCTTCATGCTCTCTCATCAATACCAGCAGTTCAATTGAAATCTATCTTAAATGAAGCAGAGGTTGCATTCTTAAGAAATTCTGATTGATTCAAACTTAATATCATTGTTGCATTCGCACAGAATAAACTTTTTCCTGTCATTAAAAACATTCCCCTCAGAAGACGATTCATAAAAATTCCATTTATTAACAAAGGTTTCGATCTTCTTAACATCTCTAATATTTTTCGGGATCATCGCGTCCAAAGTGCTATTCCTCAATATTTTGAGAATTTTGAACCTCCTCTTATTTGTTACAAGTATAAAAAACCTATTCGAAATTTCGTATTTAACTACAATAAAGTAACATCAGATCCTAAAATTCTTGAATCAAGTCCTACTTCTTGAGAATGTGCAACTTCTGAATACCTTTATAAACCAGCTGGCCATATTGTAACAGGTGACTTTTCAATTATCCAGGACAGGCAGCTCCGCAATCTTCTCAAGAAAGGACCTAAGTACAGAATTCCATCCAAGATAGATTTTATCAAATGTCGCGAAGAACTAAAGGAAGCTTTAGATAACTATACAAAAAGATGGTGTAAATCGGAAGGGGTCGAATCACATTCTCTGAATGACTGGAAGAACCTCATATTGGATATTACCGATATTCGAATAGATAACTTCCACAAAAATCCTCATCTTTTCGAAAATCCAAGTTCTAAATCTGAAAGATATTTTAAATCCAAATTACGCAATTTACACGAAAAATATGTCTTCGCTCCTGCAGACAAAGCAGCCAACAACACCATAATCATTTGAAAACGTTACTACATATCAACTTTGGTTTCGGAACTTTCGTCTACAAACACTTATATCAAAAGCAATGAAAGTGTTCCTAACATTTTGAACAAACACAACAGTGAAATTTCTTCATTCAAGATCCCTATTTCTAAACTGGATCTTCCTACACTATACTGCATACCAAAATTGCACAAGTCTCCTTACAAATTTCGATACATTGCTAATTCTAGCAACTGCTCAACTACAATTTTGTCTAGAAATCTGACGTCAGCACTCACGGTGATAAAGGAACACGTTGCAAAATATTGTGAAACTGTTCTAAACAGGAATGATGTAAACTTATTTTGGTCTATTAAAAATTCAGGGGATGTGATTGACAAAATGAAATCGAGAAATTTTCAAGCCAGTTCGATTTCTTCGTACGACTTTTCAAATATGTACATCACGCTTCCTCACGATAAGATTAATGATCAATTGTCCAAACTCATTAAATGGTGCTTTAACCGAGAGGGTAAAACTTATATTTGTACATCTGAATCAAAGGGTTTCTTTTCCAATACAGAATACAAATCATATAAATCATGGACATGTAGTGACCTTTGTATTGCCTTGTCCTTTCTTTTGGACAACATTTATGTAAGATTTGGTGAGAATCTCTACAAGCAGGTTGTAGGGATCCCTATGGGTACTAATTGTGCGCCTCTTGTTGCAGATTTATTTTTATTCACGTATGAAAAAGAATTTATCCAAAATCTTCAAAAACAAAGAAAACATGATGATGTGAAATGTTTCAATGGTACTTCTAGGTACCTGGACGATATCCTTACTATCGACAATCCTGTTTTTGAAAAGTATAAAAATGTCATCTATCCACAGGAACTGACTCTAAACAAGGCGAACGTCACAAACACAGATACACCATTTTTGGACCTGAATATCAAAATTATTAATGGAGAGATTCATACAAGGGTGTATGACAAAAGAGATGACTTTGGATTCAATATAGTAAATTTTCCCTGGCTTGACGGTGATGTTCCTAGATTACCGTCTTATGGTATCTACATTTCGCAGCTCATCCGGTATGCTAGAGCATGAACTGATGTTTTGGATTTTCATGATAGAAATTTACAAATAACAAAGAAACTTTTAGGTCAAGGTTTTCGCTTTCACAAACTTGTCAAGGCATTCTGGAAATTTTACAAAAATTATTGTCAACTACTTTTGAAATTCGGACCCATACAAGCAACAGAGTATATTACTTTGGGTATTTCGCAACCTGCATTTTATGGTGACATGATCAACAAAATTAGAAGGATCAAAGGTAGACAGAATTACTATCGAAAATGCGTCAGAATCATCAAACGCCTCTTATACCGTGGATATGATCCTAATGTCACCAGACGGACACTAGGCTTGGTACTTGACCAATCTACAGTCTTGTACCAGCGCATCCTTAATACTTGCACGCTGACTGGCTGTGACGACGGGACTCCATGACGGGCCCTGTCCAAACCTCTTTAGAGAAGACAGGGTCCCGACCACCTGTCCTCTCTGAATGTCAGTCGGACTCCTCGGGTGATAACATACATTAGCTCGCTACAGCCGGCAGAGCACAGGTCGTATTACGCATGCCCTCTTTTTATATCAATTTACATATTCATCTGTGTTGCTTGGGCCCCTGCGTTTTGCGGTCTTGTTTGTGTGTGGTCATCTGACAGTGAGGAGGTTGTTTTACACCACAATTGTACGTTCTTCGAGACCTCTGGGTAATCGGAATAGTGGGAGGGTTGTGCGCACGTAATCCAGGATAACCACACCGTCTGCTACTCACGAGGCAGATGGCCGTCCTAAGTCGGCACCGTTTACCCATCGGTCTCGTTGGTTTATGTGTAGTCATTTGTGTTTTATGTTTTTCTGTGATTTGACGTTCATTGTACTACTGCGTCTCTTTCTGTGCGTGTCATTTTTGTGTTTTACAGTGGGTGTTTTGGGAGGTTGCTGTTGATGCTGCAACTAGGTGTTGTTGGAGATCCCCTCCTTTCTTTTCATAACGTTGTCATCGGAAGTTCAACTGCTTGTTGCCTGAAGTATGAAGCAATCATCAAACAGGATATTTCTTGGAGATTTTAGAGATATCACAGATAAGATATTTTAAGTTTAGTTTCTCTAGATTTTTTGTGAAAAGATTTTTTCTTAAATTTTGTCAACTTTCGTACTTTGCGGCGAGATGTTATCGAACAAAGTTTCCCTATTTAAAAACTTTGAGCGAGTGGAGTTTAGTTTTAACCCTGCTTTGTTAAAAAATATATCCATTTTATAGATACGCGCACGCATTATCGAGAACGCTGGAGGTGAGTGACTTCCCATTATTGACCTTGAACGTCAGAATGTTTTAAACGCTTCCGTTTACTTTTTTTCTATTTCTCTTATACATGCGTATTTCCGTTTCTCCGACACCCGGCGATTTGTAACCACCTTCGTTGTACTTTGAAACAAAAAACCGCTTATTTTACATTGTTAACGCCTTTTAAAATATTACTTTATCTAGAAATTGCATCTTCTGTGTTAATTATTTCAGAATCGTCCCCTTCTCTAAACATTATTGAGAACCCTATCCCCTCCCCCTTAAAATCATTACTATGACAACCAAGTATTTTGATTCAGGATGAATGATGACATGTACTTTTTCATAATTTGTTTTGAAGAACAGAGTTTGTCGTTGAGAAAAATGCAAAAGAAAATAACTTCTTACTAAGACTTCTTATCACTTTGATGACGAAAAAGGACACTGGGTACTTTTTTAAAGATTTTCATTTGGGGTGGGTGGGGTGCCCAAAATGTACGTTTCGGGAACGGTTTTACCTATTTCACTCTTTGAAAGCATTATCTATAAAGAAATAGACATATTTGATTCTATCATGGTGAAAATAATCACAAGAATTGTTTCAATGTGGAATTATTATCCCTATATCATGTATTTATCTATCAAAATTCATTGTTTTGCGACAGATCTCGGAATTGGTTTACACATGTATATTCAAAGGACCACTAGTCAATCAAATGAAAAATAATACGTAATCTTAATTACAAATATAAATCATCAGATATGAATGTCAAATAAACAGAATAATTTTTTTTGCTCTGACATAGAATTCTTGGATTATTGAGCCACCTTAAGTGATTGTTGACCTACTTTTAAAGGAGTAATTCCCCTTGATGACTTTCAAAATTCAGTTTCCCGGACCTTTTTCTACAACGGAAAGTGATATTGAGAAGAAATTTGATACAAGGGTTGGTTTGGATAGTGTTGGGCAGATAAAATCGTTCACAATAAGTGACTTTATGTTTGTTAAGTGTATTTATTAATTCTTTCCAGCTCTGTCGCCCGAAAGAAGCTTTGGTTTTGGCCCTTTATCAATTTGGCATATATAATTCTTGCTATTTCGGAAACTTGTCATTTTATTGAAAAATATCATCGAAATTAAAGGAGGTTAACATCTTAGCACCATGCATCCCTCTAATGCTATTTTGAACATTTTATTTGGATATGCAACATAATCGACCAGGCCTACAGAAAATTTGGAGCCGCGCACTCTCTGTAAAGTAAATGCATAAATTTAAATTCAAAAAATAAAACCAGAGGACGTTACTGAAATGAATTTTGGTGGAACCTCAAAGTCACCCTTGGCTGGAATTATCATTGATTGTTTCAGTGTAGGTATTCATCTTTTGGTGTACTACAGATTAAGCTTAAGTTCCGATCTAGGCAGAGTTGAAAGACATAGATTTATTCTAGTAGGGAAATCATATCTCTCGACGATTCATAACTTTAATTTTGTTTATAGTCTATTCGGCGTACAAGGAGTTGCGCAAATATTGTTGTAATAACGTTTCAACGAGATGCGTTGATAACGTTTTAACAGCAATTCTCTGTAAGAACCAAAGAATTTCAAGACATATTGGCACGGCATGTCATGGATTTTTGAGATTTTTGGTATGGAAGTTCAATATGAAGCACTAGTATGTAAATCAACCCCAATTTTTTCAAAAAGGTTGTCGTTGCCATGGTAACCGTGTCTGAAGTTTCAAAAATCGGGAAAATCTATAGGACCAGGCATATTTGTAGGCTTCGTTACCATGGAAACAGGTACTTTTTTAATCTGAAATTGCTTTGATTATTTTCTTTTAATCCTTATTATTATGCATATTTGTAAAGTTTTTTACATTCATCTCGGATGCTTTGTGTATACAAGATGAAAAATTGGGCCAAAACAGGATATCAAATTGCTCTGTTTTGGGCACTTAAAGGCCCTTTTTTGCATGTTTTTACTGTTTTGCAAGGTTGAAAATTTCATAAAAGCACCAATTTTTGAAGTCCAAAATCTAGTTATCCAATTAGTATCATCTTTGAACTGTACATGAATACAAAAAATTAATTGGGCTAATTTGACCTTTTATTGCAAAGCAGCATCAAATTTAGTTGCTATGGCAACAATCGGCTGAAAGGTTTTCATACGATGAATTTAAACACAACCTCTATCAAACGATCTACGCATTATATTGGAACAGAAGTTCATGTATACATCTATCAGAGGCGTTTTGATATAAAAATGACCTTGAAAATATTTCAAGGTCACCCACTGAATTTTCAAGGTCATTAAACTTTAAGTGACCAGATTTGACGAAAAATCCTGATTTTTCATAAAATGAAGGTGTCAATATTTTAAAAACCTTGAAATATTGAACTTAACAGTTATTTGCCATAAAATGATAAATGTATCACTTATTTCTTAGAACTATTGATTACGTTTCTTCACATCATCGAATATCTAAATTCTTGGTGAATATTTTGATAAAAAAGGGACGAAATCTGTATTTTTCTTGTTTTTTGACGGAAAAATATTTTCCTATTGAATTGCTACAATTCAATAAATTCTAAGATTTGTCTTTCTTATATTCATGTGCTTTCATAATATATATAACCTATGAAAATATTTAAATTAAAAAATCACAAAAATCGGTAACAAAAAAATTAAAAAATCAATATTTTATGCAAAATTTGAGTCTCAAAGTATAAATGACCTTGAACATCAAGCAAATGACCTTGAACATTTTAATTGTTATTATGTAAAAGATAGAAGTCATATCTATACATGCATACATTTTGACAATCTTATGTAACTCTAACGAGGAATGAAATCAATTTCAATGATAGTATGAAATAAGCAAAAAAGGTATAATGTTGCCATGGCAACGGTCTTTGACGACAGAATTTAGGTAAAACTCTTAAATACCCACTCCAATTTTTTGATCATTTTATTTGTCAATAAACATACATTTCTATTGATGAAAATCACTAGTCTCCTATTGGTGCCTTTTGTGATATTTCAGATTGAAAATGGTCAAAAACACACTAAATTGGCCCTTATTTTCACCTCTATTTTTCGCTTCATTAATTGGACTTATTTTGGCTTAATACAATAAGCTTCCTGTAATTAATATCACATATCTAAGTGTACTAAGTAAGAATGGAAGTAAGGAAGAATAGATTATATAAAGATGAACAAGCTGTTACAGTGGTATCCATGGCAACGAAGTCTCCTGAGCTGGCTTATTTCATGGTCCCAAAAGTGCTATAAATAGAATGACCTCGTTACCATGGCAACCAGAGGTCACATTGGCCGAAAAGTGTTATTTTCATGGTCAGTACTTAATATATACCCATTATACCGAAAATCATCAAAATCCATGACATGCCGTGCCGAACGATTTTGGTCCTAACAGAGAATGGCTATTAATAACGTATCCCATAAATACAAAATTTCCCACTTATCAGAAGGAAGTTAGATCTGCAGCAGTTACATGTGTGCGGTACTTTAGTTTGCAAAGAAGAAAATGCGGACCCCAAAAGTAGATATGATCAGATGCCCGGGGAGAGTAAGAGTGCAGAAAAAGTCCTGTGAATTGTTAAAATTCTGTGTTTTGTTTGGTTAAACACTGAATTTAAAATTGAAATACATGTTCTATTGTTATTATTTAGTACACCATATGCGAATTTCAACAAATTATGTGTCATCAGTGATGTTCGAGGCCGAAAGAGAGGAAATCAACACAGTGAATATATGAAGAAAAAAATTCTAATATGACGTAAATTGTTTGCTAAAAATCCAGCTTAACACTGAGCTTTGCCATTGGGGAGATACTACCTTTTCAGAATAATGTATGACTTTTTTCTGCACGGCCTATGTGGCGCGTGTTGCTATCAAATAGGAGATGCTCGCTCCTGGGCACATGATCTTCAGTGGGGATTCACGTTTACTTCATTGAAGAACGTTTGTGTTAGTTTTATTCTTTATTGTAGGAGTATTTTCTATTTTCTTTATACTATTCGACTTCACTGTTCACTGTGTATACATATTTTCGAATAGCAGATTCTACAAGCAATGTTTATGTTTGGCAGGCTTTCAAATACATGGAATTGCATCTTACACGTGTCTGGTGCATTAAAATTGAAATTTTCGTCAAGAAGGTAAACATGGTAAAGAGTTGGAACATTTCAGTACTATAAAATTATAGCGTATGTCTTATTTCTTCATTTGATTGATTCTAGGTAGCACCACTTACAATGTTGTTTGACTTATTCCATATATCATAATTCTGATACCGGGTCAAACGTGTGACCTACTAGTCTTTAAATGTTGCAGAGAGAGAGAAATTAGATAGCTGGAAGCTTCGTTTTCAATCGTACTTAATTAGGTGCTATTGATTAATTGTATACAGTTTGCACATGAATTCAGGGAGGATGAGCATTGTTAATATGCGAAGCGAAGGCAGCAAGCGGACCGCTGAGCAAGCTGTATGTGGTAACGCGTATATACGTAAATAGGTGGAAATGTACCGAATTTACTCTGAATTTCGTATATAAGCCGGAATTTCTTATCAATAACAAATCAAACTTAATTTAGAGAATAAATCAAAGTATATTTAGAATCAAACTATCAACAATTTGTTTCAAAATTGTAGACCATCTTCCTTGTTTTGAATTGACTGCCATATTGTCATCCCGCCCGAGCCTCGCTTCTTTTGTTATGGGAATATTCGCACCAAAATGTTTTCGCCACAAGTAATTTCTCACCATAAGGAATATTCTCCCCAGTTTCACGGAAGGAACATCTTCGCAAGATAGATCCTTCGCATTGCTTAAAGGCTAAATGGAGGGGGTAATTTTCGATAATTTTATAAACGCTGAACCTGTGTTTTCAATTAAGATTTACTATCACCAAGGCCAAACTGAACTTTAATCTATCTGTTTGTGACAATCAAAATTATAATTCCATATTCGTTTTCTGAAATTTACGACGTACAATCTTACAAGAGAACATTCGAGAAAGGGATATCATAGCAATACTTTGTAGAGCGCCGGACATTCAGCCGGACATGCAATCTGAAGAGTCCAAGCTCGAATCCCGTCGAGGGGGGGATTTTTCGGAGGTAATTTATCATCTTACCTCCACCTTTTATCTGGATCTGAACTAAAACGGTCTGAAAAGACCCTAGCCACAGAAACGGCCAACGACACACCCCAACCAAACAACCAACCAACCAAATAGCCAAGTGTCGTTGGCCGTTTCTGTGGCTAAATAGACCCCTAACAGTAAATACTCAATGCATTTTTCCATTGGCTCAATGACAAACTCAGATATGAACACTTTCTTAAATTTCATTTTTGACACTTATGTTTACAAATTGTCATGAGCCTTACGTTCTAACAGTATAATAACGAAGGAAAGGGTTTGTGACTTCTTAAAATTTCCGATCAACTCACTTCGTAAACCGGACGATAAACGTGATTTTAACAACTTTATCATGCAAAAATAAATTCAATAGCTCTTGCTTTGTAGTAAATTCGATAGTATTTTATACTGACACATTGAGATGACCGTAATGGCTTACTGGTGACAATGATAATTAAGGATTCCGACTATTCCGTCGGAATCCTTTCTGTTATTGCAATGTCTTTTCTTTATTAGGGATTCCGACTTCCGTCGGAATCCTTTCTGTTATTGTATTGTCTTTTCTTTATTCTTATTAAGGATTCCGATTTCCGTCGGAATCCTTTCTGTTATTGTATTGTCTTTTCTTTATTCTTATTATTCTTATTCTTCTTATTATTATTATTATTATTCTTACCCCCAAGCCAATCCAGTGACGTTACATCAAAGTACCGCATCATATGATAAAATGGAAAGTCTTAATTTAATATTTTTTTCTTGTCGAAAAGTTCACATATGCCCCCGCTTGAGGTCATCAGCGGTCAAATCTTTAAACTTTTATAACTCCTTTACTTACCGTACGATTTGAACAAAATTTGTTTTATATTGTTCTTTGAGAAATTTGCAAACTTTTATACTCTTACATGCTCCATAAAATATTTACAGTTTTCAAGCTCTTTCAAGTTGAAAATGGAACCTTAAATTGGCAAGGTGCCAATTTCTACAATTTTTGAGACTTTGAGTTGAAACTTGGATGTTAGGTCACTTATAGATAGTCATTTAATGTTGACCCTCTTTTCAAGGTCAAATTTTTATTCTCAAGGTCACATGAAACTTTTGCTTATAGAACAAAGACTATTTGACCTTCAGAGTTCAAGCTTCATACATATAATTGTTAAGCCAAGCTCTTTCACCTTGACCTTGATCAAAGGTCAAATTCTCATTCTCAAGGTCACAACAGCATTTTTGCCTATAAAACAAAGACTGTTTGACCTTGAGAGTGCCAACTGGGTACAAATATTCCTTGCAGTAAGTCCTGTCACATTGACCTTGACCAAAGGTCATTCGTTCGATTTCAAGGTCATAACAGTCTTTTGTTGATAAAATATTGAGCTTTATTCAATTTCATATATATTTTGAAGAAAATGATATTCTATACTCATCTTTTTTCCTTGACCTTGGTTCAAGGTGAAACTTTCATTCTCAATGTCATAACAACATTTACTTGTTAAATACACAGTGTTTGTCCCACACTACTTCTACTTCACAAACGAGGTCCTTCTTATATGAACTTTACATGATCTAAGAAAGATAAATCTTATATTTCTATTTCTCTTCGTACCATGACTTGTCTGTACTTTCATGCTGTTGTCATTTTCTAATTGAATGTTTTAAAAATGTCTTAAAATTGAATAGCATCATTTAAATTAACTGGTAAATTTGCAGCATGGACCAGACAGACAGACTGACAGTGTAAGATAGACAGTGTTAGATAGACTGACAACGATAGAAGAACGAACAGACATACGAACAGATAGAGAGAGTACTAGACAGAAACGCAGACGATCGGCGAAAAAAAACAAAAAACGTCCAGACTGGGGATCGAACCCGGTACCCTTGGGCCAGCAGTCCAACGCCCTATCCACATAGCCATTGGAGTTCCTGAATGTTAGTGGTTTTTATTTTTGATATACAGACGGAGAAATACAAATGGCTGATTCAGCATTACAAGAATTATCGATCGTTCATGCAACAAGTCAGTCCTATTCATAGCTTTTTATTCAGAAGAAAAACACATTTCATATTGCGCATATTTATTTCAATGTCATTGACTTCAACGTGTATATATGGCCACCTTAGGCCTCTTTTTTTTCATTCGTCAATCTTTGAAACAACTGTACAAGACCTTTGACGGAGCAATGTGGCCCCCTTGGGCTTCTTGGGTTTTTTTTTTGTTTTGTTTGTATGTCTTGGTTTTTTTAATTCGTCAATCTTTGAAACAACTGTACAAGACCTTTGACGGAGCAATGTGGCCCCCTTGGGCCTCTTGTTTGTTTTGTTTTTGTTTTTTTTTTTCATTTGTTTTGCTTGTTTGTTTGTTTGTTTTTTTTTTCTTTTTTGATTCGGCAATCTTTGAAACAACTGTACAAGACTTTTGACTGAGCAATATGGCTCCCTTGGGCCTCTTGTTTTTTTTTTTTTTTTGTTTTGTTTGTTTGTTTGTTTGTCTTTTTCTTATTAAATTCCTTAATATTTGAAACAACTGTACAAGACCTTTGACGGAGCAATGTGGCCCCCTTGGGCATTTTTTTTTCTCGTTTGTTTGTCTGTTTCTTTTGAATTCGTCAATCTTTGAAATAACTGTACAAGATCTTTGACGGTTTGTTTATCCAATGACATAGGCTAGTCCTTCGAAAGGGGGAGGTTGATAAGTTTTTGCCCCCCCCCCTCCGACTTACATGTTACATACGTGTGCATACCTGTTTTCACCTACCCTGTCTAGATCCGCCCTTGCAAAAGAAGCAAACACAATTTATTGATTCATAATTTTATTCTCTACATACATGGTCAATGAAAGTCAAATAAAAAAATACATTTTATGAAATTCTGTGTTGTTTACTCCTGAATACAAACCTGTAAATAGAATCGATCGATAAAGATTTATCATTCGGAACATGCTCGACATGTTGAGTCATATCATAGTCGCAAGATTTCATCCTTCTAAAGACTTTTGATGCAAAGTTTTGTCAATTCTGCAATAGCTCAGCGGTAGAGCGTCAGACTTCGAATCGGAGGGTCCGGGGTTCGATACCGGCCTCGGCCATTTTTTACCCTCATTTTTTTTCATTCGTAAGCAAACATTAAGTACAGTGCTTCAATATTGTTTTCATTTCAAAATTTATACGAGTATGTATTAGTTCAAAATGTTTTCTAACAGAATCAAGAAATATCGAATACATGTACCAGTTTGAAAACACTTGCTATATTGTCATGATTCATTGGAAAATCCCTCACATAATTAATATGCATGACCCAGGATGTGTTACAAATTTCATTGGTCAATTCAACCATGTGACCTGACATTACATGTACAAGATACCATGGGGCCTACCTTGGTGAAGGTACCTGGATCGAGTCCAGCTGCGGCCAGTCATTTTCGCATTTTTTCAATTTTCATTTCTGTTCTTAACAAGATGAAAATGAGAGGAATCCGTCTGCTATGTCCACAGGAACCTCCATCCTTCCATTTATTAAGGATTCCGTTTTCCGTCGGAATCCTTTCTGTTATTGTATTGTCTTTTCTTTATTCTTATTATTCTTATTATTAAGGATTCCGACTTCCGTCGGAATCCTTTCTGTTATTGTATTGTCTTTTCTTTATTCTTATTATTATTCTTATTATTATTCTTACCCCCAAACCGTTCCGAACACTTTACAAAATTACAGCATCATATGAAAAAACGGAAAGTACCATGTGAAAGAGCATATGAAGATCTTAAATGAAAATTTTTTTCTTGTCAAATGGTTCACATATGCCCCCGCTGGAGGTCATCAAAGTTCAAATCTTTAAACTCTTATAACTCCTAACTAACCGTCGGATTTGAACGAAATTTGTTTTATATTGTTCTTTGGGAAGTTTGCAAACTTTTATACGCTTACATGCTCGATAAAATATTTACGGTTTTCGCGCTATTCAGAGTTGAAAATGGAACTTTAAATTGGCACAGTGCCAATTTCTACATTTTTTGAGATATTGAGTTGAAACTTGGATGGTAGGTTACTTATAGGTAGACATTGAATGCTTACCTACTTTCAAGGTCAAATTTGTATTCTCAAGGTCACAACAAATTTTGGCCTATAGAACAAAGACTACTTGACCTTCAGAGTTCAAACTTCATACATACTATCGTTTAGCCAAGCTCTTTCACCTTGACCTTGACCCAAGGTCAAATTTTGATTCTCAAGGTCACAACATACTTTTGCCTATAGAACAAAGACTATTTGACCTTCAGCGTTCAAATTTCATACATACTATCATTAAGCCAAGCTCTTTCACCTTGACCTTGACCCAAGGTCAAATTTTGATTCGCAAGGTCACAACAAAGTTTTGCCTATAGAATAAAGACTATTTGACCTTCAGAGTTCAAACTTCATACATATTATCGTTAAGCCACGCTCTTTCACATTGACCTTGACCTAAGTTCAAATTTTGATTCTCAAGGTCATAACAAACTTTTGCCTATAGAACAAAGATTATTTGACCTTAAGAGTTCAAACTTAACACAAATATTCCTTGCATCAAGCCCTTTTATCTTGACCTTGACCCAAGGTCATTTGTTCGATTTCAAGGTCACAACATACTTTGGTTGAAAAGAATTACCTCAAATACTTATCTTTTTTTCCGTGACCTTTCTTCACGGTCAAATGATCATTCTCAGGGTCATAACAAACTTACTCTTGTAGAATTAGCAGTTTTTGTCCTACGCTATTTATTCTTCACGCAAGTAGTCTTTCTTATTTGAACATATCATAGTATAAGAAACGTAACTCTTTTACTCTTGGTCTCTGGTTTTTTTTTTCTTAGTAGCATTACTTGGCTGTATTTTGATTCTATTGTCATTTTCTATTTATAGAAATGCTCTCATTGCAAAATCATTGTGCAATTCTGTTTTGAGATAGTAATATTGAAGGATTTAGAATTGATAGATCATGGAATATAAAGCTTTCGTAAACATGAAAGGTATTTATTATCTTTTCTTCTATTTTGTTGATAAATAAATGAGAGTCCCAAATTAGACTAAAGCTCTTAAGACTCATTTGCTGAAGTGAATAAGGTACAAAAGCAACTATTCATTTTTCCATCTTCTTTATTCGGATTTTAACACTTCAGTTCCAAGGAAGGTATAATAAAGGAGGAATCCGTCTGTTGCTTGCAACAGTAGCCATCTAGTTATTCTTATTAAGGATTCCGATTTCCGTCGGAATCCTTTCTGTTATTGTATTGTCTTTTCTTTATTCTTATTATTATTAAGGATTCCGACTATTCCGTCGGAATCCTTTCTGTTATTGTATTGTCTTTTCTTTATTCTTATTATTATTAAGGATTCCGACTATTCCGTCGGAATCCTTTCTGTTATTGCAATGTCTTTTCTTTATTCTTATTCTTATTATTCTTATTATTCTTACCCCTTTCCATTTCCAGACACTTTATTCAAAGGTCTTTCAATACAGAGCAAAAAGAATGGTACCATTAGAAAGAGCAGACAAAGATCTTTTTAAACTACTTTTTGTTTGTCGATAAGTTCACCAATGCCCTCGCTAGATGTCATCAAAGGTCAAATCTTTAAACTCTTATAACTTCTATATTAATCACACGATTTGAACGAAATTTGTTTTATATCATTCTTTGGAAAATTTGCAAACTTTTATACGCTTACATGCTCGATGAAATATTTACGGTTTTCGCGCTATTATGAGTTGAAAATGGAACTTTAAATTGGCACAGTGCCAATTCCTACAGTTTTCGAGATTTTGAGTTGAAACTTGCATGGTAGGCTACTTATAGGTAGTCATTGATGATGACCTAGTTTCAAGGTCAAATTATGATTCTCAAGGTCACAACAAACTTTTGCCTATAGAACAAAGACTATTTGACCTTGACAGTTCAAACTTCATAAATACAATCACTGAGCCAAGCCCTTTCACCTTGACCTTGACCCAAGGTCAAATTTTGATTCTCAAGGTCACAACAAATTTTTGCCTATAGAACAAAGACCATTTGTCCTTGACAGTTCAAACTTGGCGCAAATATTCCTTGCATCAAGTCCTTTCACCTTGATCTTGACCCAAGGTCATCTGTTCGATTTCAAGGTCACAACAGACTTTTGTTGATAAAATATTGAGCTTTGATTAGATGAAAAGGAATCTTGATGAGAATAAACTCAAATGCTTATCTTTTATCCATGACCTTGGTTAAAGGTAAAATAAACTTTTTCAGGTCATAACAAACATTTGCTCTTGTAGAATTCATAGGATTTTGTCCCTAACTATTTTTCTTCACACAAGTACTACTTTTTATGTGAATTTTACATAGTAAGATAGATAACTCTTTTATTCTTGTTCTCTGTTTCTTTCTTTTTTATTCTTAGTAGCATTACATATCAGTAGTTACATGTTGTTGTCATTTTCTATTAATAGAAATTATCTCATTGCAAAATCATTGTGCAATTCTTTTTTGAGAAAGTCATTGTAAAGAATTAGATATTGATTGAGCATGGAATTTTAAGCTTTCGTAAACATAAAAGGTATTTATTTTTTTTTCTTCTATTTTGTTGATAAATAAATAAGAGTCCCAAATTAGACATAAGCTCTTTTGACTCATTTGCTGAAGTCAACATGGTACTAAATCAACTATTCTTTTTTCCATCTTCTTTATTCGGATTTTAGCACTTCAGTTCCGAGGAAGGTATAATAAAGGAGGAATCCGTCTGTTGCTTGCAACAGTAGCCATCTAGTTCTTCTTATTATTATTATTAAGGATTCCGACTATTCCGTCGGAATCCTTTCTGTTATTGTATTGTCTTTTCTTTATTCTTATTATGAAGGATTCCGACTATTCCGTCGGAATCCTTTCTGTTATTGTATTGTCTTTTCTTTATTCTTATTATTATTCTTATTATCATTATTATTCTTACCCCCAGATCGTTCCAGTCACTGTACAAAATAGTATCACTTCTTATGATAAAACGAAAAGGATCATGTGAAAGAGCATATAAAGATCTTGAGGTAAAAAAATTTTGTCGTCGAAAAGTTCACATATGCCCCCGATAGAGGTCATCAAAGTTCAAATCTTTAAACTCTTATAACTCCTAAACTAACCGTACGATTTGAACGAAATTTGTTTTAAAATGTTCTTTGGGAAATTTGGAAACTTTTATACGCTTACATGCACGATAAAATATTTACGGTTTTCGCGGTATTCCGAGATGAATATGGAACTTTAAATTGGCACAGTGCCAATTTCTACAGTTTTTGAGATTTTGAGTTGAAACTTGGATACTAGGTTACTTATAGGTAGTCATTTAATGTTGACCTACTTTCAAGGTCAAATTTTGATTCTCAAGGTCACAACAAACTTTTGCCTGTAGAACAAAGACTATTTGACCTTCAGAGTTCAAACTTCATACATAATATCATTAAACCAAGCTCTTTCACCTTGACCTTGACCCAAGGTCAAATTCTGATTCTCAAGGTCACAACAAACATTTGCCTTTAGAACAAAGACTATTAGACATTCAAAGTTCAAACTTCATACATAATATCATTAAAACAAGCTCTTTCACCTTGACCTTGACCATAGGTCAAATTCTGATTCTCAAGGTAACAACAAACTTTTGCCTATAGAACAAAGACTATTTGACCCTCAGAGTTCAAACTTCATACATAATATCGTTAAACCAAGCTCTTTCACATTGAACTTGACCCAAGGTCAAATTCTGATTCTCAAGGTCACAACAAACTTTTGCCTACAGAACAAAGACTATTAGACCTTCAGAGTTCAAACTTCATACATAATATCATTAAACCAAGCTCTTTCACCTTGACCTTGACCCAAGGTCAAATTCTGATTCTCAAGGTCACAACAAACTTTTGCCTATAGAACAAAGACTATTTGACCTTCAGAGTTTAAACTTCATACAAATAATTGTTCAGTCATGCTCTCTCACTTTGACCTTGACCCAAGGTCAAATTCTCATTCTCAAGGTCACAGCAACTTTTCGCTACAAAACAAAGACTATTTGACCTTCAGAGTTCATAATTTATACATATTATGCTTGGGCCCAGCTCTTTCACCTTGACCTTGACCCAAGGTCAAATTCTGATTTTCAAGGTCACAACAAACTCAAGTCTATAAAACAAAGACTGTTTGACCTTGAGAGTTCAAACTTTTCACAAATATTCCTTGCATCATACTCTTTCATCATGACCTTGACCAACGGTCATTTGTTTGATTTCAAGGTCACAACTGACTTTGGTTGATTAGATATTTAGCTTTGCTCAGATTAAGATCAATCGTGATGAGAATAATCACAGTACTTAGCTTTCATCCATGACATTGGTTAAAGGTCAAATAATCATTCTCAAGGTCTTAACAATCATTTACTCTTGTAGAATTTACACTTTTTGTCCTATGCTATTTATTTTTCACACAAGTAGTCCTTCTTATTTGAACTTAACATAGTATAAGAAAGATAACTCTTATTCTTGTTCTCTGTTCTGTTTCTTTTTTTTTTCTTAGTAGCATTACATATCTGTACTTTCATGTTGTTGTCATTTTCTATTAATAGAAATTATCTCATTGCAAAATCATTGTGCACTTCTGTTTTGAGAAAGTAATTGTAAAGGATTTGATATCCATAGAGCATGGAGTTTAAAGCTTTCGCAAAGATGAAAGGTACTTAATTTTTTTTCTTCTATTTTGTTGATAAATAAATAAGAGTCCCAAATTAGACATAAGCTCTTTTGACCCATTTGCTGAAGTGAATAAGGTACTTAAGCAACTATTCTTTTTTCCATCTTCTTTATTCGGATTTTAACACTTCAGTTCCGAGGAAGGTCTAAGAAAGGAGGAATCCGTCTGTTGCTTGCAACAGTAGCCATCTAGTTATTCTTATTATTATTATTATTATTCTTACCCCCAGATCGTTCCAGTCACTGTACAAAAAAGTACCACTTCTTATGATAAAACAAAAAGGATCATGTGAAAGAGCATATAAAGATCTTGAGGTAAAAAAATTTTGTCGTCGAAAAGTTCACATATGCCCCCGCAAGAGGTCATCAAAGGTCAAATCTTTAAACTCTTATAACTCCTAAACTAACCGTACGATTTGAACGAAATTTGTTTTAAAATATTCTTTAGGAAATTTGTAAACTTTTATACGCTTACATGCTCGATAAAATATTTACGGTTTTCGCGCTATTTCGAGTTGAAAATGGAACTTTAAATTGGCACAGTGCCAATTTCTACAGTTTTTGAGATTTTGAATTGAAACTTGGATACAAAGTTACTTATAGGTAGTCATTTAATGTTGACCTACTTACAAGGTCAAATTCTCATTCTCAAGGTCACAAGAAACTTTTGCCTGTAGAACAAAGACTATTTGACCTTCAGAGTTCAAACTCCATACATGATGTCATTAAACCAAGCTCTTTCACATCGACCTTGACCCAAGGTCAAACTTTGATTCTCAAGGTCACAACAAACATTTGCCTATAGAACAAAGACTATTAGACCTGCAGAGTTCAAACTTCATACATATTATCATTAAACTAAGCTCTTTCACCTTGACCTTAATCCAAGGTCACATTCTGATTCTCAAGGTCACAACAAACTTTTGCCTATAGAACAAAGACTATTAGACATTCAAAGTTCAAACTTCATACATAATATCATTAAACCAATCTCTTTCACCTTGACCTTGACCCAAGGTCAAATTCTGATTCTCAAGGTCACAACAAACTTTTGCCTATAGAACAAAGACTATTAGACCTTTAAAGTTTAAACTTTATTCAAATAATTGTTCAGTCATGCTCTTTCACTTTGACCTTGACCCAAGGTCAAATTCTTATTTTCAACGTCACAACAAACTTTAGTCTATAAAACAAAGACTGTTTTACATTGAGAGTTCCAACTTTACACAAAGATTCCTTGCATCAAACCCTTTCACCATGACCTTCACCCAATGTCATTTGTTCCATTTCAAGGTCACAAATGACTTTTAGTTGATTAAATATTGAACTATGCTCAGATTAAGATCAATCGTGATGAGAATAATCACAATACTTATTTGTCATCCATGACATTGGTTAAAGGCCAAATGATTATTCTCAAGTTTATAACAACCATTTACTCTTGTAGAATTAACACTTTTTGTCCTATATATTCTTCACACAAGTAGTCCTTCTTATTTGAACTTAACATAGTATAAGAAAGATAACTCTTTTATTCTTGTTCTCTGTTTCTTTTTTTTTTCTTAGTAGCATTACATATCTGTACTTTCATGTTGTTGTCATTTTCTATTAAAAGAAATTATCTCATTGCAAAATCAATGTGCTATTCTGTTTTGAGAAAGTAATTGTAAGAATTTGATATTGAAAGAGCATGGAGTTTAAAGCTTTGGTATAAAAGAAAGGTATTTAATATTTTTTCTTCTATTTTGTTGATAAACAAATAAGAGTCCCAAATGAGACATCAGCTCTTTTGACTCATTTGTTGAAGTGAATAAGGTACTAAAGCAACTATTCTTTTTTCCATCTTCTTTTTTTCGGATTTTAACACTTCAGTTCCGAGGAACGTCTAATAAAGGAGGAATCCGTCTGTTGCTTGCAACAGTAGCCATCTAGTTATTAAGGATTCCGACTATTCCGTCGGAATCCTTTCTGTTATTGCAATGTCTTTTCTTTATTCTTATTATTATTCTTATTCTTATTATTATTATTATTATTTTTATTCTTACCCCCTCATCATTTCCAGACACTTTATTCAAAGGTCTTTTAGCACAGAGCAAAAGGGATGGTACCATCAAAAAGAGCATATCAAGATCTTCTTTAACTATTTTTTGTTTGTCGATAAGCTCACCAATGCCCCCGCTGGAGGGCATCAAAGGTCAAATCTTTAAACACTTATAACTTCTAAACTAACCGTACGATTTGAACGAAATTTGTTTTAAAATGTTCTTTGGGAAAATTGTCAACTTTTATACGCTTACATGCTCGATAAAATATTTATGGTTTTCGCGCTATTCCGTGTTGAAAATGGAACTTTAAATTGGCACAGTGCCAATTTCTACAGTTTTTGAGATTTTGAGTTGAAACTTTGATAGTAGGTTACTTATAGGTGGTCATTTAATGTTGACCTACTTTCAAGGTCAAATTTTCATTCTCAAGGTCACAACAAACTTTTGCCTATAGAACAAGAAGTAATTGACCTTCAGAGTTCAAACTTCAACAATATTATCATTAAACCAAGCTCTTTCACCTTGACCTTGACCCAAGGTCAAATTTTGATTCTCAAGGTCACAACAAACTTTTGCCTATAGAACAAAGACTGTTTGACCTTCAGAGTTCAAACTTCATACATATCATTGTTCAGTCAAGCTCTTTCATCTTGACCTTGACCCAAGGTCAAATTCTCATTCTCAAGGTCACAACAGACTTAAGTCTATAAAACAAAGATTATTTGACCTTGTGAGTTCAAACATTACACAAATATTCTTTGCAACAAACCCTTTCACCATGACCTTGACTCAAGGTCATTTGTTCGATTTCAAGGTCACAACCGACTTTTGTTGATTAGATATTGAGCTTTCCTCAGATAAAGATCAATCGTGATGTGAATGATCACAATACTAATCGTTCATTTATGACATTGGTTCAATGTCAAATAATCATTCTCAAGGTCATAACAATCACTTACTCTTGTTGAATTCACACTTTTTGTCCTATACTATTTATTCTTTACACAAGTAGTCCTTCTTGTTTGAACTTAACATAGTATAAGAAAGATAACTCTTTTATTCTTGTTCTGTTTATTTTTTCTTAGTAGCATTATACATATCTGTACTTTCATGTTGTTGTCATTTTCTATTAATAGAAATTATTTCATTGGAAAATCATTGTGCAATTCTGTTTTGAGAAAGTAATTGTAAAGGATTTTGATATTGAGAGAGCATGGAGTTTGAAGCTTTCGTAAACATGAAAGGTATTTATTATTTTGTTTCCTTCTGTTTTGTTGAAAAATAAATAAGAGTCCCAAATTAGACATAAGCTCTTTTGACTCATTCGCTGAAGGGAATAAGGTACTAATACAACTATTATTTTTTTCCATCTTCTTTATTCGGATTTTAATTCTTCAGTTCCGAGAAAGGTCTTATAAAGGAGGAATCCGTCTGTTGCTTGCAACAGTAGCCATCTAGTTATTATTATTATTCTTACCCCCAGATCGTTCCAGTCACTGTACAAAAAAGTACCACTTCTTATGATAAAACGAAAAGGATCATGTGAAAGAGCATATAAAGATCTTGAGGTAAAAAAATTTTGTCGTCAAAAGGTTCACATATGCCCCCGCTAGAGGTCATCAAAGGTCAAATCTTTAAACTCTTATAACTCCTAAACTAACCGTACGATTTGAACAAACTTTGTTTTAAAATGTTCTTTGGGAAATTTGTAAACTTTTTTACGCTTACATGCTCGATAAAATATTTACGGTTTTCGCGCTATTCCGAGTTGAAAATGGAACTTTAAATTGGCACAGTGCCAATTTCTATAGTTTTTGAGATTTTGAGTTGAAACCTGGATACTAGGTTACTTATAGGTAGTCATTTAATGTTGACCTACTTTCAAGGTCAAATTTTCATTCTCAAGGTCACAACAAACTTTTACCTGTAGAACAAAGACTATTTGACCTTCAGAGTTCAAACTTCATATATCCTATCGTTAAACCAAGCTCTTTCACATTGACCTTGACCCAAGGTCAAATTTTGATTCTCAAGGTCACAACAAACTTTTGTCTATAGAACAAAGACTATTAGACCTGCAGAGTTCAAACTTCATACATAATATCATAAAACCAAGCTCTTTCACCTTGACCTTGGCCCAAGGTCAAATTCTGATTCTCAAGGTCACAACAAACTTTTGCCTATAGAACAAAGACTATTAGACATTCAAAGTTCAAACTTCATACATAATATCATTAAACCAACCTCTTTCACCTTGACCTTGACCCAAGGTCAAATTCTGATTCTCAAGGTCACAACAAACTTTTGCCAATAGAACAAAGACTATTTGACCTTCAGAGATTAAACTTCATACAAATAATTGTTCAGTCATGCTCTTTCACTTTGACCTCGACCCAAGGTCAAATTCTCATTCTCAAGGTCAAAGCAACTTTTCCCTACAAAACAAAGACTATTTGACCTTCAGAGTTCATACTTTATACATATTATGCTTGGGCCCAGCTCTTTCACATTGACCTTGACCCAAGGTCAAATTCTGATTTTCAAGGTCACAACAAACTTAAGTCTATAAAACAAAGACACTTTAACCTTGAGAGTTCAAACTTTACACAAATATCTCTTGCATCAAACTCTTTTATCATGACCTTGACCAACGGTCATTTGTTTGATTTCAAGGTCACAACTGACTTTGGTTGATTAGATATTTAGCTTTGCTCAGATTAAGATTAATCGTGATGAGAATAATCACAGTACTTAGCTTTCATTCATGCCATTGGTTAAAGGCCAAATAATCATTCTCAAGGTCTTAACAATCATTTACTCTTGTAGAATTTACACTTTTTGTCCTATACTATTTATTCTTCCCACAAGTAGTCCTTCTTATTTGAGCTTAACATAGTATAAGAAAGATAACTCTTTTATTCTTGTTCTCTGTTCTGTTCCTTTTTTTTCTTAGTAGCATTACATATCTGTATTTTCATGTTGTTGTCATTTTCTATTAATAGAAATTATCTCATTGCAAAATGATTGTGCAATTCTGTTCTGAGAAAGTAATTGTAAAGGATTTGATATCCATAGAGCATGGAGTTTAAAGCTTTCGCAAAGATGAAAGGTACTTAATTTTTTTTTCTTCTATTTTGTTGATAAATAAATAAGAGTCCCAAATTAGACATAAGCTCTTTTGACCCATTTGCTGAAGTGAATAAGGTACTTAAGCAACTATTCTTTTTTCCATCTTCTTTATTCGGATTTTAACACTTCAGTTCCGAGGAAGGTCTAAGAAAGGAGGAATCCGTCTGTTGCTTGCAACAGTAGCCATCTAGTTATTATTATTATTATTATTATTCTTACCCCCAAGCCAATCCAGAGACGTTACAACAAAGTACCGCATCATATGATAAAATGGAAAGTATCATGTGAAAGAGCAAATAAAGATCTTAATTCAAATTTCTTTTATTGTCGAAAAGTTCACATATGCCCCCGCTAGAGGTCATCAAAGGCAAAATCTTTAAAACCTTATAACTCCTAAACTAACCGTGCGATTTGAATGAAATTTGTTTTATATTGTTCTTTGAGAAATTTGCAAACTTTTATACGCTTACATGCTCGATAAAATATTTACGGTTTTCGCGCTATTTTGAGTTGAAAATGGAACTTTAAATTGGCACAGTGCCAATTTCTACAGTTTTTGAGATTTTGAGTTGAAACTTCTTTAACTCATTGGATGGTAGGTTACTTTTAGGTAGTCATTGATGATGATCTAGTTTCAAGGTCAAATTATGAGTCTCAAGGTCACAACAATCTTTTGCCTATAGAACAAAGACTATTTGACCTTGACAGTTCAAACTTCATAAATACAATCATTGATCCAAGCCCTTTCACCTTGACCTTGACCCAAGGTCAAATTCTCATTCTCAAGGTCACAACAAAATTTTTCCTATAGAACAAAGACCATTTGACCTTGAGAGTTCAAACTTAACGCAAATATTCCTTGCATCAAGTCCTTTCACCTTGACCTTGAGCCAAGGTCATTTGTTCGATTTCAAGGTCACAATAGACTTTTGTTGATAAAATATTTACCTTTGAATAGATGAAAAGAAATCTTGATGAGAATAAACTAAAATGCTTATCTTTCATCCATGACCTTGGTTCAAGGTCAAATAAACTTTTTCAAGGTCATAACAAACATTTACTCTTGTAGGATTGAGAGGATTTTGTCCCTAACTATTTATTCTTCACACAAGTAGTACTTCTTATTTGAACTTTACATAGTAAGATAGATAAGTCTTTTATTCTTGTTCTCTGTTTCCTTTTTTTATCTTTGTAGCATTACTTGTCTCTACTTTCATGCTGTTGTCATTTTCTATTTATAGAAATTTTCTCATTGCTGATTCATTGTGCAATTCTTTTTGGGATAGTAATTTAAAAGGAATCAAAATGGATAGAATAGATCTAGGAGTTTAAAGCCTTCCTAAACTTGAAAGGTATTAATCGTCTTTTTCTTCTTTTTTGTCGATAAATAAATAAGAGTCCCAAGTTAGACATAAGCTCTTTTGACTCATTTGCTGAAGTGAATAAGGTACTAAAGTAGATATTTTTTTTCCATCTTCTTTATTCGGATTTTAACACTTCAGTTCCGAGGAAGGTCTAATAAAGGAGGAATCCGTCTGTTGCTTGCAACAGTAGCCATCTAGTTCTTATTATTCTTCTTCTTATTAAGGATTCCGACTTCCGTCGGAATCCTTTCTGTTATTGTATTGTCTTTTCTTTATTCTTATTATTAAGGATTCTTACTATTCCGTCGGAATCCTTTCTGTTATTGCAATGTCTTTTCTTTATTAAGGATTCCGACTATTCCGTCGGAATCCTTTCTGTTATTGCAATGTCTTTTCTTTATTCTTATTATTCTTCTTATTATTATTATTATTATTATTATTATTTTTATTCTTACCCCCTAATCATTTCCAGAGACTTTATTCAAAGGTCTTTTAACACACAGCAAAAGGGATGGTACCATCAGAAAGAGCATACCAAGATCTTCTTTAACTATTTTTTGTTTGTCGATAAGCTCACCAATGCCCCCGCTGGAGGTCATCAAAGGTCAAATCTTTAAACACTTATAACTCCTAAACTAACCGTACGATTTGAACGAAATTTGTTTTAAAATGTTCTTTGGGAAAATTGTAAATTTTTATACGCTTACATGCTCGATAAAATATTTACGGTTTTCGCGTTATTCCCAGTTGAAAATGGAACTTTAAATTGGCACAGTGCCAATTTCTACAGCTTTTGAGGTTTTGAGTTGATACTTTGATAGTAGGTTACTTATAGGTGGTCATTTAATGTTGACCTACTTTCAAGGTCAAATTTTCATTCTCAAGGTCACAACAAACTTTTGCCTATAGAACAAAAACTATTTGACCTTCAGAGTTCAAACCTCATACATATTATTGTTAAACCAAGCTCTTTCATCTTGACCTTGACCCAAGGTCAAATTTTGATTCTCAAGGTCACAACAAAATTTAGTCTATAAAACAAAGATTATTTGACCTTGTGAGTTCAAACATAACACAAATATTCCTTGCATCAAACCCTTTCACCATAACCTTTACTCAAGGTCATTTGTTCGATTTTAAGGTCACAACCGACTTTGGTTGATTTAGATATTGAGCTTTGCTCAGAGTAAGATCAATCGTGATGAGAATGATCACAATACTTATCTTTCATTTATGACATTGGTTCAATGTCAAATAATCATTCTCAAGGTCATAACAATCATTTACTCTTGTAGAGTTCACACTTTTTGTCCTATACTATTTATTCTTCACACAAGTAGTCCTTCTTGTTTGAACTTAACATAATATAAGAAAGATAACTCTTTTATTTTTGTTCTCTGTTTCTTTTTTTTTTCTCCTCAGTAGCATTACATATCTGTACTTTCATGTTGTTGTCATTTTCTATTAATAGAAATGATCTCATTGCAAAATCATTGTGCAATTCTCTTTTGAGACAGTAATCGTAAAGGATTTGATATTGATAGAACATGGAGTTTAAAGCTTTCGTAAAATTGAAAGGTATTTATTATTCTTTTCTTCTATTTTGTTCATAAATGAATAAGAGTCCCAAGTTAGACGTAAGCTCTATTGACTCATTTGCTGAAGTTAATAAGGTACTAAAGAAACTTTTCTTTTTTCCATTTTCTTTTTTCGGATTTTAACACTTCAGTTCCGAGAAAGGTCTAATAAAGGAGGAATCCGTCTGTTGCTTGCAACAGTAGCCATCTAGTTCTTATTATTATTCTTCTTATTATTATTATTATTTTTATTCTTACCCCCTCATCATTTCCAGAGACTTTATTCAAAGGTCTTTTAACACAGAGCAAAAGGGATGGTGCCATCAGAAAGAGCATACCAAGATCTTCTTTAACTATTTTTTGTTTGTCGATAAGCTCCCGAATGCCCCCGCTAGAGGTCATCAAAGGTCAAATCTTTAAACACTTATAACTTCTAAACTAACCGTACGATTTGAACGAAATTTGTTTTAAAACGTTCTTTGGAAAAATTGTAAACTTTTATACGCTTACATGCTCGATAAAATATTTACGGTATTCGCCCTATTCTGAGTTGAAAATGGAACTTTAAATTGGCACAGTGCCAATTTCTACAGTTTTTGAGATTTTCAGTTGAAACTTTGATAGTAGGTTACTTATAGGTAGTCATTTAATGTTGACCTACTTTCAAGGTCAAATTTTCATTCTCAAGGTCACAACAAACTTTTGCCTATAGAACAAAAACTATTTGACCTTCAGAGTTCAAACTTCATTCATATTATCGTTAAACAAAGCTCTTGCACCTTGACCTTGATCCAAGGTCTAATTCTAATTCTCAAGGTCAGAGCAAACTTTTGCCTATAGAACAAAGACTATAAGACTTTCATAGTTCATACTTTACACATATAATGCTTGGGCCCAGCTCTTTCACCTTGACCTTGACCCAAGGTCAAATTCTCATTCTCAAGGTCACTACAAACTTAAGTCTATAAAACAAAGACTGTTTGACCTGGGGAGTTCAAAGTTTACACAAATATTCCTTGCATCAAACCCTTTCACCATGACCTTGACCCAAGGTCATTTGTTTCATTTCAAGGTCATAACAGACTTTGTTTGATTAGATATTGAGCTTTGCTCAGATTAAAATCAATCGTGATGAGAATAATCACAATACTTTTTTTTCATCCAAGACATCGGTTCAAGGTCAAATAATCATTCTCAATGTCATAACAATCATTTACTCTTGTAGAATTAACACTTTTTGTCCTATACTATTTATTCTTTACACAAGTAGTCCTTCTTATTTGAACTTAACATAGTGTAAGAAAGATAACTCTTTTCTTCTTGTTCTCTGTTTCTTTTTTTTTTCCTAAGTAGCATTAGATATCTGTACTTTCATGTTGTTGTCATTTTCTATTAATAGAAATTATCTCATTGCAAAATCATTGTGCAATTCTGTTTTGAGAAAGTAATTGTAAAGGATCTGATATTGATAGAGCATGGAATTTAAAGCTTTCGTAAAAATAAAAGGTATTTATTATTGTTTTCTTCTATTTTGTTGATAAATATAATAAGAGTCCCAAAGTAGACATAAGCTCATTCGACTCATTTGCTGAAGTGAATAAGGTACTAAAGCAACTATTTTTTTTCCTTCTTCTTTTTTTTCGGATTTTAACATTTCAGTTCCGAGGAAGGTCTAATAAAGGAGGAATCCGTCTGTTGCTTGCAACAGTAGCCATCTAGTTCTTATTATTATTATTATTATTATTATTATTATTCTTACCCCCAAGCCAATCCAGAGACGTTACAACAAAGTACCGCATCATATGATAAAATGGAAAGTATCATGTGAAAGAGCAAATAAAGATCTTCATATATATTTTTTTTCTTGTCGAAAAGTTTACATATGCCCCCGCTAGAGGTCATCAAAGGCAAAATCTTTAAAACCTTATAACTCCTAAACTAACCGTGCGATTTGAATGAAATTTGTTTTATATTGTTCTTTGGGAAATTTGCAAACTTTTATACGCTTACATGCTCAATTTCTACAGTTTTTGAGATTTTGAGTTGAAACTTGGATGGTAGGTTACTTATAGGTAGTCATTGATGATGACCTAGTTTCAAGGTCAAATTATGATTCTCAAGGTCATAACAAATTTTTGCCTATAGAACAAAGACTATTTGACCTTGACACTTCAAACTTCATAAATACAATCATTGAGCCAAGCCCTTTCACCTTGACCTTGGCCCAAGGTCAAATTTTCATTCTCAAGGTCACAACAAACTTTTTCCTATAGAACAAAGACCATTTGACTTTGAGAGTTCAAACTTGGCGCAGATATTCCTTGCATCAAGTCCTTTCACCTTGACCTTGACCCAAGGTCATTTGTTCGATTTCAAGGTCACAACAGACTTTTGTCGATAAAATATTGAGCTTTGATTAGATTAAGAGGACTCTTGATGAGAATAAATTCAAATGCTTGTCTTTTATCCATGACCTTGGTTAAAGGTCAAATTTACTTTTTCAAGGTCATAACAAACATTTACTCTTGTAGAATTCGCAGGATTTGGTCCTTAACTATTTATTCTTCACACAAGTAGTACTTCTCATTTGAACTTTACATAGTAAGATAGATAACTCTTTTATTCTTGTTCTCTGTTTCTTTCTTTTTTATTCTTAGCAGCATTACATATCAGTAGTTTCATGTTGTTGACATTTTCTATTAATAGAAATTATCTCATTGCAATATCATTGTGCAATTCTTTTTTGAGAAAGTCATTGTAAAGGATTAGATATTGATTGTGCATGGAGTTTTAAGCTTTCGTAAACATGAAAGGTATTTATTATTTTTTTCTTCTATTTTGTTGATAAATAAATAAGAGTCCCGAATTAGACATAAGCTCTTTTGACTCATTTGCTGAAGTTTATATGGTACTAAAGCAACTATTCTTTTTTCCGTCTTCTTTATTCGAATTTTAGCACTTCAATTCCGAGAAAGGTCTAATAAAGGAGGAATCCGTCTGTTGCTTGCAACAGTAGCCATCTAGTTATTATTATTATTATTATTCTTACCCCCAAGCCATTCCAGTGACGTAACAACAAAGTACCGCATCATAGGATAAAATGGAAAGTGTCATGAGAAAAAGCAAATAAAGATCTTTATATAAAATTTTTTCTTGTCGAAAAGTTCATATATGCCCCCGCTAGAGGTCATCGAAGGCAAAATCTTTAAAACCTTATAACTCCTAAACTAATCATACGATTTGAACGAAATTTGTTTTAAATTGATCTTTGGGAAATTTGCAAACTTTTATACGCTTACATGCTCGATAAAATATTTACGGTTTTCGTGCTATTTTGAGTTGAAAATGGAACTTTAAATTGGCACAGTGCCAATTTCTACAGTTTTTGAGATTTTGAGTTGAAATTTGGATGGTAGCTTACTAATAGGTAGTCATTGATGATTACCAAGTTTCAAGGTCACATTGTGGTTCTCAAGGTCACAACAAATTTTTGCCTATAGAACAAAGACTATTTGACCTTGACAGTTCAATCTTCATAAATACAATCATTGAGCCAAGCCCTTTCACCTTGACCTTGGCCCAAGGTCAAATTTTCATTTTCAAGGTCACAACACACTTTTGCCTATAGAACAAAGACCATTTGACCTTGAGAGTTCAAACTTGGTGCAAATATTCCTTGCATCAAGTCCTTTCACCTTGACATTGACCCAAGGTCATTTGTTCAATTTCAAGGTCACAACAGACTTTTGTCGATAAAATATTGAGCTTTGATTAGATTAAGAGGACTCTTGATGAGAATAAACTCAAATGCTTATCTTTTATCCATGACCTTGGTTAAAGGTCAAATTAACTTGTTCAAGGTCATAACAAACATTTAATCTTGTAAAATTCACAGGATTTTGTCCTGAACTATTTATTCGTCACACACGTAGTACTTCTTATTTGAACTGTACATAGTAAGATAGATAACTCCTCTATTCTTCTTCTCTGTTTCTTTCTTTTTTATTCTTAGTAGCATTACATATTTGTAGTTTTTTCTTTTAATAGAAATTATCTCATTGCAAAATCATTGTGCAATACTTTTTTGAGAGAGTCATTGTAAAGGATTAGATATTGATTGAGCATGGAGTTTAAAGCTTTCGTAAACATGAAAGGTATTTATCTTTTATTTTCTTCTGTTTTGTTCATAATTGAATAAGAGTCCCAAGTAAGACATAAGCTCTTTTGACTCGTTTGCTGAATTAAATGTGGTACTAAAGCAACTATTCTTTTTTCCATCTTCTTTGTTCGGATTTTAGCACTTCAGTTCCAAGGAAGGTCTAATAAAGGAGGAATCCGTCTATTGCTTGCAACAGTAGCCATCTAGTTAAGGATTCCGACTATTCCGTCGGAATCCTTTCTGTTATTGCAATGTCTTTTCTTTATTCTTATTATTATTCTTATTATTATTATTATTATTTTTATTCTTACCCCCCATTTTTTCCAGACACTTTATTCAAAGGTCTTTAAACACAGAGCAAAAAGGATGGTACCATCAGAAAGAGCATAACAAGATCTTTTTTAACTATTTTTTGTTTGTCGATAAGCTCACCAATGCCCCCGCTGGAGGTAATCAAAGGTCAAATCTTTAAACACCTATAACTCCTAAACTAACCGTACGATTTATCGAAATTTGTTTTAAAATGTTCTTTGGGAAATTTGCAAACTTTTATACGCTTACATGCTCGATAAAATATTTACGGCTTTCGCGCTATTCCGAGTTGAAAATGGAACTTTAAATTGGCACAGTGCCAATTTCTACAGTTTTTGAGATTTTGAGTTGAAACTTTGATAGTGGGTTACTTATAGGTGGTCATTTAATGTTGACCTACTTTCAAGGTCAAATTTTCATTCTCAAGGTCACAACAAACTTTTGCCTATAGAACAAAGACTATTTGACCTTCAAAGTTCAAACTTGATACATATCATTGTTCAGTCAAGCTCTTTCCACTTGACCTTGACCCAAGGTCAAATTCTCATTCTCAAGGTCACAACAAACTTTAGTCTATAAAACAAAGATTTTTTGACCTTGTGAGTTCAAACATTACACAAATATTCCTTGCAACAGACCCTTTCACCATGACCTTGAATTAAGGTCATTTGTTCGATTTCAAGGTCACAACCGACTGTAGTTGATTAGATATTGAGCTTTGCTCAGATTAAGATCAATCGTGATGAGAATGATCACAATACTTATCTTTCTTTTATGACATTGGTTCAAGGTCAAATAATCATTTTCAAGGTCATAACAATAATTTACTCTTATAGAATTCACACGTTTTGTCCTATACTATTTATTCTTCATACAAGTAGTCCTTTTTGTTTGAACTTAACATAGTATAAGAAAGATAACTCTTTTATTCTTGTTCCCTGTTTCTTTTTTTTTCTTAAGTAGCATTACATATCTGTATTTTTATGTTGTTGTCATTTACTATTAATAGAAATTATCTCATTGCAAAATCATTGTGCAATTCTGTTTTGAGAAAGTAATTGTAAAGGATTTTGATATTGATAGAGCATGGAGTTTAAAACTTTCGTAAACATGAAAGGTATTTATTTATGGTTTTTTTACTATTTTGTTAAAAAATGAATAAGAGTCCAAAATTAGACATAAGCTCTTTTGACTCATTTGCTGAAGTGAATAAGGTACTGAAGCAACTATTCATCTTTCCACCTTCTTTATTCGGATTTTAACACTTCAGTTCCGAGGAAGGTCTAATAAAGGAGGAATCCGTCTGTTGCTTGCAACAGTAGCCATCTAGTTCTTATTAAGGATTCCGACTATTCCGTCGGAATCCTTTCTGTTATTGCAATGTCTTTTCTTTATTCTTATTATTATTATTCTTATTATTCTTACCCCTTTCCATTTCCAGACACTTTATTCAAAGGTCTTTCAACACAGAGCAAAGAGGATGGTACCATTAGAAAGAGCAGACAAAGATCTTCTTAAACTATTTTTTGTTTGTCGATATGTTTACAAATGCCCTCGCTAGATGTCATCAAAGGTCAAATATTTAAACTCTTATAACTTCTAAATTAATCACACGATTTGAACGAAATTTGTTTTATATCATTCTTTGGAAAATTTGCAAACTTTAATACGCTTACATGCTCGATGAAATATTTACGGTTTTTGCGCTATTTTGAGTTGAAAATGGAACTTTAAATTGGCACAGTGCCAATTCCTACAGTTTTCGAGATTTTGAGTTGAAACTTGGATGGTAGGCTACTTATAGGTAGTCATCGATGATGACCTAGTTTCAAGGTCAAATTATGATTCTCAAGGTCACAACAACTTTTGCTTATAGAACAAAGAGTATTTGACCTTGACAGTTCAAACTTCATAAATACAATCATTGAGCAAAGCCCTTTCACATTGACCTTGACCCAAGGTCAAATTTTGATTCTCAAGGTCACAACAAATTTTTGCCTATAGAACAAAGACCATTTGTCCTTGACAGTTCAAACTTGGCGCAAATATTCCTTGCATCAAGTCCTTTCACCTTGACCTTGACCCAAGGTCATTTGTTCGATTTCAAGGTCACAACAGACTTTTGTTGATAAAATATTGAGCTTTGAGTAGACGAAAAGGAATCTGAATGAGAATAAATTCAAATGCTTATCTTTTAATTATCCATGACCTTGGTTAAAGGTCAAATAAACTTTTTCAAGGTCATAACAAACATTTACTCTTGTAGAATTCTCAGGATTTTTTCCTTAACCATTTTTCTTCACACAAGTAGTACTTCTTATCTTCTTTAACTTCTTATGTGAATTTTACATAGTAAGATAGATAACTCTTTTATTCTTGTTCTCTGTTTCTTTCTTTTTTATTCTTAGTAGCATTACATATCAGTAGTTTCATGTTGTTGTCATTTTCTATTAATAGAAATTATCTCATTGCAAAATTATTGTGCAATTCTGTTTTGAGAAAGTCATTGTAAAGAATTAGATATTGATTGGGCATGGAGTTTAAAGCTTTCGTAAACATGAAAGGTATTTATTATTTTCTTCTTCTATTTTGTTGATAAATAAATAAGAGTCCCAAATTAGACATAAGCTCTTTTGACTCATTTGCTGAAGTCAATATGGTACTTAAGCAACTTTTCTTTTTTCCATCTTCTTTATTCGGATTTTAGCACTTCAGTTCCGAGAAAGGTCTTATAAAGGAGGAATCCGTCTGTTGCTTGCAACAGTAGCCATCTAGTTATTATTCTTATTATTATTATTATTATTTTTATTCTTACCCCCTCATAATTTCCAGAGACTTTATTCAAAGGTCTTTTAACACAGAGCAAAAAGGATGGTACCATCAGAAAGAGCATACCAAGATCTTCTTTAACTATTTTTTGTTTGTCGATAAACTCACCAATGCCCCCGCTGGAGGTCATCAAAGGTCAAATCTTTAAACACTTATAACTCCTAAACTAACCGTACGATTTGAACGAAATTTGTTTTAAAATGTTCTTTGGGAAAATTGTAAACTTTTATACGCTTATATGCTCGATAAAATATTTACGGTTTTCGCACTATTCCCAGTTGAAAATGGAACTTTAAATTGGCACAGTGCCAATATCTACAGTTTTTGAGATTTTGAGTTGAAACTTTGATAGTATGTTACTTATAGGTGGTCATTTAATGTTGACCTACTTTCAAGGTCAAATTTTTATTCTCAAGGTCACAACAAACTTTTGCCTATAGAACAAAAACTATTTGACTTTCATAGTTCATACTTTACACATATAATGCTTGGGCCCAGCTCTTTCACCATGACCTTGACCCAAGGTCAAATTCTCATTCTCAAGGTCACAACGAATTTTAGTGTATAATACAAAGACCGTTTTACCTGAGGAGTTCAAACTTTACACAGATATTCCTTGCATCAAACCCTTTCACCATGACCTTTTACCCAAGGTCATTTGTTCGATTTCAAGGTCATAACAGACTTTGTTTGATTAGATATTGAGCTTTGCTCAGATTAAAATCAATCGTGATGAGAATAATCACAATACTTATTTTTCATGCAAGACATTGGTTCAAGGTCAAATAATCATTCTCAATGTCGTAACAATCATTTACTCTTGTAGAATTAACACTTTTTGTCCTTTACTATTTATTCTTTACACAAGTAGTCCTTCTTATTTGAACTTAATATAGTATAAGAAAGATAACTCTTTTCTTCTTGTTCACTGTTTCTTTTTTTTTTCTTAGTAGCATTACGTATCTGTACTTTCATGTTGTTGTCATTCTCTATTAATAGAAATTATCTCATTACAAAATCATTGTGCAATTCTGTTTTGAGAAAGTAATTGTAAAGGATCTGATATTGATAGAGCATGGAATTTAAAGCTTTCGTAAAAATGAAAGGTATTTATTATTGTTTTCTTCTAGTTTGTTGATAAATAAGAGTCCCAAATTAGACATAAGCTCTTTTGACTCATTTGCTTAAATGAATATGGTACTAAAGCAACTATTTCTTTTTTTCCATCTTTTTTTTCGGATTTTAACACTTCAGTTCCAAGGAAGGTCTAATAAAGGAGGAATCCGTCTGTTGCGTGCAACAGTAGCCATCTAGTTCTTATTATTATTCTTATTATTATTTTTATTCTTACCCCCTCATCATTTCCAGACACTTTATTCAAAGGTCTTTTAACACAGAACAAAAGGGATGTTACCATCAGAAAGAGCTTACCAAGATCTTCCTTAACTATTTTTTGTTTGTCGATAAGCTGACCAATGCCCCCGCTGGAGGTCATGAAAGGTCAAATCTTTAAACACTTAGAACTCCTAAACTAACCGTACGATTTGAGCAAAATATGTTTTAAAATGTTCTTTGGGAAAATTGTAAACTTTTATACGCTTACATGCTCGATAAGATATTTACGGGTTTCGCGCTATTCCGAGTTGAAAATGGAACTTTAAATTGGCACATTGCCAATTTCTACAGTTTTTGATATTTTGAGTTGAAACTTTGATAGTAGGTTACTTATAGGTGGTCATTTTATGTTGACCTACTTTCAAGGTCAAACTTTCATTCTCAAGGTCACAACGAACTTTTGCCTATAGAACAAAAAGTATTTGACCATCAGAGTTCAAACTTCATACATATTTTCATTAAACCAAGCTCTTTCACCTTGACCTTGACCCAAGGTCAAATTTTGATTCTCAAGGTCACAACAAACTTTTGCCTATTAAACGAAGACTATTTGACCTTCAGAGTTCAAACTTCATACATATCATTGTTCAGTCAAGCTCTTTCACCTTGACCTTGACCCAAAGTCAAATTCTCATTCTCAAGGTCACAACAAAGTATAGTCTATAAAACTAAGATTATTTGACCTTGTGAGTTCAAACATTACACAAATATTCCTTGCATCAAACCCTTTCACCATGACCTTGACTCAAGGTCATTTGTTCGATATCAAGGTCACAACCGACTTTGAATGATTAGATATTGAGCTTTGCTCAGATTAAGAGCAATCGTGTTGAGAATGATCACAATACTTATCTTTCATTCATGACATTGGTTCGAGGTGAAATAATCATTCTTAATTTTATATTCTCTTGTAGAATTCAAATTTTTTGTCCTATACTATTCATTCTTCACACAAGTAGCCCTTCTTATTTGAACTGAATATAGTATAAGAAAGATAGCTCTTTTCTTCTTGTTCTCTGTTTCTTTTTTTTTTCCTTAGTAGCATTACATATCTGTACTTTCATGTTGTTGTCATTTTCTATTAATAGAAATTATCTCATTGCAAAATCATTGTGCAATTCTGTTGTGAGAAAGTAATTGTAAAGAATTTGATATTGATAGAGCATGGAGTTTAAAGCTTTCGTAAAAATGAAAGGTATTTATTATTTTTTTTCTTCTGTTTTGCTGATAAATATATAAGAGTCCCAAATTAGACATAAGCTCTTTTGACTCATTTGCTGAAGTGAATAAGGTACTAAAGTAGATATTTTTTTTCCATCTTCTTTATTCGGATTTTAACACTTCAGTTCCGAGGAAGGTCTAATAAAGGAGGAATCCGTCTGTTGCTTGCAACAGTAGCCATCTAGTTATATTATATTATCTCAAATTCATGAGGTAAATTTAATAGTGCCAAACAATAGAAATCTGATTAGAATCCCTACGTACATGTATTGCATACTAGAGTCATATATAATGCATCTAAATTTATATATATTATTATGTAAACATGTAAACGTTACCGCGCTTGAGGTATAAATTTCTAGTGCAACATATGCGCCTTTCCAAAAAAATATTGTCTCATCAGTGATGCTAAATGAGGGAAATAAGGAAAATCCAAATATTCTAAACATTACCCAAGTTTATGCAAAAGAGCCAGCTCAGGACAGTGCTTTGTATTCAGGGAGTTATCGTTGGTGATTTAAGAAATGATTCTTTTATTTTTTCTCTTGATGCAGGTATCACCCGAAAAATTGGACAGAAAACTGCATCAATGCGCGTAAGATTCATTTCTTATCATTTTATTATCATCTATTGACTGTTTTCTTGGATCTAAAAACAATCAATCACCACACTATGTTTCGTAAGTCGGAGGGTTTCGCAGTGATACGTCTGCAAAAACAAGTTATGGCAGCCGCTAAGATTCAAACAGCGAACGATCTGTCTCTCTATATCTTTGGAATAAGGACGAGTTTGGGCAAATTCTTCATGCACTGTTAATTTTTGAGTAAAAGTAAAAAGAAATGGTACCCTTGAAATGATAAGCAAACATCAACAAATTGTATTTTCAGCAACGAGTTCATTCGTGTTTGAGGGAACCCCCGCTTCTAAAAAGTAGTGCTATAAATAGACTTCCGTGAAAAATTGGGTTGATCGATGTATCAACAAAATTTCTGAGCCAATCAGAATCTTCTTTTCTTGAAAATGACAATGGAAATTAAATGATACAGAATTTACAAACACGCAGGTTAATAAGAAACGCTCTACCACCTCTTTGATTGGACTACAATGGGTCAATGTTTTTAAAAGTATATATGTCTCAAACAATTCATTCTTAAACATATCGGACTGTCCTAGGTCCGACGGGCCTCGGACAACCTGATATTTTTAAAGAAAGGAAATGATCTCCAGCATGATCACCCTGAACTAACCCAACGAAACAAACGCACAAGAAAGTGACACATAAATGACATCATACAAACAACAAATCGCAAAAAGACACAATATTCAATAGAACATCATACAAAACAATCGTAACAGACGTACAGAAACATCAAACATTGATGACAATACATAAAAGGAGGGATACCAATGTGCACCCGGCGCCGACTTTGGACGGACATCTGCTATTAGCAAATGGTGTGGTTATCCGGATTACGTGCGCACCCTCCCACTTATCCCGATACAGAGAGGTATCCATAAACGCACAGTTGTTGTATAAGCATATCACTGTAAGGTGACATCACAAACAAGATAGTTAAACGCAGCGGCCTCTTTTAACACAGATTCTATGTAAATGGATCTAAAAAATTCTATTGCACGCGTATAACAGTCTGTGTTCTGCTGGCTGAAACGAGCTCAAGATCAATCACCCGAGAAATCTGACCAACTTTCAGATAGGACAGAAAATCAAGACCCAGTCTTCTTTGACGAGATTTCAACAAGGCCCATCATGGAGTCCCGTCGTCACGGTTGACCAGTGTGCAACTTTGGGAAAGACACTGGTACAAAACTGTAGATTGGTCCAGTACTATGCCCAGTATTTTTGTGATGACTTTAGGATCATATTCTTGGTAAAGCAGGCAACCGACTATTTTCAAACATTTTTCGTTGACGTTTGATCAGCCTTTGATCCTTCTTATTTTGTTTATAAGGTCACCGTAAAATGAAGGCAATGAAATTCTCAATGATACATACTCTGATGCTAGAGTCGTCCCAAATTTTGAAAGAAGTTCAGAATAGTTATTGTAGAATTTCCAAAAAATATTTTTCAAGTTTATGATATCTAACTCATTGACTGATAAGTTTTTTTGTAATTTGTCTGTTTTTGTCATGGAAGTCCGAAACATAGGAGGAAGCTATAGCGTATCTGAAAAAAACTGAGAGATGTAAATTCCGGACGATGGCAATCATGGAACATCGCCATCCAGCCAAGGAAAATTCACTATGTTGAAGCCAAAGTCTTCTCTTTCATCGTATATCTTTGTCTGAATGTCTCCGTTATTGATTTTGATATCAAGATCAAAAATGGTGTAGCTATATCATTTGTGTTTGCTTTGTTCAATGTTAACTCTGGAGGATAAATTTGATTTTTGTAATGGTCAGAATGTGGATAATCAATATTCAAAATATGATCAAGATACCTAGAGGTGCCGTTGAAACATTTCAAGTCGTCAAATGTCTTGAGTTTTGCAGATTATGCATGATTTTTTTTAAAGAATGAATTGTTTTCGGCATATATCCAAAACTCTGAAACCAGGCGATAGATATAATCGAGGACCAATATTCTACCAACAGAAGTGGTTGATATCAAAAATATTGAAAATAGATCTTAGCTAGTGAACAAGTTTTCTATTCAATTCGCAGACAAGCTTCTCAGTCACAAAACATAAGTATACGACTGAAATGATACCGGGGAAAGAAAATTAGGAAATCAATTTCTTATATCGAAAGATTTCTAATATTAGAAAATACCAGCTCTTTTCAGCAATAGCAAAATGAAATTTTTGATATTTGAATACAACATTTTAATATTAAAAAAACTCCTTCTTATATAAGAAATTGGTATTCTCATATTTGAAATTAATTTATGTTACTAAGAAAAACCGATTTTAGTCAACATTGGTTGCCGTAGATTTAAAGGTTTAAGCTATGGAATGAAATTGAAGAAGGAAATCTTTACTGTTACGTAGGAAATAGTCTCAAGGGGAGAGGTTCAGCGAGAGTTTAGCATTTCCAGGATTTTACCCTTTGTTTTAGTTTTCATTTTCAACATCTCGTATTTTTTTCCTGGTTTTATTTTGTATTGCTATTAATTATCCCGACTTTATAATTTAAATGTATACGCAAACTGGCACTTTTAAAATATAACCAAGATATGCTCAAACTGTATATGAGAATTGGGGTTTTTTTCTGAAAATGTTTCATGATTCGATGTCCTTGAAGCACACTTTTTGTATTCCACTTGAGAGGTAAGAGAATGGTAGAATATATCGGACTACCACAAGACAGCGTTACCATGACAGCAAAATACATTCACCGCAATAACCACAACACAAAAAGAGCAACACATCCAACAACACATTTGAATGGATAAATGGAGAGATCAAGATAACTGCTTAATCTCTTATGTTGAATAGAAATTATCGTTTACTTCACTGACTTGGTTGATGACATGGAGATATAATTTCAATGAAATGATATTCAGTTCAGCTATAAGTCCCGGGAACAAAGCACATTCACAAGACACATACTAGAAAGGTTATAATGAAACAAATAACACAGATATGACAACACAAAAACAAAAGTATGTACATGTATCCGGAGTTGACTACCAAATAATAAATGAATCGGATAACGTCCGCATTACTATCTCTATTACCGGTATTCGAATGAAATGAAGACTTCACAAATGCACATTTGAAAACAAGGAAAAAGAGAGAGAGAGAGAGAGAGAGAGAGAGAGAGAGAGAGAGTCATTGTGAGGTGATTATAAAAGCAATTTGAGCGTCTAGTGTGATAACTCTTGAAATAAGCATTCTTAAATGATTAAGTCTGAATATTTCAAATAGCTATGAGATCTGGTACCAGCTTGCCGAGCATAACAGGTCAAAATCGGTGAATTTGCAATGCGGTGAATTTGAATTGTTTCTTTGAATTCAGCATTTTAGACGAATGTTGGAAGAGTTTTCCACAAAGTTAATAAAGTAAATAAATTAGTGAAATTATGCAGTGGCAACGACAGTACTATAACTACATTGTCGTATGAACGATGTCGTTAGATGGTTTCTTTCATCCCTAGTTCACGCAGATGGATTGTACGTCATTATTAACAGTACAACATGTTCAACCCAACATAAGGGGGTTCGGTGGAGTTGGACCGCGGGTTCGGTGCGTTTGCATTGTTTTCACTCTGAAGGTTAACTATTTCTTACAATTTTCAAATCTAATATTGCAAATATCAGAAAAAGGACACTGCTCACGGGTTGAGGGAAAGCCTAATCTATCTTCTGATGCTAATTTATGCTAGGTACAAGCTATAGAAGTCGATAACATTCATGGACAATAAAGGTACTACCCTGTCAAATCGCATATTTATTCATATTTCTTTGCTAGAATTGATGTTCTGGTACCTATGAATCATCTGGCAGGGCAACAATATACATTGAAATAATATTCAACAACTTTGGACAATTTCTGTGTTCTAAATTTAGGAATTAAAGAAAATTTATATTGAAAATTTAATGTTGGTCCGAGGGTTCGACGCAAAGTTGGTATGGGGGTTCGACGCCTTTTCGTTTATTGAGAAATATGAACTTAATAGACTGATTTCAGCTGTATTTTCTCGTTAATATGAATGTTAAACGTCTTCAAATTGAATAGCATCATTTAAGAGCATCACTAACTTATCTCTAATATAAGCGAAAATCATCACTCTACAAAAAGATTGCAACCTTTCTTCATTGTTTTATCATAGGTACCCTTTCTCTAAAGGTATACATGTATACGGTAAATTGAATTAAAATATACATGAAGTAAAATCATATGATATTGTAGGCATGCGAAAAAAAGTTTACACTTTGGCTATCGAAACCAAAACAAGTAAAAAATTATCAACCAAAACAGTGGATCTGTTTGTCAAAATCGAAGCTAAACTCAAAGCCGAAGACATAGACAATAAAACAGAAAATCACGCAAAAACGGATTCGAATTTATACCCCGGGTCTCAATTCTCATAATTCAACGCTGACACTACAGAAACGCATTATTCACTATTCCTTACGCCTAAATTCGAGTCACAACACGAAGTCCTTTGGATACATTATCCGGATTAAAAGAAGATATCTTAAAAAAAAAGGAAGAAAAAGAATTTCAATCTTTCATCACTTGATAATCCTCTCAAAAACATATTTCTTCTTCTATTCCTAGAACGGTAAGATTTTTCCTGAGAAAATACTTCAGAAGTGAAGCTTTAAGAATACTTCAAAAGTGCAGAATTCAGATGTTACCAAAACATTATGGAGAATATGTTCCATGGACGCTGTCTGTACTTCATGGGTAGGCCAAAGAATGTGTCAGATAATGTTTTCACCAACGGAAGCAATTGTCAACTTTGCAGTACCAAGTACTGGATAGTTTCACATCATTTAATACGATATGATATTTAGTATACGCTCTCAGTAATGACCTTGAACATTTTTAATTATCGAAGACTTGTGACCTTAACCTTTGATCCTAAAATCAACCAGTAGAGTACTTATTAGATTCCATTGTTGCCAGGCGTAAGGTGCATTACACTCATTATTGTTCCAGAAGTTATTTCAATAATCAAAGTCCTATGACCTCGACCTTTTGACCACAAAATCAATAGGAGTCCCTTCTAGTTTTCACTGTAAATATTCCCTGCAAGTTCCACTATCAGTAGGTGCAAATGAGCTAAAGAAGATCCTGACGATAATCTCAACAGCACTCACAATAGAGCACTATGTTGAGCATCGACATACACACTCGGCAATGACTTGAAATATCTTTTTGAATTATCAAAGTCCTAAGACCTTGACCATTGAACTTTTCACCCCAAAATCAATAGGGGGCATCTTTGACCCAGGTGAATATTCCTGTCAATTGTCATATTTATTGATAGATGCAATATATATTCAATTAGGATCTGGAAAAAATTTAATACTCTGATTCCTATAACTTTGACCTCAAAAATCAATTAGGAGCACCCTTGACTTATAATGAGTAAGTGTATGGAATTTCATTGCGATAGCACTTTTATACATATTGAAGTTATGGTCCGGAAACCCCGCTCGCCGAACTTACATCAAATTTAAAACCGAGTGTTGCAATTCGGCTGATTACTTTACATACATTCCCCTTTCCTTTCTGCATTAAATATTGTCACTGAAAACGCTAATTTTTGCGCAAAATGAAATTGCCCTTAGACCCATGACCTTCAAAATCAAAATGGTTCTTTGCCCTTTAATAGGCAACATACATGGTACATTTCATCGACAAACAAAAGAGAAGCACGAGATCCAAATGAACGCTAACATTAACAACATATCAAAGCAGACATGAAGAAAAATGGAGATAATAATGTCGGTTCCGAAAGGAGGATAATTATGCTATGTAATACGTGCACAAATCCTCCCACCCTTCAGATGAAATGACTGATGCATCAAGAGAGAAAAAACAATTTTGTTAAGGTCGGCGTCATAATTAATGGTAACACAGTAAAATACAGGGCGGTAGAATCTTATAATGTACATGACATACGGAAACAGTCCATGATGTCCTCTGCTCTGCTGGCATCTTTTCATTTTCAACATCGATTCATACATGTGTGAAATTTTGGATTCAACATAGTAAATTTTCCCTGGCTTGACGTTGATGTTTCCGGAATCTACGTTTCACAGCTCATCCGGAATGCTAGAGCATGTACTGATATTTTGGATTTTCATAGTAGAAATTTACAAATTTCGAAGAAACTTTTACGTCAAGATTTTCGCTGTCATAAACCAATTTTTATGGTGACATAACTAGCAAATTCAGAAGAATCAAGTTGTCAGTTGGACTCCTCAGGTGAAAACATGCATGGGCTCGCTACAGCCGCAGAGCATGGACTGTATTTCGTATGACTTCTGTTTTATATCAATTTACATATCCATCTGTGTGTTTCTTGGTCCCTGTGTCATACCGTCTGTTTGTATGGTAATCTTACAGTGAGGAGGTTATTTTACACCACAATTTTGCTTTCTTCAAGACCTGGGTAATTTGAAAAGTGGGAGGGTTGTGCGCACGTAATACGGATAACCATGCCATTCTACTACTTACGTGGAAGATGGTCGTTCTAACTAAGCTCCGGTTGCCCATTGGTCTTGTTGGTTTATGTGTGGTCTTTTGTGTTTTATGTTTTTATGGTGTGAGTTGGTGTCGGTGTTTTGGGGTTTTGTTGTGGTTGCTGCAGCGAGTTGTTGTTGGAGATTCCCTCCTTTCTTCAAGACGAATGTATGCAATAGTTTTCCACAAAATGAAATAAAATAAATGAATGTCTGAAGTGGCAACGACAATCGCCCTATACTATAACCCTAGTTGAGAAATTTTTCGGTACGTTATATTGTCCTATGAACGATGTCGTTTAGATGGTTTCTGTCACTCCTAGTTCACTCAGATGGATTGTACGTGCTTATTAAGAGAGAGCTCTATGTGAATGCATATGTGTGTGTAAAATTTATTCAAAATGTAAAATGCTTCCTCTCGTGAGAGAGCAAGGACTAAAACAAAACTCAACTTCATTTACTGTGAATGGATTCCTAATGAGATAAAAAAAATCCTGACGACAATCTCAATAGCTCTCACAATAGAGTACCAAATAGAGCATCGATGGACCCCTAGCAACCTAGTGGTGGGACCAGGTGCCCGGCAGGAGTAAACATTCTCTGTTTGTCTTGCCGCACCCGCCGTCGATGTCCACGCACGAAACGAAACACTATCTATAAAACATGCACTGGCTGATGGTGATGTCGATTGGTCAACTGTATCAAATCATTTGTTCCCCCTGTGTAGCAGTTTAATGTGTTTTTAATGGCACAGATTAGATAAGAGATACGCGTATCAAGTGAATAGGCTGTGATATTATATAATCCATTGTTTACAATGTACTATCATATCGCTTTAACTGCGGAAGCTTCATAAAAGGATATCAATACCATATAATCTAAGGAGTTGTCTAAAAATTCTCGGTATAAAGACCACGTGATTGAATACTGCGGAAGAATTATCTTCTGTATAAAATAGAACAACTTGAACTGATAATCCGATATATTTACGAGACCCTTACTATGGAAAATACCACAGATTTGAATCAGCTTATTCTTAACAGATCCACAACTCAAAAGATTGATGAAAATATTGTGATCCCAGCTCTATTGTATTTATTTGGATCCGGTGGAATATACTTGCAATAGTACTTTTATTTGTTTCGTCAAAGCGCCACAAATGGAAGCCGTTTTATCGACTCGTGTTTGCGCTTGCTTTAACGGATTTGACAGGGAACTTTTTGGTATATCCATTCATAATGATGCGCTATGCGTCCGATTTCACGTACGAATATCCAAATTCAGTTTGTCAACATGTTGCTTTCATGTTCTCGCTCTGCTTTCTGGGATCAGCTTTACTTGTGATGATGATGTCGTTTGACAGATTCCTAGCAATCTTGTTTCCTTTCGTGTACAATACACCTAAGAAAATTCTCCGGACACACATCTTCATCATGATCTGTTGGTCAATACCCGCAATTGTGTGCATCCTACCTCTGGCCGGAATTGGAAGAGTGAAAATATTCTACCCGGGCTCTTGGTGTTTTATTGACTTTACGAGTCATGTTGGTCATGACGAAGCTATAGCATATATTTACGCCATTCTTGGATTGATAATTTTCATTTTGACACTACTTTTCAATGCCGCTGTCATTTTTGCGATTTGTCATAGAATGTACGTTAACCGGAAAAACTTAGGATCACAGAAACGAATAAAATCGGACATTTACGTAATTTCATTCCTACTTGCTATCGTCACCGTATTCAGCGTTTGCTGGATGCCACTCATGGTAAGATTTGTATTATCCTCTACATTTTAAACTATTCTCTGTAGCATCTGTAGCATTATTGGATAACTTAAACAAAGCTTAGGGCTAAGTAGATGCAAGTGAAATATACCTATAACCTTAATTTATAATAATACATAATCAAAGACTTCTAGAATTTTTCGATGTGTCAAGATTATTTTTATCTTTACAAATACTATATTCAATTTCTATCGAATATTTAGATAGATCCTGATGTAATTTGAACATACGAACACTGTATACAAACCATGTTTTTCAGACTTTTATCATAAAAATCATCAACGATCCCAATCCAAAGACGGGCAAACAGGGGCTACTTGTAATTCGATTGGCCATAACGAATTCAAACATCGATCCTTGGATCTATATTGTGTTGCGGAAGGAGAATTTGGAGTTTGTTGAAAGGTTATTCAAGCGATTTGTGATGCGCAGTGAGGAACCATCCCAACCTTCAAGCACTGGTACCTCAAAGCAAGGCAATGTAACCCTTGAACTTAGCACAGAGAACAGAGAGGGGATTGATCCGGACATACTGAAAAAAACCATAATATGACCAGGAAGCCCTTGAAAAAAATACATCCTTCAAAATCAATGTCCAATCTTTTAAAGAATGAATGTAATAAGAATTTGAGCTAGGTTCACCAATCTTTTAAGAATGAGCTAGATACAATATTTTGACACGATGCGGATCGAAAACATGATTCAAATGTTTCGGTTTGAAATGTACTTTTCTAACAAATGTACAGTAAAATTACTACAATAGTGATATATGTTACCATAAAGTCAAACCCTTTTCTCTGCAGAAAGCCTTTCATACACACAGATCTATAATGAAACCTCAAGGATGGAAGCTTTCTTTAAACACAATCTTGGCTTCCTTCCCACAGGCTGAAACCATGGATAAAGTGATAATAATTTTTGTTTGACTGTCTCATTATATATGAATAAGAGAAGGGAGGAGATCTCCAACAAGACCCCGCCGCAGCATCAACAGCAAAACTACAAAACACCCGATGCAAAAACACAACAGACGAGCACAGCACGAGACGGAAAAGAGACACACGACATGTAAACATCAAACACTAAAGACTACACATAAACCGACGAGACCAATGGGCAACCAGTGCCGACTTTGGACGGCCATATTTGTCACGAAGTAGCAAATGGTGTGATTATCCTGGATTACGTGCGCACAACCCTCTCATTTCTCCAGTTACCCAGAGGTCTCGAGGAACGTACAATTGTGGTGTAAATCAACCTCCTCACTGTAAGATGACTTCACACAAACAAGACCGCGAAACGTAGAGGCCCCATAAACACAGATGAATATGTAAATGGATATAAAAAGAGGGCATGCGTAATACAGTCCGTGCTTTGTCGGCTGTAGCGAGCTCATGTATGTAATCACCCGAGGAGTCCGACTGACATTCAGAGAGGACAGGTGGTAATAATGTCCAAATAATAAAAATCATCATAAGACTACATGGTCATGTACAAAAGAATTAAAGGAAAGAGTCCATCCTTCGGGGTGTGATATAACTACATTATATGTTATAGATATAGGTTTTGCAGAGGAAAGGGTTTATGACCAAGCTACGAGAAGATATCCTTAAAAGAAGGAAATTACTAAATCTTGACTGTTTTTGTTTTATAATTTACTTTACATTTTATTATCAGATGATCTGTTCATTTATAGAACTGTATTTTCCTTTAACTCTATCTAGGAAGTTAACTATTCAAAGCCTCTTCCATGACCACATTACATATTATATAGTGTTTAGCTTAATGCATATCATGACTGAACTAAGGAATTTCAACGATTTTATGAAAACCATAGTAAATCATAGGATTCATGTCGATGGATCATTTCATGAAGAAAAATTGATAGGTCGGTGATGAAAATATAGACTTTTGCTTATTTGGAAAACACTGTTTGTAATGCTGGAAATACTAAAATAGCACATTTGTAACGAAAACACAAAAAGTGCTAAAATGCAATCATGTCAGTTTTCTTTGTTAACATACAAAAGAACAGGTTAGAAACTTTGTATAAATCTTTTTGATAAAATTCCCCGCTGGTATCAGATTCACATATCATTCAAAATATTCTCGATTTTACACAAAAAATCTTCTAAGTTTAGGTAAACAATATCATAGATACTGAATATCACCGATTTTTTTAAGCTCACGGTGAAATGTGTTTCTGAGTAAGACTTTTCAAAATAATAAAAAAAGAGGATTTCTCCGTGTTGAAATAAGAGAGTACAAACGCTCAAGGATAGTGACATTATGCAATCACGTTAGTTGTCTTTGTAAACATACAAAAGAACAGGTTAGAAACTTTGTATAAATCTTTTTGATAAAATTCCCCGCTGGTATCAGATTCACAGATCATTCAAAATTTTGTCGAAAAAAATAATCTAAGTTTAGGCAAAAATATCATAGAACCTAATGTCACCGTTTTTTTAAACAAACAGTAAAATGTGTTTCTGAGTAAGACTTTTCAAAATATTAAAAAAAGGATTTCTCCGTGTTGAAATAAGAGAGTACAAACGCTCAAGGATAGTGACATTATGTGGTTATCTTTTTTAAAAAAGTGTCAGCGCGGTTAAATCTGCCCTAATTTGGGTGGAATTTAAAAACTTTATAATTTTTCGGTATCTATCAGCTCTATCTAACAAACGACGCCCATGGGTTATTACTTCCGTAAGAGAAATCCGAACTGTTAAAAAGAGTACCTCCAGCTCTATTTTCATAGAAATTACATTGAACCATTTCTTGCTGATCGTTCATTCAGTTTAAATCAAACGAACGAATAAATTTTCAAACTTATCCGCTTTTAGGTATGTAAAGAATAAAAGTCTTCAATAGAGTAAGAAATGATACATTGGCCGTAATGAATTGGAATATCGATGTAATTCAAGCCCAATTAGTGCTAAAGCAGGTGATGCGCAAGAATGGTCCTAAATCGTGACCAGTGACGCACCTTTAGGTCAGTTAGACTTTTTACTAGAAAAGAAAAATGACATTTGATTAACGTAATATATAGATGATTAGAATTTAAAAAGTTTCCGTGTCATATATTTGGGAATATGAAGGCGTATGTGCAATCTATTCACTAGTATTCAGTTTACATGTATAAATCTGAGATCAAGCTTTTTGATTACACCTAATTCATTGCTAAGATGATACTGATTATAAAATGTTAAATAGTTATTTAAAGGCCGTCTGGTGTCGATGTCGCAGTGTGCATCAACAAAAGGGAAAGGAGGAAAAGTACATCGTGATTCAAATCTCCACGAGGAAAGCCTCCAGAATACCGTAACCCCAACCCTGAGATTAATTGTATCAAGCCAAGGAAGATCCTTTCCGGTTGGGAATGGGCTTGTTCATTAAAATTTTCCATCGGGAAAATGAACTATAAGAAAAAATGTCTGACACTGCTTATACGTTCTGGGAATCTTTTTTTTTTCTTTTTTTTTAAGAAAACCTTCTTTCCATCTATTAATCATGATTAAGTTCATGAATTTGCAGCTAATTTAAATTTAATCATTAATAGAATATCTTAATTTTTCATTTCGGTTCATTTTTCGAAATGACAACTTTCACACTCTTTGGCCATATTACATTGTTTGGATTGAGGATCACTATCGAGTGTTAAGTACCCGAATACCATTTTCCTAGTCTTGCAGTGTGTCTGCACTAACCTGGATTTAGATTGAATTTTCTATAGCTATAGTTTTTATAGCTAAATTCATTCTTAAACTAAGGAGTATCTTTAGCATAGCCCTGACGTTCGTTGTATATTTGACAAGTACATTTAGTTCATTTTCAGAATTACACTCTTCAAATATTTATAAGTTGCATTTCATCTATTTCTGCGAGAATATCATGCGCTGATATGAAATTGATTATCAATTGTGTACAACTTGCAAAACAAATCTGTTTAATGCAATATTAATATCGGCTCATAGAAAATATATTGTAACTATGATGCTGCTAAGGAAAATCACTATGTGTAGGCAGGCATATTTTGGAATATAATTGAAATTGACAATTGAATTGTCAACTGCATTTCAGAATACAGTTGACAATTCGACTAAGAAACACATGTATTGAAAATGTATGCATAATCAATTTTCTGAATTACTATTTCATCACACCAAAAAAAAAAACATATGACACCCATGTCCCACCTCCATTTCTTGCAGAATAGCAAATAAATGAAAAAGCAAAGCATCGACACATCTATACATCCTATTGGTAATATCTCAAACTTTTATAGTATTTCCCTGCTTATGATACTGAAATTTTCAGGGATTCATGCCTAGATATTGACTCAAACACACATCAAAGATGTAGGGCCACGAGACCCCTAAATCGGCCCTTGATTTTTCTCTTAAAATAAATTTCATGAGGAATACTTGATATCTCTCATGAAAATACAAGAATCTTTACGGCTTTTCATGAAAAGAATAATATCACCAAACAATGTGCCATTGAACTGTAATGACGTCATAAAGTGACGTCATTTTGACGTTATTGACAAAATATGGCGAAAATTGATAGGAATTTTGTCTTTTGTCGTAGAATTCAATGTGGCCGCATGCGTTAACTGAGATAAAACTTTTATGACATGAGGATATAATGATAATCTTTCACATATAAATTTTCTATCATAGTTAATGCATGCGGCCATTGCTAATTTAATAGAAATATTGAGTTTTTGCATTAATTTTGCCGAATATGACCTATTTTGGTGTTTTCAGAGGGCTGAAAGGTGTTGATAAAAGCAATGTTTACAAAAAGTAGATTCGTTATTCAGTAGAGAACGTTTCAAAATGTCAAATAACACTTAAAAATTCTATGAAGTACAATGTTCAAAATTTATCAAAATTAGGGCCAATATCGGGCTTTGTGGCCTTGTTATCGAGGAATGAGGCCGAGAACTTTGCCAATATTTCTACAATTCAGACAAATTCTCCAAAAACTCTAAGTCTAAACTTTTATAGTATTCCCCTGGTTACGATACTGAAATTTTCAGGGAGTCATGTCTAGGCATAGACTCAAAGACACATTGAATTTGGTGAGGGTACATGGCCTTGTTATTGAGGAATAAGGCAGAGAACTTTGCCTATATTTCTACAATTCAGACAAATTCTGAAAAAAAATTCTAAGTGCAAATTTTTATAGTATTTCCCTGGTTACGGGATTCATGCCTAGACATTGACTCAAACACACTTTAAATTTGGTGAGGGTACATGGCCTTGTTACCGAGGAATGAGGCTGAGAACTCTGCCAATATTTCTACAATTCAGACAAATTCTCATAAAATTCGAAGTCCAAACTTTTATAGGTCCCAAGGTCACGATACGACAAAGTCTCAAGGTTTTCTAGGTCTAAATATTTATTGCAATCACCTGGTAAGGGATCAGATACAAAATTAAGGACATTTAGTGACTCTGATTCAAAATACAAATTGACTTATGAGGACATTACCAAGATGCATGAATTTTGAAACACAATATTGTCGTTGATTTTGAAGGGAAAATACAGGAATTACATTGGGTACAAACTGTGCCCCTCTTCTAAGTGACATACTCTTTTATTCATACGAGGCAGAATTCCTACAGTTTCTGCTTTGAAGCAGCATCACAGGTTAACTGGACTACATTGATGACGTACTCTCCATCAACAATCCAACCATTCAGGGTTACTTTGGCGCCATCATTGACAAATATGGATAATGACCATATCCCTGTATACAGTACAAAATCGATAATTCAGAAAATCAGAAACCGAAGGCATGCAAAATCAGGATAAAACAGGAACCAAAGCAAACAAACAAAAACCTCCACCATATGAAAGAAGCGAACTCCCGATATGGGAGTGAGACCAGGTGCCCAGGATGAAAAAGAAAGGAGGGGATCTCCAACAACACTAGGTTGCAGCACCCACAGCAAAATCCCAAAACACCCATGCAAAAAACACAGAACAGATACCCACAGAAAGAGACGCAAAAGGGACAAGGAACACCAACTCACAACATAGAAACATGAAACATAAAAGACTACACATAAACCAACGAGACCAATGGGCAACCGGTGCCGACTTAGGACGGCCATCTGCCACGTAAATAGCAGACGGTGTGGTTATCCTGGATTACGTGCGCACAACCCTCCCACTATTCCGATTTCCCAGAGGTCTCGAAGAACGCACAATTATGGTGTAAAACAACCTCCTCACTGTTAGGTGACCACACACAAACAAGACCGTAAAACACAGGGGTCCAAGCAACACAGATGAATATGTAAATGGATATAAAAAGAGGACGTGCGTAATACAGTCCGTGCTCTGCCGGCTGTAGCGAGCTCATATATGTTATCACCCGAGGAGTCCGACTGACATTCAGAGAGGACAGGTTGTCGGGGCCCTGTCTTCTCTAAAGAGGTTTGGACAGGGCCCGTCATGGAGTCCCGTCGTCACAGTCAGTCAGAGTGCAAGTCTTAAGAATGCGCTCGTACAAGACTGTATATTGGTCAAGTACCAAGCTTAGTGTCCGTCTGGTGACATTAGGATCATATCCACGGTATAAAAGGCGTTTGATGATTCTGACGCATTTTCGATACATATGCTGTCTACCTTTGATCCTTCTTATTTTGTTAATTATGTCACCATAAAATGCAGGTTGTGAAATACCCAAAGTAATATACTCCGTTGCTTGTATGGGTCCGAATTTCAAAAGAAGTTGATCATAATTTTTGTAAAATTTCCAGAAAGTCTTTACTAGTTTGTGAAAGCGAAAACCTTGACCTAAAAGTTTCTTTGTAATTTGTAGATTTCTATTATGAAAGTCCAAAACATCAGTACATGCTCTAGCATACCGGATGAGCTGTGAAATGTAGATACCGTATGACGGTAATCTAGGGACATCACCGTCAAGCCAGGGAAAATTTACTATTGAGTAAGCATCTCCTGCTTGCATGCAACACCCGCCGCTTCAATTCGGTAGAGCTGTCACATCCGCTAACTTCCATTTCGGAAGACATGGAGTACAATCTTTTGTTGGATGGTTCAAATGGTCTATGACAGAATATCATCCACCATTCTGGAGAGTGGGACATCATAGTGTATGACGAGTTCCCCATATCGACCGTAGAACTTCCTCAGTGACGATGTTAGACGGTCACAAACATATCCCTGACTGAGAAGCTTACCTGAAAAACGCCTAGCTCTCAGAACAAAATCCGTATATTTGGTACTTGCTCTGGCATAGCGTATCAACTGAGATATGAACACGCCATGAGCAGGCGATGAAGGGATGTTGCTACTCAGAAAAGATAAGTTTGTAATGCTGAAATTGAAGTCGTCACGTTTGTCATAGAGTAAGGTGTTCATGTGACTATCAGTGTCGTAGGACAACATTATGTCCAAATAGGATGCTGAATTACTTGTCTCTGTAGTTTCTTTGACTTCAAGCTCTGAAGGATAGATACTGCTCAGTTAATCCGCAAATTTTGGATTATTGATGGTCAACACATCGTCTATGTATCTGTAAGTGAAGTTGAAGTCAGAAGCTAAGTATCTTTTCCCTTCACAGACAAAAGATTGAATTAATTCAGCTTCATACGAGTAAAGGAAAATGTCGGCAAGGAGTGGGGCTCAATTGGTCCCCGTTGGACTTCCGACAATATGCTGGAAGACCTTTCCTCCAAACACCACAAAAATGCTGTCGATCAGAAAGTTTAACATCTAAATAATATCAGTTTCAGTGTACTTATTTTCAGAATTGGACTTTTCTTTTGTCATAGTTAACAACAATAAACTTGTAGTTGCGATACTTATAATTTTTGCGAGTCTTTCTTTCAATTTAGAATGTGGAATTGTAGTGTAAAGTGTCGAAATCAAAGGCTTTGATCGAATGGACTCTACTAAAATGAGTGGATTTCAGATGTTCAAAAATCCAAGAGAATTGGACATCAAAGAATTAATTGAGAGCAACACTTTACCCTTCTATCTAGACATAATAATATGAAACAATAGATAAGTCACATCTTTTAAGATCAAACGTGACGATTTTAATTTCACAATAACAAAATTCCCCTTCATGAGCAGCAAAATTCCTTCTTTGCCTGTATATGGCGTATCATTTCACAACTAATACGCTATGCAGGGTATGTTCCAAATATGAAAAGTCGAGTACATTGAGGCTCACCAATTAGAGTAGAAGTGGAGTCCTAGGAATCCGTATGGGGTCATACGAGGGCTGATTGATATGTTGTGATCCTCGTATTGATCGATTTGAACTACATCATTTTTCTATATTATCCCCTTCTGTATCTAAACACTTTTACCACCTGTGTTTAAGGCCTCAATACTATCTTTAAAGAACTTCTTTTCTGGACTGGTTAGAAAACTATCCACTAAAAGTATGACGTCCTCTCTGGGCTGAAAGTGGGTGCCAGAAATAGCTGCTTTCATTTTTGGGAATAGATGAAAGTTTGATTAAATAAGGCGGATGCTCAATCAAATTAAAGCCACAATCATGTATGTCAGCCATTGCAGTGACAGACTTGATAACAGGAGCATTACCCTGGTGGAACAACACACTTTAAACTAGTGAGCTTCCGTGACGCTTTAGTTTGATATTTTCTCGTAACTGTGTCAGAGGTGAAGCATGCCATGGATTTTTTTCCTTTTTGGAGATTCTGTAAACCGTTTTATTTTTATTCGCGGCGTCTTATGTTCACGAACATGAGTGAAATGACTGGTTCGCGGCGATTTATTTTCGCGACATTGCATATACGTAACTTACTACACATGTCTTAGGGCATATACGCGGCGTTTTACTTTCGCAAATGGTAATTTCTCGCAAATATCGCGAAAATAAAAACGCCCGCGAATAAAAGACGATATACAGTTATCTATCAGCAGAATACCATCTGCATTTCCAGAAATCCGAGGCTCACAGCATATCAATCAGCCCTGGTAGCAACGCGTAACACATCAGTTGCAGTTCTTTATGATAAAAATAACTCATTTCTCGGTAGGCTATGTACCATCACCAAAATTTTAGCGTGTACGGGTCTACACCTAAGCATGATTCCCTGAAAATACCAGCTCCCTAACCAGGGGAATTAATATAAAATTTTGAACCTAGAAAATTCTGAGACTTTGTCAGAATTGCAGAAATATTGGTAAAGTTCTCGGTCTTATTTCTCGATAATTGGGCTATTTACCCTCACCAAATTATTAGTGTGTACGTGTCGATACCTAGGCATGAATCCCTGAAAATATCAGCTCCCCAACCAGGGGATCATTATAAAATTTTAACTGTTACCAATGACATGTATTTCTATGTGTGAAGTATGTGTGTAGTAGGGTGTGTGTGAGGGAGGGTGTGTGTGTGTGAGGGTGTGTTTGATGGTGGGGGGAGTTCGGCAAATCTGCTCATATTAGAAAATTGCAGGTTTGCCTTTAATTCATATTAAGTTTTATGATTAAAATAGATATGCTTAAAATTAAAGATTTAGACATTATAATAACATTAATCTCTAAATCGAATTGTCAACTGTATTCTAGAATGCAGTTGACAATTAAATTGTCAATTGTCAACTGTATTGCAAAATATGTTTGCCCTATGTGTACCGATTGTAATACGATATATAAACGATCTATAATACAGAAAAGCATCCTTGGAAATGAATAATATATGTCCTAACCCTGAAATCGGTCCTGTTTTCATGAAGAGAAGAGAATTATTTTGATATGTGTCTGGGGGAGGGGAATGATGCGTATTCTTTCGAGCTTTCGTTACATAACATGTGCGCAAAACGTCACTTCCTCCAGAAAATTATCGGAATTTCAGGCGATTTTAGCATTGAAGAACTATTAATTAAAGGGTAATCAAAATTATCATCAGATGAACGTGGGGCCTACTTTTGACTTCTCCGATTCAAATTACATGTATTGAATCTTGGTTTAAACGATCAAATCTATGGACAAGATAACATTTCCTCAGCTTCTACCAATATCAACATCTTTTCAATTCGCCCAAACACTAAAAGGAAATACAGGTCGCACGGGAAAAGACGAAACAGACAAAAAAGAAAACGATCCAGAATCTACCGCTCTCTCAACGATTTACTTACTATAGCACGCAATGGCGGCAGACATGAGCTGTTACATGCTCTATCGTCAATACCAGTTATGCACTTGAAATCTATCTTGGATGAAGCAGAGGTTGCATTCTTAAGAAACACTGACTGATTCAGACTTAATATCATTGTCTCATTCGCACAATATAAACTTTATCCTATTGTGAAAAACACCTCACCTAAAAGACGATTCATAAAAATCCTGTTTATTAACAAAGGTTTTGATCTTCTAAACATCTCTAATATTTTTCGGAATCATCGCATACAAAGTACCATTCCTCAATATTTTGAAAATTTAAAGCCACCTCTTATCTGTTATAAGTACAAGAAACCTATTCGAAACTTTGTTTTTAACTATGATAAAGTTACATCGGATCCTGACATACTTGAATCGTGTCCTGCTTCTTGAGAATGTGCAACTTCTAAATACCTCTACAAACCAGCTGGCCATGTTGTTACAGGTGACTTTTCAATTATCCAAGACAGACAGCTCTGTGGTCTTCTTAAAAAAGGACCTAAGTACAGAATCCCATCCAAGATAGATCTTGTCAAATGCCGTGAGGTGCTTACGGAAGCCTTAGATAATTATACGAAAAGATGGTGTAAATCAGAAGGAATCGAACCGCATGCTCTGAATGACTGGAAAAACCTCATTTTAGATATAACGGATATTCGAATAGATAACTTTCATAAAAACCCTCATCTTTTTCAAAATCCACGTTCCAAATCAGAAAGATATTTCAAATCCAAACTAAGTAAGTTACATGAAAAATATGTCTTTGCGCCAGCTGATAAAGCAGCCAACAACACCATTATCATTTGAAAACGTTACTTCATATCAACTTTGGTTTCGGAACTTTCGTCTACTAATACATATATCTAAAGCAATGAAAGTGCATCTAAAATTTTAAGCAAGCATAACAGTGAACTGTCTTCATTCAATATCTCTATTTCTAAATTGGATCTCCCAACACTATACTGCATACCGAAACTGCACAAGTCTCCTTACAAATTTCGATTTATTGCTAATTCTAGTAACTACTCCACTACAATTTTGTCTAGAAATCTGACGTCAGCACTTACTGCTATCTAAGAACACATAACTAGATATTGTGAAACGGATCTAAACAGGAACGATGTAAATTTATTTTGGTCTATTTAGAATTCAGGGGATGTGATTGACAAAATGAAATCTGGAAATTTCCAAGCCAATACGATTTCTTCATACGACTTCTTTAATATGTACACCACACTTCCTCATGACAAAATTAATGATCGATTATCTAATCTCATTAAATGGTGTTTTGATCGAGAACGAAAAACTTACATTTGTACATCTGAATCGAAGGGTTTCTTTTCCTCGACAGAATACAAATCATACAAATCATGGACATGTAGTGACCTGTGTAATGCCTTGTCCTTCCTCTTGGACAATATTTATGTTAGATTTGGTGAGGATATATACAAGCAGGTTGTAGGAATTCCTATTGGTACTAACTGTGCGCCTCTTGTTGCAGATTTATTTTTATACACTTATGAAAAAGAATTTATCCAAAATCTTCAAAAGCAAAGACATTTGATGATCTGAAATGTTTCAATAATACTTCTAGATATCTGGATGACATTCTAACCATTGACAATCCTGCTTTTGAATTATATAAGAATGAAATTTATCCACAAAATTAATACTCAACAAGGCAAACCTTTCAAATACAGAAACACCGTTTTTGGACCTAAATATCAAAATTGTAAATGGAAAGATTCAACAACACCATAATTATTTGAAAACGCTACTACATATCAACTTTAGTTTCGGAACTTTCCTCTACTAATACTTATATCGAAAGCAACGAAAGTGTTCCCAATATTTTGAACAAACATAACAGTGAAATTTCTTCTTTTAACATCCCTATTTCTAAATTGGATCTCCCTACAATATACTGTATACCAAAACTTCACAAGTCTCCTTACAAGTTTCGATACATTGCTAATTCTAGCAACTGCTCAACAACAATTTTGTCTAGAAATCTGACGTCAGCACTCACGGCTATAAAGGAACACGCGGCAAAATACTGTGAAACTGTCATGAAAAGGAATGGCGTAAACTTCTTTTGGTCTATTAAAAATTCAGGGGATGTGATTGACAAAATGAAATCAAGAAATTTTGAAGCAAATACGATATCTTCATACGACTTTTCTAATATGTACACCACGCTTCCTCACGACAAAATAAATGATCGACTGTCTAAACTCATTAAATGGTGTTATGATCGAGAGGGGAAAACTTATATTTGTACTTCTGAATCGAAGGGTTTCTTTTCCGCCACAGATTACAAATCATACAAATCATGGACATGTGGTGACCTGTGTATTGCCTTGTCCTTCCTTCTGGACAATATTTATGTAAGATTTAGTGAGAAACTCTACAAGCAGGTTGTAGGGATTCCAATAGGTACTAATTGTGCGCCTCTTGTTGCAGATTTATTTTTCCAAAATCTTCAAAAGCAAAGAAAATATGATGATGTGAAATGTTTCATTGGTACTTCTAGGTACCTGGATGATATTCTTACTATCGACAATCCTGTTTTTGAGAAATATAAAAATGTTATTTATCAACAAGAATTGATTTTAAACAAGGCAAACGTTTCAAACACAGAAACACCATTTTTGGACCTAAATATCAAAATTGTTAATGGAGAGATCCATACAAGTGTGTATGACAAAAGAGATGATTTTGGATTTAACATAGTAAATTTCCCCTGGCTTGACGGTGATGTTCCTAGATTACCATCCCATGGTATCTATATTTCACAGCTCATCCGGTATGCATGTACTGATGTTTTGGATTTTCATAGTAGAAATTTACAAATTACCAAGAAACTTTTAGGTCAAAGTTTTCGCTTTCACAAACTAGTGAAGACTTAAATTAAACAACATCACTATCGAAAATGCGTCAGAATCATCAAACGCCTTTTATACCGTGGGTATGATCCTAATGTCACCAGACGGACACTAGGCTTGGTACTTGACCAATCTACAGTCTTGTACAAGCGCATTCTTAAAACTTGCACTCTGACTGACTGTGACGACGGGACTCCATGACGGGCCCTGTCCAAACCTCTTTAGAGAAGACAGGGCCCCGACCACCTGTCCTCTCTGAATGTCAGTCGGACTCCTCGGGTGATAACATACATGAGCTCGCGGCGGCAGAGCACGGATTGTATTACGTACGCCCTCTTTTAATATCCATTTACATATTCATCTGTGTTGCTTGGGCCCCTGCGTTTTGCGGTCTTGTTTGTGTGTGGTCATCTGACAGTGAGGAGGTTGTTTTACACCACAATTGTACGTTCTTCGAGACCTCTGGGTAATCGGAAAAGTGGGAGGGTTGTGCGCACGTAATCCAGGATAACCATACCCTCTGCTATTTCCGTGGCAGATGGCCGTTCTAAGTCGGCACCGGTTGCCCATTGGTCTCGTTGGTTTATGTGTAGTCCTTTGTGTTTGATGTTTCTGTGTTGTGCGTTAACGTTCCTTGTCCCTTACGCGTCTCTTTTTGTGCTTGTCTGCTTTGTGTTTTTGCATAGGGGTGATTTGGATTTTTGCTGTGGGTGCTACAACCTGGTGTTGTTGGAGATCCCCTCCTTTGATTCATACAAGTGTATATGACAAAAGGGATGATTTTGGATTCAACATAGTAAATTTCCCCTGGCTTGACGGTGATGTTCCAAGATTACCGTCATACGGCATTTACATATCACAGCTCATCCGGTACGCTAGAGCATGTACTGATATTTTGGATTTTTACAGCAGAAATTTACAAATTACCAAAAAACTTTTAGGTCAAGGTTTCCGCTTTCATAAACTAGTTAAGACTTTCAGGAAATTTTACAAAAACTACAGTCAACTTCTTTTAAAATTCGGATCTATACAAGCAACAGAGTACATTACTTTGGGTATTACACAACCTGTCTTTTATGGTGATATGATAAACAAAATAAGAAGGATCAAAGGTAGGCAGCATAACCATCGAAAATGCGTTAGAATCATCAAACGCCTTTTATACCGTGGATATGATCCTAATGTCACCAGACGGACACTAGGCTTGGTACTTGACCCATCTACAGTCTTGTACAAGCGCATACTTGAGACTTGCACTCTGACCGACTGTGACGACGGGACTCCATGACGGGCCCTGTCCAAACCTCTTTAGAGAAGACAGGGCCCCGACCACCTGTCCTCTCTGAATGTCAGTCGGACTCCTCGGGTGAATACATACATGAGCTCGCTACAGCCGGCAGAGCACGGACTGTATTACGCATGCCCTCTTTTTATATCAATTTACATATTCATCTGTGTTTCTGGGGCCTCTACGTTTCGCGGTCTTGTTTGTGTGATGTCATCTTACAGTGAGGAGGTTGTTTTACACCACAATTGTACGTTCTTCGAGACCTCTGGGTAATTGGAGAAGTGAGAGGGTTGTGCGCACGTAATCCAGGATAACCACACCATTTGCTACTTGCGTGACAAATGGCCGTCCAAAGTCGGCACCGGTTGCCCATTGGTCTCGTCGGTTTATGTGTAGTCTTTTGTGTTTCATGTTTACATGTCGTGTGTCTCTTTTCCGTCTCGTGCTGTACTCGTCTTTTATGTTTTTGCATCGGGTGTTTTGCTGTTGATGCTGCAACGGGGTCTTGTTGGAGATCTCTTCCTTTCTTTGACATCTACACAATTTTTTTAGATATGACAGAAATGACGGTTCTTTGGAAAACTGTACTGATTGTAGATACTTGACTTTTGTAAGACTCCTTCGCTACGCATGGTTTCAATGTTTGATTATTCTCAACTGTTCAATTTTACAAATTTACCACTGTTGCATGTAATGTTGCGACAACGCAAAAATATACGCATCGTCCCTCCCCCCCCCCCCCCCCCCCCCCCACACCCTCATACAGACACATACACACCGCCACATACCATTCCACACACAAACAACGCCATCTACCACGACGGTTGTACGGAAGTGCCCCAACTCTACCTTCTTGAAGAAAATTTCAAACCAATTTTGATGCACCAGACACGTGTTTCGGCTAGTTATTACTCATCAGTGATAAACAAACAGCTACTTAAGATTATTATTTAAATATTTGTTGTTTACTTATTTTCATTCAGTCGTACTAGTATCATTATATTGCTGACTTTGCCTAAGTGTATGCATCTCCAGCCAATCTCCTCCGCAGTGACTGATCGTTGGAACAGATTGATGTAGTTAAGTCCGATCAACTTCGGTTGATCGTTTCTTCAAATGTTTTAAAAACGTCTTCAAATTCAATAGCATCATTTAAGAACAGAGAAATTTACAGCATAGACCAGACATGCACGTTTCGGATACTTAACCCTCATCAGTGATCCTCAGTCTAAACAATGTGACATGGCCAAAGAGTACGAAAATTATTATGTCCAATAATGTACCGAAAAAACGTAGCAGGACAGCCGGAACGCCAATCCCTACTTTGACGATTGGAAGCATTGTTTCTAAAAGGGATGGATAACTCTTGACACACAAAGTAGCGAAATAAGAATAAATTGGGCTAAACGACCTTAATTGTTTAGATTTCTAGACGATCCGTCCACAAACCATTCCGTCCACAATCATCCGTCCCCAGACGATCCGTCCTCAAACCGATCCGTCCACAAAGACGGAGACGATCCGTCCACCAATAAGTTTCAATTGACATTAACCAAGTTCAACGGGATGACGGAGACGATCAGTCCACTGTTCATCTAAGTGATAGAGACGATCCGTCCACCATTGACTTTCAACAGATATCATTATGAGTGACGGAGACGATCCGTCCACTATTCATTTAAGTGACGGGGACGATCCGTCCACCATTGAGTTTCAAATGACATTTGCCATGTATAGCAAATACATAGACGATCCGTCCACTATTATATAGACATTATATTGATGGAGACTATTCGTCTAACGTAACGTTACTATGAAGTTATTTTGAAGCGACGGAGATTATATACGAACTATCTACCGTTATATATACTATCTTAATTAAGAAATATCTCATAAATTCTATTGACTGAAAGTAAATAATATTGAAATGAAATATGATATCATTTACTGAATTATTTAAGAAACTCTCTCTCTCTGTCTTTCTCTCTGTCTCTCGATCTCTTACTTACGCAGTATAAGAATACGGTGGACGGATCGACTATTACAAAATACACGCCTCATTCGATGATACAAATACACTGTAGATGGCTTAACTATTAGATGCACCTTAAACGTATAAGTATATGATGGACGGATCGTCTAATACAAAACATACACACATATTAACGTTCAAGTATACGGTGGTCGGATCGTCTGAATCAATACACATACATCTTTACATACTTGAAATACACAACGGTGGACGGATCGTCTCAGACCCCACTTGTCGTATGGGTATATATGTGTTTGTGGACGGAATGGTTTGTGGACGGATCGTCTGGGGACGGATCATCTGGGGACGGAACGACTTTACTTGTGGACGGACTGGTTTGTGGATGGAACGTCCTGCTACCAATTGTTTTTCTCAAATTTTAAATATTATTATAAAACAAATAATACTCAGGTATAATTCACTACATATAACTGAAATTCCTCTGAAAGGGATTTTCGAAATGTTTCAGCTATGCTAAAGATCCAACGAAAATTGTGCATACACCGTTGGTTTTAAAAGCTGACACAAATGCTCCCCTTTGCACTTCTGGTCAAAGTTCAATGATAATCTTTTTCAACAGAATCCCAATTATGATACCTATATAGAATTTTAGTCAGTAAGTACACTATAAATAGGAATAAAAACGCTATAACGAGGACCAGATTTGATTAAAATTCATCATTACGGACTCAGAATACACCAAATTCAAGTGGCAATGGAATTTTTGTTTGATAGTTTGATACCTTGTAGATGATTTTGTGCCAATGTCATGTTTCATTTTGGCAAATCTAACCACTTCGCAGCACCGACTTGGGTACATGTATACCTGTGTACTCTCTGTTTACAAACGAGTTTCCATACGTTGACATGGAAGATGAACGCCCGAACAGCATATCGAAGTTTGAAAGGTGACACAAACCCCTTAAGGCAAAGATCGGCATACTATTTTTGGTTTTGGTGACTTCGGTGATATATAAAGTTTACATTCAGATTGTTCCCAATCATTCCCAGCCGGGACTTTAAAAGAAAATAAGCAATAAAATGCAGGTAAACAGATCGTTGGCGAAAAACTGCCCTTGACAACGCCCGATTTATTTACAAATGCCACAAAATTTACCTGATTAAGTATTATGACTTGAAACGGTATCTCTATTGCCATCAAAATCACATGTGCCATTCTTGTTTACACATGCAGCACAGTCAGTATGACGCGTTATTGATGACGTGGTACGATGTCGTCATATTCAAAACATTTGTCACGTGACTTCGTTTTTAAACTTCAAAGGCAAGTGCCGACTGGCGTTCCGGCTGGGATGGGTGGGGTATGATGCTACAGGACCCTCATTTTAGAAATTTCAAGATGCTTTGATAAGGCCACACCAAATTAATTTTCAATTCTTCGGATTTTCTTATGAAAAAAAGGGGAGCGAGAGGGCGAAGTTTTTTTTTTTTTTTATTTTCTTTTTTAAAAAGTTGAAATCAACTTTTTAGGCGATAGTGTTTCTACTGGAGCGAGCGATTTTTTTTTTATAAAATAATGAAAATTGAGGCTTAGTACAGATAAAACAATGGCAAAGGAAAATTTGAACATAATTCAGCAATTCAGCAGACATAAAATAAGACATAAAATCAAGTTTTTCATTCAACTTTTCTTGCTTAATTGTTGGCTTAACATGATGGAACATCTCATATAAGGGTTTTTTATTCCTTGTTTTGGGGCCGAATTTCGGCCCCTTCCCAATGCCAAATTTCCTCTATTTTTCCCAAAAAAATCACCCTGAAATTCCAAAAGAGGAATTATTCAAAATTCACCTTAGAAAATAAGACTCAAAACCTGAAAGTCAGCACAAATTGTCCTATTTCTAAGTTCATTTTTTATTCATCCCTTGTTCAGTTCAAGCAAATCAATGCATTATCAGTGTTAATAAATGATACTTTGAGTTATACTTTGGTGAGAATTTGTACAAAAATTTTCCCAATTTCAGCAAAATACTGCAAATTTTCCCAAATGGGACAGGCACAGGCACCTTCCCCAAAATAAAAAAAAACCTGCATAACTTGTTTTAGTTTGTAAATTGTTTAAATACTTTAGGTATAGGACATCCAATTTGTTCAAATTTATCGTGGTTGCGATCAATATACCATAATGCTTTACTTAAAGGTAGAAATAGTCTAACAGGGATTAAACTGTCAATAATGAAGTTTTACCGTAAATGGCTTTTAAGTACTATCATTTTAACATCTATATATCACTTACATAAAATATCTCTCACATTTTTGTTTTATAGACGTTTTTACTCTCTGATACACACAATTTCGTTAAACTTCGGAAATTGTTATTTGCATACAGTATGGAGAAATATGTAACGTTTACCAAGGTCAAAGTGAACACGCTACCACGATCAGCCAATCGCTTGAATGAACTTCACATCGTGGGATTACTACGAACCACGTAAACATTTTTTTGAAATTCTCTCTTAAAAACTAACTCACTAATATTTCATTTATTGCAAATACAAGGTTGAAATCATGTATAGATATCATATTCCATTCAAATCACCATTTTGAACGTGGATAATCGAACACTTTCAAATGACTAACAACGTGTAAAAATGTATGACAGCTTGAATGGGAGGCAGGTGTAGTCTGCTATACACATGTGCGTTTGTTTACCAAATCCTGAATGAAAATTAACCTTTATTTAGTTTTTTTATGCCCCCGGAATCACAGATTCGGGGGCATATAGTTTTTGGCCTGTCCGTCTGTTTGTCTGTCTGTTTGTCTGTTTGTCCGAAAAAACTTTAACATTGGGCATAACTTTTGAAGGTGATAGAGCTTTCATATTTCACATGTGTATTCCTTGTGACAAGACCTTTCCATTGATACCAAAATTTTTGACCTTGTGACCTTGACCTTGACCTTTGACCTACTTTTCAAAAACTTTAACATTGGGCATAACTTTTGAATGGAAGGTGATAGAGCTTTCATATTTCACATGTGTGTTCCTTGTGACAAGACCTTTCCATTGATACCAAAATTTTTGACCTCGTGACCTTCACCTTGACCTTTGACCTACTTTTCAAAAACTTTAACATTGGGCATAACTTTTGAATGGTAAGTGATAGGGCTTTCATATTTCACATCTGTGTTCCTTGTGACAAGACCTTTCCATTGATACCACAATTTTTGACCTCTTGACCTTGACCTTTGACCCACTTTTCAAAAACTTTAACATTGAGCATAACTTTTGAATGGTAAGTGATAGGACTCTCATATTTCACATGTGTATTCCTTGTGACAAGACCTTTCCATTGATACCAAAATTGTTGAACTTGACCTTTCACATACTTAACAGAAAATGAAGTTTATACTAACAAAGATGCCACCGGGGGCATTCGTGTTTCACAAACACAAGCTTTATTTTTTTTTTTCCGTTTTTTAATATTTGATATAGACTGTGAATATATATATCATATATACACATATCAAAATTACTGTGGGTATATATACACGTCAAACTTATAAATATATACTTCTCATAGATAAAAATAAACGAGAACTATACATGTACATGTACACTGTAGATCCCTTCAGCTAATTTTCCCTCAGACTTGTCAGAGTTTTAATTTCACGGTCGTCCTCTAAGCTAGGTCTCTATAACTTTCGAATACCGAGCCAATACTATTTGTTCATTACATTTCTCTTTTCAGATTTTGATAACACCGATTGTCGAATCATTTTCGTCCCACGTGTTTTCCGTCAGCCATGTTGTTTTGTTTTGATACAGTACTGGCCTTATGCAAATAAGTGCTAACACGTATTCGCTATCGGTCTTCTACGGAGAAAAGTAGGTTATATTAGGGTACCCATTTTATAAGCAATAATTGATGATAGCTCAGTAGTGAGGGCATATGTGACTATTGTGGGCAGCCAGTTTCTAATTTCTTATCACGATAGACTCGTTTGCATTAAAATTTTGACAAAAATAGTTTATTCATGGTTTGATCTTTACGAGACCTTTTGTACCTTTAAAGCAGATAATACTCTTTTACCAGATTCCATCAAACTGGCAGTCCACCCTTTGTCAAACTCAGAAGCCCACGAGATCAAGTCCGAATAAGTCTCTCCCGACCATTTACTTTTTCTTTGTTTACTTTTTCAGGCATACTAGTTTTACTTTTGGATTACATCATTTCTTTAAGAGCATCTTTTTTCCCTGAAAATGAGCCACCTCCAAGCCCAACGTCGACATTATTGTTCTCATCAGCAAGTTTCAACATATACTGCACAAATTTATGCTGCAATTCACTACAAAGGGAAAGGGGCAGGGTAACAGAACTGATTCCTACTTTGTTGGGACATGAACTCTGTGATTTATTGTGATTTGTCGACATCGTCGATGTGGTACTTCGGAATGTCACACATAATATATGCATCGTATCACGACGTATGATTATATAGGTCGATAAAAGTGGCTTCCTCATCGTGAAATCACACAGTAGACCAATGACTTAATCGAATTTCCCTCGTTTATCAACAGAAACTATAAAATAAAGCCTACGCTCATGCAGCAAGATACGCCCGTTGGGATTTTTATCACAACACCAAAATATCTAAGTCCCATAACACCATAAGGACAAATCGGATGAACCTGAAAATCGAAAGGCGGCTTCCTCTTCAAAGTTTGATTACAATGTACAAATATCATGAAAATCTGTTGACGCATATTCAAGTAAAATTGCGTTCCATGCACCTATATTTTGCCCTTAGCTAAACATGTATGTGCATATAACCCCCCCCCCCCTCCATTACACATAATTTCTGGATTATGTGACAAAAAATTTAAGAACCCGTTATATATGTGAAAGAACATCCTTTCTACTTAAAGTATACAACATTTCAAAACATTTTACCAGAAAAAGATTTTTAAAGACTTTTTAAACTATTTTAGTATATTTTTTCATTGTATTTAAAATATCTAAGTCCCATAACTCTGTGACAACAAATCATATGAAATCGAAAGGCAGTTTCTTCTTCAAAGTCTGATCACAATGTAGAAATATCATGTAAATCCGTTGACGCTTATTCAAGTTATTGCTTTCCATGCGCCTATATTTTGCCCTCAGCTTAACATGTTTGCATATAATCCCCCCTCCCATTACACATAATATCTCAGCGACCAAAAAATTAAAAACCTGTTACATATGTCAAAGAGCATCCTTTGTACCTTAAGTATACAAAATTTCAAAACATTTCGACCAGAAATAGATTTTTAAATAATTTTTAACTATTTAAGTACATTTTCACTGTATTTTAAAATATCTAAGTCCCATAACTCTGTAAGGCCAAATCGAATGAACCTAAAAATCGAAAGGTGGCTTTCTCGCCACAATCCAATCATAATGCATGAATATCATGAAAATCCGTTGACGCATATTCAAGTTATTGCGTTCCATGCACCTATATTTTGCCCTTAGCTTAACATGTATGTGCATATAACCCACCCAGCCCCCTTCCCATTAAACACAATATCTCGGTCATGCGACAAAAAAATTAAAAAACCCGTTACATACGTCAAAGAACATCCTTTCTTCTTGAAGTATACAGAATTTCAAAACATTTCGACCTGAAATAGATTTTTAAATAATTTTTAACTATTTTAGTATATTTTAACTGTATTTTAAAAAACCTAAGTCCCATAACTCTGTAACGACAAATGGGATGAATTTTAAAATCGAAAGGCGGCTTCCTCTCCACAGTCTGATCACAATGTATAAATTTCATAAAAAATCCGTTGACGCGTATTCAAGTTATTGCGTTTCATAGGCGGCCGGACAGACGGACGCACTTCGCCATACCATAATACGTCCCGTCAAATGACGGGCGTATAAAAAACGTTGCCTTAGTTTGTTGATATAACCTCCTTTTTGCTTATTTTTTGGAAGGTTTCCCCTCGCATTCGCGATGATGTCCGAGAACTTTCACGCTAATGAATTTTTTAAAGTCCGATCTCGAAAATATAGCGGGCGGATTTTTTTTATATATAAAAAAATTGACTTGAGAAAAACGGAAGCGGGAAATCCGATGAACGAAAGATCAATTTGATGTGGCCTAACAGAAGTTTTCGAATGCGTTGAAGAGAAGACAATCAACTGAATTTGATCGAACTTGGCTTCATATGCCCTCGGGGACTCCTAGTCAAACAGCAGTGGTACTCGGTAAGTGGTTAAAATGTAAAATGTCTTCAAATTCAAACACATTCGAAAATTTCTGTTCACAAAATTGTCACAAAAATTCTGAAAAGTGTGTCCTGTAGCATCGTATTCCACAGATCCTGCTACTTCTTTCTGGTTTTTTTTTTGGGGGGGGGGGGGCATACTTTTCCGTCGGTGGCAATATTTCACTGTTTGGAATAAAGATCACTGACGATGGTAAAGTACTCAAAACGTATGTCTGGTCCAGTCCATGCTGTAAATTTATCTGTTTTTAAATGATGCTATGAATTTGAAGATGTATAACATCTATACCGATTTAATCTTAATTCAGGTTGTAGCAATGGACTTTACTTATTAGTTTCTAGTTGTCTCGTTAAGTGCATTTTATCTATTGTTTGTGTTATTGCCTTTGGAGATGTGTTTTCTGTTTATCGAAATTTTATATTGTTGTAGACAGTGATGTTGTTGTAGACCTAGAATTTTACGAGTCTTGTCATTACAATGTAGTATTGCTGTACATTCTTAACATCTCATGATGTAGGAAAAGAATGCCGAGTTTACTATCATATTGCTAAACAAATTCAAATTCGTATATAATTCATAGACCATTAAAGGTAACATTATTCTTGGGAATTCACTGTCACTTTTAATACAACACACAGTGTATCATATTAAGGTACATAAATGAAAATAATTCAAAATGACGTTTCCTTATGAATAACTTTTTGTTAGAATGGATCCCATTAACATTTTATTACATAAATGAAAATAATTCAAAATGACGTTTCCTTATGAATAACTTTTTGTTAGAATGGATCCCATTAACATTTTATATGTTTACATATCAGCTGTATTTCCAATTCATCATGTCCTTAAAGCATTATTCAAACAAACCCAAAATACAAAGTATTTCCTCACAGGGCTATAAAATATCTACGTATTGGTTTAATTTCGCTATATCACATACAAATACAAATACAAATTGCATAACATAAGATAAAGAAAATCCTGACGATAATCTCAACAGCACTCACAAAAAACACCAAACTGAGTATCGACGGGCCCCTAGCAGGCTAAAGGTGGGACCTGGTGATAAGATAAGACATGACACAGCTGCAGGGTACATGGACAGTAGTTTCTTTTTATCTTACTTAAATTCAGCAATTTTCAAGAATTTGGAAAGTTTGAAGGTAACTGAAAATGTTAGCACCATAATATGTACAATACACAGGTAATTAACAACAAGTAAGTTGAACCAGTCTATAACATATGCTAAATCTATATCCCATTTATGAATTTTAAAAATAATATTTACCCATCGCTTATAAGATGTCTCCATCCCCTTTCTTTCCTACTGCCAATGTACACCAATATATACTTAATACTTAACAACAATAATTTGAAATAGCGACAATGTTATTTAAGCAGGAAGTAAATCATTTTTTTCAAATTTGACTTTGCATTTTTCCCAGTTGATGCATGTTGATGAAAAAAATAACAAGTATATATACATATACCTAATTTGAGCTTAACGAGGATAAATCGTTGAAAAAAAGCTTTGTGTTTACTAATAAGGAGGATTGGAGGCAAGAGGTGAATGTCAGTTTGATGACAACTCAATGCTTTTCTATTCAAACGCTTCACGAGAAACTGTTTGAAAGTTTAAAGTACACATTTAGGTATATTTTTTATGCTTTTACTACTGCAAAATTATCTATTTTCGCGGGGCTTACTTCTTGTATTTTCAGGAGATTCGACGCAATTTCGAGGATGCCGCACATGCCAACTGGCTTTTTTACTGCGCAAAGATGTCGCGTAATAGACATTTTTCAAGTTAACTCCGGACTTCGCACTTTAGGGATCATATTAAGGAAATCAGGTGCGATTTAAAAAGTTAACTCTGAACTCATAATGGACGAAACGACACTGGTAAGCATTAAATATGTATTTTCACACATGAAAAGAAATAACCTCTTCACGCAAAGTGCCCCGAGTTCACTGGAATAATTGAACATTTTGCTTTTGTGGCACAGTCCCTTCGAAGTGCGAAGTCCGAAGTGCGAACTACGCGGACATCGAAAATGTCCAATATGACCTAATTAGAAAAAGATTTCGCAATGTTGGCTTGTGACAAACAGTTGTAAAAACAGTGCTGAGAAACATTGCAATTAAAAGCAATAAATGTATGTGTCAACATTACCGGAGGGTGTTAATTATACGTCCATCGCCTTTAAAATATGCGTCATGATTTGTCGTTAAAAGTTCATCATATCAATCATTCGTTGGGGATGTAAATTCGCGGATGAGGCTATCCACGAAAACCACGAAAATCGAGACCCCACGAAATACAATGATTTCACAGTATGTTCGTAAGGTAAAATTGTGAAATGCCGGTGAATAAATAGTGCCTAACTTCAATTTTCCTACTACATGTATTTCATTATCTCAGTACTGAGTCTTTAATTCATTTTGAATGACATCGTAAGAAGTTTCGTTCACGAGGAACGAAAAAAAAATTCTTGTTATATATGTACAAGTAAGTGATTTCAACTAAGATAATAGGGTCCATAAGCCTTAGTTGAATTCTACTTACTCGTAGGCGAATACTTCCTGTTTAACATATGTATGGCTGCATTTTGTGACAAATCGCTTTTGTATTATCGTTATTGATTATAATATACCATTATATGAGAAATACCTAGAACTCTTACTTTTGTTTCGGAAAAGAGCCATTATGTCATGTACGTTTGTAAGCGGTGACATCCCTTGTTGTCTGTGGTCATGTAATGGAGAGAGGCCGAAAAGGATCTTGGACCATTATTAACAGGGAAGAACGTGGGGACTTGATAAAGACCAGTTTGCTTATTTTACAATGAAATTCATCCCATTCGATATATATCGCTTTGTCGTAACTTTTCGTGTATATTGTATGGTTGTCGCCTCGGTGAATGCTATGTTCAGACTAAACTTGCCACGTCATGGTTGAAGTTAGCATAGGAAATAACCTTTCTAACATAAAATTTTGTCTGTAGAATTTGACAGCCTGCACCTACGAACATAAAACTTACACCAAGCGAGATCTATTGATTGTTTAGATTGAGGATCACTGACGAGGGTTGAGTAACCGAAACGTACATGTATGGTCCATGCTTCAAATTTATCCGTTTATAAATGATGCTATTGAATTTAAAGACGTTTCAAATTTGAACTACTTGGTAAGCGTCAATACTGGTGGACCAGGAGTCCCCGAGGGCACATGTAGCCAGGTTCGATCAACGTCGGTTGATCGTCTGTCTCTTCAAGGCATTCAAAACTTCCTGGTACTAAAATTCTTGAAATTTCTAAAACGTGGATCCTGTAGCATCATATCCCACCCATCCTGCTACATCTTTCGGTACATTTTTGACATAATAATTTCCACCCTCTTTGGCCATATTTCATTGTTTAGATTGAGGATCACTGATGAGGGTTGAGTTTCCGAAACGTACATGTCTGGTCCATGCTGCAAATTTATCCGTTTATAAATGATGCTATTGAATTTGAAGACGTTTAACATAATATCAAATTTCGTAAAAGATGTAAAATAGTCAAACCTACATTTTTTGATTTCAAAATTAAGTTGCATAAAAAGCAGATGAAAGAGATACTAAATTATCTGTCTTCTCTAGACCACAATTTTCGCTTAGAACCATAAAACACCCAATTTGATATATTTACCGGTTTTTACCTATTATAAACGTATATTGCCATCCTGTTGAAGAATTTACATGTGATATTGCAGCTCCATTGCTCGTTTAGCAAATTTCTGGAATATTTTTTAATGTTTCCCATTGATAACTACTTTTCGATTTGTATTCGTCTTTCACAAGTTGATCTAAACACGAAAGGATGGGTTCTCATACAGAACTATGTAGCAGAATCCACGGCAAAGACAGTAACACCTAAACGCGGAAACACCGAGTGGACAAATACAAAGAAATAGGAAAGGGACAAATAAAACCTAACACCAAAGACGGCATCAAAACATTTACCCCTCGGTCGGACTCCTCGGGTGATAACATTACATATCAATCAGTGTGTTGTTTGGTCATTGCGTTTTGCTTTCTTGTTTGTATTGTCATCATACAGTGAGGAGGTTATTTTAAACAACCATTGTACGTTCCTCGAGACTTAATGGTAACCACAAAAGTGGGAGGGTTGTGCAAACGTAATCCGAATAACTACACCATTTGCTACTGTGGGGGCGGTTGACCGTCCAAAATCAGCACCGATTACCCATTGGTCTCGTTAGTTTATGTGAAGGCTTTTGCGTTTATATATCGTATTTGATGTTCCTTGTCCCTTTTGTGCTTGTCTACTCTATGTTTATTCAAAAGAATAATTGCTATTTTGCTGTGGGTGCTGCAACCGAGCATTGTTGGATATCTTCTCTCTTTTACATAGGGCGTTTTGCTGTAGGTGCTGCAACAAAGTGTTGCTGGAGATCCCCTGATTTCTTCCACTTCAACCAATGAGACCAATCGGCTACAGGTACGGTCATCTGACACCTTATCAGTAGATGTTGTCGCCACCCGGACTACAAGAGAAAATCCCTCCCACTTGTCAGGTTACCCGACGATCTCGAAGAATGTAGAAATTGTTGTGTGATAAAGAACAAAGGCCTAAGTAACGAACAGATTAATGTTAAACGTCTTCAAATTGAATAGCATCATTTAACAACAGATAAATTGGCAGCATGGACAAGACATGCACGTTTCGGGTACTTGACCCTCGTCAGTGATCCTCAAATCTAAACAATGTTACAAGCCAAAAAAGTATGAAAGTTGTTATGTCGAAAAAGCGTACCGAAAGACGTAGCGTACCGAAAGATGTTGCTTGTTACTTTAAAAGCGAGTTCATAGTCACTTGTAAGTTGACAGTATTTGCTGTGCCCTGTTTCTATATTTTAAGAGTATGTGTCGCCAGAATGCAATAATTTTTGCAGGCTTCGAAATCACTGCAATTTCATTCTAAATTATATTATGTATCTTTAACAAAATATAATTTCTGACACCTCTTATGGATCGGAGACGAGATATCACTGTTTCATATAAAAGGTTGAGTTGGTGCAGCGTCGTGCATTGTTGGAGATCCCCTCCTTTCTTTTATCTTTCTATCGTATGAAATAGGATATAATCAAAGATAACATAGCTCGCCGTAGCAGGTTTTTGTAAAAAAAAAATTCAAATAACTTCTAAAATACGAAAAGAATTGTCATGGAGAGACTATGCATCTAATATAAGTCTTATCTAAGAGAGTACTTTAGAGAGCTAAAGATAAAGCCAAAGTATAAGTAATTAAAAAGTAGATTAATCGTTAAAGTCAATTTCACTAAGCTAATGGTTATTGTCTCAAAAGAAAGGTCTTGGTAATAATAGATATATGCATGAAATATAAAAGATGTATAAAAGTCTTTTCCCTTATAGTTAGAGATGGTTTTACAAACGTAGGTCAAGTCCAAGGTCAAGGTCACTAGGTCAATGGACATTGTATCAAATAAAGGGTCCCATCATATAGTACCTACATGTAAAATTATCAAATCCCTACCCCTAATAGTAGAAGAGGTATAGCCCAGCTTATTTTGTTTTAAATAAAGGTCAAAGTCAAAGGTCAAGGTCACTAGGTCAACGAAAGATCCCATCACAAGGAATCTACGCATGAAATATCACTAGGTCAAAGGTCATGGTCTCAAATAAAAGTTCTCGTCACAAGGTATCTTCATGAAAAATATCAAAACCCTACCCCTTATAGTTCAAGAAATAGCCAAGGTTACAGTTTTTGAAAAGTAGGTAAAAGTCCAAGGTCAAGGTTACTAGGTCAAAGGTCATGGTCTCAAATGAAAGGTCTCGTCATAAGGTATCCACATGAGAAATATCAAAGCCCTACCCCTGATATTTCAAGAAATATAGCCAAGATTAAAGTTTTTGAAAAGTTCATGGTCAAGGTCAAAGGTCATGGTCTCAAATGAAAGGTCTCGTCACAAGGTATCTATCTACATGAGAAATATTAAAGCCCTGTCCCTTAAAGTTCAAGAGATATAACCAAGGTTAAAGTTTTTGAAAAGTTGGTCAAAGTCCAAGGTCAATGTCACTAGGTCAAAGGTCGTGGTCTTAAATGAAAGGTCTTGTCACAAGGTATATACATGTGAAATATCAAAGCCTTACCCCTTATAGTTCAAGAGATATAGCCCAGGTTAAAGTTTTGTTTTCCGGCGACGACGACGACGCCGAAGGTATGGCATTAGCTCTCCTCTCTGGACTTTTTCGTCCCGGCGAGCCAAAAATCTTAACACAAATTATCAATAGAAAATTAATTCATTCTATCATTGTAGAATTGGTCTGAATTGATGGTGAACTTGTACACTGAACGTAATAGGTATGATGAGGAAAATATGAATACAAACTAAATCTAAAGTTTTTAGGGTATTATATTTTATTTTATTTAATCCTTATTGTTTGCTTTGATGCACTGAAATAAACAAATATTTTGAATCGTAGTTAAGAGCCATATGAATTGATTGAATTGGAAACGTAAGTGTGATAATTCCCCCTGTGTATTGATTGGATCATTTTTATTGTTCCAATTCCTGTTTTCCTATTCAACTAGTTTTTTTGATACGATGCACTTGAAAAGAGCAGAAACTTTTGACAACAAGAAAATACTACTTTCATAACATGTTCCTCATAGGTCTAATTTGTGAATGGACAAAAGACCGAAACAGAATTTCGATTAAGTGGCGACTTTTAAAGTTTGTATGTCATCTTAGCGTAACATGAGGTACCATCGTAATGAGTGACTATAAGGTTATCTCTTAAATTTTGTCGAATCAGGAACCGCAAAGGAATCCTGTGATGATATATTATTAGGTTCCATACATACATTCGCATAAGATCTTGATAAAATCATTCCGTTTACTCTTTGAGATAAATAATTGATGCGTTTTTTGGCACGCTAGAAATGGAAAATGTAACATATCTCGACACGAGCAGCCAGAGCTTTGTTACTCAGAAAATAAACGAAAGTATAGTTCCTCCAAGCCTACAGTTTCTGTTCGGATCTGGTGGGAATATCATTGCTATAGTGATTCTTTTTGTTACATCAAAACGACACAAATGGAAGCCGTTCCAACGACTGGTATCAGCACTTGCATTAACTGATTTATATGGAAATATATTGGTCTATCCATTTGTTATAAAACGTTACGCATCGGACTTTACATACGATTTCCCGTACGCTTTGTGTCAGCATATTACGTTCACGTTTTCTTTCGCTTTTCTTGCATCAGCAATGCTAGTCATGATGATGTCATTAGACAGATTCCTCGCAATTTTGTTTCCTTTTGTGTACAATGTACCAAGGAAAATTCTGCGGACTCATTTGCTAATTATAACCACTTGGTTATCATCAGGAATCATATCCATCCTTCCCATTGCAGGAGTGGGGAAGGTTAAATTGTTTTATCCAGGTTCGTGGTGTTTTATTGACTATGCCAATAAAGAGAACTATGGTGAAATAATGACTTACATCTATGCCATAATTGGCATTGTTGTTTTCATTCTTACACTTTCTTTGAACGTTTGTGTTATTTTTGCTATAAGTCGCAAAATTTACGTTCATCGAAAAAGACTTGGCTCACAGAAAAGATTAAAATCAGACATTTATGTTATTTTTTTCTTGCTTGCCATCGTCATTGTCTTCAGTATATGCTGGATGCCCTTGATGGTAAGTTATCTATTAAGGCATCATGTCTAGCTACGTCAGTGAAGGTACTAGTATCAAAGTCTTTCATTTGCCTTAAAGAGTTTGCCCTCAACTAATGAAATAAAAAAATAGATCTACATGGCACATACATGAATCAAACATATTGTTTTTTGAATTATTATTTTCAGGTAAACATGATAAAAAGTATTAATAACCCTCATTCGAAGGAGGACAAAACAGAGCTCTTTGTCATTCGATTGGCTATAGCAAATTCAAACATCAACCCTTGGATCTATATTTTCTTGCGGAAGGAAAACCTCAAGCTTGTAGAACAATTATTTAACCATTGGCGAAGACACGGAGCAGAGCAATCTGAACCCTCTGCTACAACAAATAATACCTCCAATGAATCAAGAACAGATATTTAGTCTTTCTGTCGTGATAGATAATTTTCCTTGATAAAGGGATGTTTTTCAAATGCGGAAGATTTTATATACAGTTCTTCATATGGACAAATGATTTCCGGTGTCGTCATCGATAAAATGTTATAAATGCTAGATTTAGAACTGTATGGACACTACAAAATTTGAACATCTTTTTCGTTGATTTTTGCTAGATTATTGAAAAATAATATAGTTTCCATTGAGCATGCTTTTGAGAAATGAAATAAATTTCTTTTTACCTAGCTCAAGCAAACTGCAAATTAAATTGTTTTTGTTACAGAGATTCGCCCTTCGTTCGTCGAAAACGAATGGCTAGACCAAAATGCTCTTGCTTTGATCTGTTATTTAAGTACTAATACCAGTCTCTAGAACGGTTTCCATATGTGACACTGAAAAAATCACCAGACTCACAATGACTATAATATTTCCAACAGATCTTAACAAAAACAGTATATATACGTATAGAATGCTTGAAGGATTTGAATGATGTCTTGGTGTCAAAGAATAAAACCTTGTTTCGGTTACCACTATTTTATTATCCAAATTCGTAATTCTAAGAAGTATCTGTATACTGCTTTTGCACGAATGTATTATTAAGTGCATATATTTTTCATACAAGGCAGGTTTTGATTCTTTTCTGACATCGATGATAAAGATAATTCTAACTTCCGCAAATTTTCTCCCCAAATGATTATATTGACAAATACTAACTAATGCGATATCAGAGGATAAATGAAGGTATGGTGAGATAAGGAAGATCCTGACGACAATCTAAACAGCACTCACAATAGAGCACAAATTGAGCATCGACGGACCCCTAGCAAGCTAGAGGTGACACCAGGTGCAAGGGAGGAGTAAACATTCCCTGTTTGGTTAGCCGTATCCGCCATCGAGGTTCACGCACGAAAATGAAAACAATATCTACAAAACATGTACTGTCTGAGGTTATGTATTTAGATAGTGTTATGGCAACCATTATGAGTCAAGTAAACCTTACTCGCAATACGACATATATAATGTGAAAGGTAAAATAGCAACAAGAAGGTTGTTTACAGACATGTGATTCATTTGGATGTGATCGAAAGACAAGAATGCATATTGCTATGTAGAATGATTTCCGTGTTTTGTTGATTTAACATTTTTATGGCTTCTTTTGTCAGTTTATTATGAGTTTTATGTATTGACTTAGCCGCAGAAACGGCCAACGACACTTGGATATTTGGTTGGTAGGGGTGTGTTGGCAGCAGGAAAGTACATTGAACAAACCCGGGACCCAAATTTAGGATATGGCCGGCACGAATCGGCAAATTTTCTGGGGGATTATTGACTGTGTCTCACTCAAATAAAATAAAACTAAACGATCGGCAATCATATTTTACTTTGTTAAGCTTTAATATCAATGATACGGCCGGGATTCTACTTGCCTCCGCTTCGTCTCTTCGAATTCAAGCGCCATGTTGTAAGTTTACACTCATGCGTCAGGTCAAACATGTGACACCACGAGGTTGTTTCCATAACAACGTCCATTCATATGGGGATGGTCAATAATCCCCCAGAAAATTTGCCGATTCGTGCCGGCCATATCCTAAATTTGGGTCCCGGGTTTGTTCAATGTACTTTCCTGCGGCCAACACACCCTACCAACCAAATATCCAAGTGTCGTTGGCCGTTTCTGCGGCTAGTATTGACTTAAACTTCGAATTTGAAATTCACTCAGTCCTTCAGCAGCTTCCTACTGACCATTGAATCATGTAGCGTAATGTCCTTTTAACTGAAATTTACAGTCTATATTGTAGATGCCGTCAGGAAAATTATGTCTCCCCCCAACGGGGAGGAGACATATTGGTTTTGCCTTCGTCGTCCGTCTGTTCCGTCTGTCCGTCCGTCCGTCCGTCTGTCACACATCGTGTCCGGGCTATATCTCTTGAACCGTTTGCCGGATCTCTTTCATATTTTATTATAATTATTGTTGCTTATAACCCGAAGGTTACACATCACCTTGACCCGAGGTCATGTGACCAAGGTCAAGTTCTGTTAGTGCATTTTAATGAAATTATGAATACATTCCTGTCAGGGCTAATACTCTTTAACCGTTTACCGGATCACTTTCATATTTTAGTATGTTGTTGCTTATGACCTAAAGGTTTCACATCACCTAAACCCAAGGTCATGTGACCAAGGTGAAGGTCATATAGTACATTTTTAATGAAATTGTACATGCATTCCTGTCCAGGCTATATCTCTTGAATCATTTGCTGGATCACTTTCATATCGAAGTATGTTGTTTCTTATGACCCATAGGTTTCACATCACCTTAACCCTAGGTCATGTGACCAAGGTCAAGGTCACTTAGTGCATTTTAAATGAAATTATGCATACATTCCTGTCTGGGCTATATCTTTTGATCCGTTTGCCGGATCACTTTCATATTTTAGTATGTTGTTGCTTATGAAAAGAAGGTTACACATCACCTTGACCCAAGGTCATGTGACCAAGGTCAAGGTCACTTAGTGCATTTAATGAAATTATGAATACATTCCTGTCAGGGCTTATACTTCTGAACCCTTTGCCGGATCACTTTCATATTTTAGTATGTTGTTGCTTATGACCTCAAGAATTCACATCACCTTAACCCAAGGTCATGTGACCAAAGTCAAGGTCACATAGTACATTTTTAATGAAATGGTACATGCATTCCTGTCCGGGCTATATCTCTTGAATCATTTTCATATTGTAGTATGTTGTTTCTAATGACCAATAAGTAACACATCACCTTACCCAGGTCATGCGACCAAGGTCAAGGTCATTTTTAATTTATTTTTAATGAAATTATGCATACATTCCTGTCCGGGCTATATCTCTTGAACCTTTCATCCGATCACTTTCTTATTTTAGTATGTTGTTCCTTGTGACCCAAGGGTTTCACATCACCTTGACCCAAGGTCATGTGACCAAGGTCAAGGTCACGTAGTACATTTTTAATGAAATTGTGCATACATTCCTTTTTGGGCTATATCTTCTGAACTGTTTGTCGGATCACTTTTATATTTTAGCATGTTGCTGCTTATGACCGGAAGGTTACACATCACCTTGACCCAAGGTCATGTGACCAAGGTCAAGGTCACTTAGTACATTTTTAATGAAATTGTACATGTATTCCTGTCTGGACTATAACTATTGAACCATTAACCTGATCACTTTCATGTTTCAGTATGTTGTTCCATATAACCCGAGGTTAACCCAAGGTCAAGTGACAAAGGCCAAGGTCACTTACTACATTTTTAATGAAATTGTACATATATTCCCGTCTATGCTTTACTGGAATGCTTTCAAGTTTTAGTATGTATTTGCTCATGACCAAAAGGTTTTACCTTGACCCATGGTCATTTGATCAAGGTCAAAGTCACTTAGTACATTTTAAAGAAATTGTACATGCCATCCCGTTGGGGCTGTATCTCTTTTAACTCATTATCAGATTACTGTCATATTACAGTATGTTGTTGCTTATTACCTAAAGGTTTCACATCACGTTGACTCAAGGTCATGTGACCAAGGTCAAGGTCAATTAGTATATTTTAAATGAAACTGTATTTGTTACGTGTATTATTTCCAGGCTTAATCTTTTGAACCTTGATCAGATCACTTCATATCTTAGTATGATGGTGCTGATGACCCAAAGGTTTCAAATCACCTTGATCCAAGGTCATATGACTAAGGTCAAGGTCAAATATTACATTTTCAATGGAATTGTAAATGCTATCGAGTCTGGGCTATATCTGTGGAATCGTATACTGGAACACTCCGATACTTGCTGTTGCTCAGGATTGGAAGGTTTCTTATCATCCTGACCCAAGGTCATGTGCCCAAGGTCAAGATCATTTAGTTCTTTTTAATGAAATTGTACATACTAATCTTTTCTGGGCTATATCTCCTAAACCCTTCTTACAACTGTTTTCATATTTTTGTATGTTGTTTCCCAGGACTAAATGTTTCTTATGACATTGTCTTAAGGTCACATGATTAAGGTCACTTCTTACTTTGGTAATGAAATTGTATATGCTAATCATGTCCAGGCTGAAATTGTCTATGCTTATCATGTTTAGGCTTTATATTTTGAACCGTGTATCCAATCACTAATTCAGTTTTTTGTTGTTCATGATCCATACAATGTAGGTTTCAGATCACCTATATCCAAGGTCATGCGACCAAAGTCAATTCCACTTAATATGCTTATAATGAAATTGCATATTATGCTAATCATGTTTGGGCTTTACCTCAAACAATATAATGAATCACTTTCATGTTTAGTATGATGTTCCCCATGCCTCAAAGGTTTCACATCATCTTGGCCCAAGGTCAAAGTAACTTACATGGAGGGGGGAGACATCTGTTTTTTTTTCTGAAAATTATTTGATTTAATTCACTTTTGCTTTTGTATGGTGGTATACTTCTGCCTCCTACATGCGAGATCTTTTAGTACAGATTATTTTAAGATGCAAGATAATTTTATTGACAGGCGAGATTATTACGTCGATACGTTAGATAATCATGTTGACACCACCATATGTTTGACATTAAGTTCTAGAGTACCACTGGCGAGGAATTGATACCCGAAACACGCATCTAGTCTAATAAAACTAGTACTATGGAACATATTTTTCAATAATGACAATTTCTACAAGTTTTTGAAACGTTTTTGTAAAGTGTGATGGGTTTTGAAAACGGTTTTTAAGGTTCTTTATTATGGAAGGTGATTTGAGCAACATTTCTATTCGTGTTGCTAACATTCTTATTCGTCTTGTTTATATTATAATTCATTTTGTTTACTTCCTTCGTAAGGTACTATTTTAACTATACTCTTTACATTGTTATTTCTTTTGCTTTTATTTATTGCAATTCCTCTTTATTCAATTCCGTTCGTCTATTTACATTCGTTTTCTATGCATCTAGCTTGTACTGCTATTGTAGTTGACATAGTTAATATGATTGCAAGACGAATATAATTGTGGCCCAAACCCCCTTCCATACTTTATTGTGTTATGAAAGAAAATGAAAGTAAGGTGAATGATATTGGTCAAAACAGTCCGTCTGAGTTTGATTCCAGAAGGATAACATCCCGTAGCATGACAATACGCCATTTTAAGGTTATTGACGACATCTGGGATAGGGGGCAACGCTTCCTCGTTACGCGATGATACACTTCCGGATTTTTGCGAGTGTAATACAAACATCTTTTTCGAAGGCGATCTTAGAAAGCGTATAAATAAACTTTTTACGCACTTGATAGCATAATTTCAGGTATAATATGAATCTTTAATAGTAAGGAAAGCATATTCATAAATAAAATACAACAGTTCAATTTACTAAATGATAATAAATATCCTTATCAATAGCGCTGTATTTTCAGTTTTAACACAGATCATTGACAATTTTGGGGATACTATCTAGCAAGGGAAAATATAAGTTCAATAGGATAAGCGAGTTCTGTCCAAGCTTTTCCCTTTTCGTTCTCTCTTTCTACTTAATGTGATCCAAAAAAAGGGATGGGTGGTGTAGTACTAATGGCAGCGCCCCAGTATGGATCAGGCCCATTTTTTAAATAGTAGACATTTCAAACAAAAAAGAATGTACATGAAAATAAATTATAGACAGATAAGAATTTATGATAAATATTGGTTTATATAGTATAGTATAGTATAGTATAGTATAGTATAGTATAGTATAGTATAGTATAGTATAGTATAGTATAGTATAGTATAGTATAGTATAGTATAGTATAGTATAGTATAGTATAGTATAGTATAGTATAGTATAGTATAGTATAGTATAGTATAGTATAGTATAGTATAGTATAGTATAGTATAGTATAGTATATTGATCGAATGCATGATACAGCATATAGATAATAAATCATGACAATATAGATACAATAATCAAGGTCAAGACACATAAGTAGACAATACAATAAATTAAATATCTTTCCTGATATGAAATGCTTTCATGATAAATTTACCTAAATTACACAATTCTTTTGTATTTTTAGAACTTAGTAATTGAATTAATTTAAAGACAGAGGGGGGACGATAGTAATATAGTTTCGAAAACTGAATTCTTAAATCATTATATGCAGGACATTTTAACATAAAATGGAATTCATCTTCTATATCTTCTTTACAAAATGAGCAAATACGTTTATCAAATGGTATATTTTTATAACGACCAGTTTCTATAGCCATGCAATGAGAGGATAAGCGTAACTTACAGATTAACTTTTTATACTGCATATAGATAGGTTTACACAAATATTCTTGTAAAGTAACATGATCAATCAAATGCCTGTACTTTGAACATTTTGAAGAGGAATTAATATCAGACAGTATATTCTGGTTGTAAATATCAATTAAACGTTGCTTGACAATAGCTAGAATATGATTTGATTCTGAATAATTACAATTAGCACCAATTAAGTCATTCAAACCAATTTCTGCAAAAGTTTATAAACATCACTGTCCCAGTTTTTACAATTTGGTTTATCACTTATTTCTTTACACAAATAATCAAAGCAACTTTTCAATATACAATTTTTTGTTGAAAAAAGCTTAAAGAAATATTTAATGATTCTGATTTTCCTTATACATATCATAGGAAGCCTTTCCAATTCACAGTAAATCATACAATTTGGTGTAGATCTTTTAACGCCCAGAATGTTTTTACAAAAATCTAAATGAACCTTTTCTATATCTGGGGCAGAATGACACCCCCAAATTTCACATCCATAAAAAGCAATACTAGAAACATAGGTATCGAACAATGACAACAATGATTGTGATTAAAATTCATTCCATTACATTTCCTTTTTAGTGAAAACATTGCTTTTCTACTTTGCAGAAATAGCTTTTTCTGTGTCTTAAGAAACTTACCATTATAATTAAGTAGGATACCAAGATAACAAAATTCATCAACTACCTCTAGCTTAATATCATTATAAAACCAATTTTCTTCTTGTTTTATATAACCACCATTTCAAAATACCACAATTTTTGTCTTTTCTACATTAACAGATAATGACCATTTAGCAGTGTATGTAGACAAAGAATTCAACATTGACTGTAAACCTGAAATACTTTGAGAGAAAATTATTATATCATCTGCATACATCAATAAGAAGAGTGACAGTGGGGTCACAGCCATTTTTCAAAAACTCCATCTCACAATGAAAATAATATCGGTGAAATTATCTCCCCTTGCAAGAGGCCGATATGATTAATGAAGGGTTCAGAAATGCTTCCATTTAGTGAAACACTAGTCTTAATATTACTATACAATGACTTTAAAATTTGAAGAATTTTACCTCTTATACCAAGTCTAGAAATTTTATCTAAAGTTTAATTCTATCAACTGAATCAAAAGCCTGTTTAAAATCTATAAAGCAACAATATAATAGCTATTCATAAATCTCATTACAAGAAATATCAACATTAAGTTCTTCAAAAACATCTTCTTGATCATCATCATTTTCATTATTCATTGTTTCGTCTAAATTTGTTTCACCACTTTAAGTTTTAAAATGGCTTGTGAATTCAGATAAAGATACCTTAGTTTTAACATTTTTCTTTTTCTTGAAACGAGAATAAAATTCTTTAGGGTTATGCTTCCTTATAGACTCAACCATATTGCTCTGACCAAATAAATATCTTCTCTTAACTTTACATTCTGTTTTCTTATATTCCCTCTTACATGTAAGCAACATAGTGTGATTTTCTGATGATTTACATGCATTGAAATTAAATAAAGCTTTTCTATACTCTCATACAGTTTCTTACATGTATCATTAAACCATGGTTTATGAATAAACACATTATCAATATTTCTATTACGTTGACCTGTATTTTGCGAAAACGAAAAAGGCGCCACTTTGTGAAAATCAGAAATAATTTCACTCAAATTGTTTACAAAAGAAGTAACACAATTATCAATACCTGTTTCATTGGTCAAATCATTATCAGTAATGCACTGATCTAATAAATATATTTCTGTTCTAATACTTCTTTACTTTCGTTCTTTAAGTCATCATTCCATCTAAATTTGACATGGGACGAACAAAAAGGTTCGTCATTGCTGGTATTATCAGAATTCAAAATAGCATTAAGTTCAATGTGAAGAGGTGCATGATCCGAATATGTATTGAAATTACAAACAATAAATTTGTGAATGTACTTAAAGATATCATAAGTTATTAAAACATAATCAAGTACACTGCTACCATTAGGACCACAATACGTAAAATCTTTTGAATATAGAGAATGTCTACCATTCATGATGCGCAGACCACTTTCAATACATAACTGTACTGTATTAACTTAACTCCGTACGTATTAACAGATTGATCTACACAGGTGCGCTCAGGTAAAAATTCGTCACCCTGATAATCAAGATAATTGATCCAGCTATTGAATACACTATCATGTATAACATCACAATCAATGAAATCTTTTAGATTGGCGCATCTTCCATTCAGATCACCTACAATCATAACTTTACCCTTTTCAGCATAAGTAGCAATTTGATTCTCCAGTTCAAAAAATATATCGCAATCATAATGCTTAAAATAGCAAACAAAGGAGGGGATCTCCAACAACACCAGGTTGTAGCACCCACAGCAAAAACCCAAAACACCCAATGCAAAAACACAAAGCAGACAAGCACAAAGAGACGCGCAAGGGACAAGGAACGTCAACACACAACACAGAAACATCAAACACAAAGGACTACACATAAACCAACGAGACCAATGGGCAACCGGTGCCGACTTAGGACGGCCATCTGCCACGGAAATAGCAGAAGGTATGGTTATCCTGTATTACGTGCGCACAACCCTATCACTTTTTCTGATTACCCAGAGGTCTCGAAGAACGTACAATTGTGATGTAAAACAACCTCCTCACTGTCAGATGACCACACACAAACAAGACCGCAAAACGCAGGGGCCCAAGCAACACAGATGAATATGTAAATGGATATAAAAAGAGGGCGTTCGTAATACAATCCGTGCTCTGCCGCCGCGAGCTCATGTATGTTATCACCCGAGGAGTCCGACTGACATTCAGAGAGGACAGGTGGTCAGGGCCCTGTCTTCTCTAAAGAGGTTTGGACAGGGCCCGTCATGGAGTCCCGTCTTCACAGTCAGTCAGAGTGCAAGTTTTAAGAATGCGCTTGTACAAGACTGTAGATTGGTCAAGTACCAAGCCTAGTGTCCGTCTGGTGACATTAGGATCATACCCATGGTATAAAAGGCGTTTGATGATTCTGACGCATTTTCGATAGTGATGTTGTCTATCTTTGATCCTTCTTATCTTGTTAATAATGTCACCATAAAATGCAAGTTGTGAAATACCCAAAGTAATATACTCTGTTGCCTGTATTGGTCCGAATTTCAGAAGAAGTTGACAATAATTTTTTGTAGAATTTCCAGAAAGTCTTTACTAGTTTGTGAAAGCGAAAACCTTGTCCTAAAATTTTCTTGGTAATTTGTAAATTTCTACTATGAAAATCCAAATCATCAGTACATGCTCTAGCATAACGGATGAGCTGTGAAATATAGATACCATAGGACGGTAATCTAGGAACATCACCGTCAAGCCAGGGGAAATTTACGATGTTAAATCCAAAATCATCTCTTTTGTCATACACACTTGTATGGATCTCTCCATTAGCAATTTTGATATTTAGGTCAAAAAATGGTGTTTCTGTGTTTGAAACGTTTGACTTGTTTAAAATCAATTCTTGTGGATGAATAAAATTTTTATATTTCTCAAAAACAGGATTGTCGATAGTAAGAATATCATTCAGGTATCTAGAAGTACTAATGAAACATTTCACATCATCATTTTTTCTTTGTTTTTGAAGATTTTGGATAAATTCCTTTTCATACGTGTATAAAAATAAATCTGCAACAAGAGGCGCACAATTAGTACCCATTGGAATCCCTACAACCTGCTTGTAGAGTTTCTCACCAAATCTTACATAAATTTTGTCCAAAAGGAAGGACAAGGCAATACACAGGTCACCACATGTCCATGATTTGTATGATTTGTAATCTGTGGCGGAAATGAAACCCTTCGATTCAGAAGTACAAATATAAGTTTTCCCCTCTCGATCAAAACACCATTTAATAAGTTTGGACAGTCGATCATTTATTTTGTCGTGAGGAAGCGTGGTGTACATATTAGAAAAGTCGTATGAAGATATCGTATTTGCTTCAAAATTTCTTGATTTCATTTTGTCAATCACATCCCCTGAATTTTTAATAGACCAAAAGAAGTTTACGCCATTCCTGTTCAGGAAGACTTATCAGGAGGCAAATAAACACAACATATGTACAAATCATCATCAAGACCAGAGATAGATTTACGAACTTTTAGCCATACAAATGTATCAAAACAACAGATACATACTCATTACACGTATCTCTTATAGCAATCATAATTCCCCCTCCCTGTTTACATTTCGTTTGTCTCATAGGAATAAATTTACATGAAAATTCAGGAATTTGAAAATCAAACTTATTTACAATCATATAGTTTATTTTCTAGCCCTCCATTAATGTTCCAACATAGAAATTTAATATTCGACTTAAAATTATTACAAGTCTCTTACTCTCTGAAATGCCCCGGACCCTCATGTCCCTCCTATCTGGAGCCCGTTCGCGCACGTTTCCTTTCCTGTTGAGACGGCGTTCCTCTACCAGAGGCACCTGTAGAACCCGCTCTCTGAGCCGGAGGTATGTACTCGGAGCCGTTTATAAATAATCTGTCTCTCACAAGTTTTACTTTATTCTTTTTCCTCCGTTCCTCCTTCATCATGGGGTATAGCGCCTTCCTCCTCTGTTCAATCTCCAATGGGAATTGCTCCTGGACCCAATAATTGGAACCCTTTAGTGGAGCTTGCTTCGTACGAGTTCACGGTCCTTAAAAAAGCTAAACTTAGCCACTATCGGACGCGGACGCTGGCGCTGGCCATCTCTAGATGCGTGTTTTCTTCCCACCCTATGAATCCTCTCAAATGAAATATCAGTACGTATTTTCATCGTATCGGTGAGGAAATCAATCAGAACGACATCGCAATCTTCTTCTTCTTCCTCAGGGATGCCAAAGAATAACAAGTTTCCCTCATGGACCTGCTTTGTAAATCCAGGATATCCTCTCGAATTTCGTCTCTCGAAATTTCAACCTCACTTTTCAGGTCTGCCACAGCTGATTCCGTATGCGTCACTCGTGTATTTGACGACCGGCTATGTGATTGTTTGTCGGTGATATCTGCCCGTAACCCGTCTAATAAATTACCATATCCATCTAAACACATCTCTGTTTCTTTACAAAATTTCTGTATATCTTTTATTTCTCTTTTGGCAGCACTTAAATCCGTTTCAGTTTTTCCAATACGGACTTCCAAATTTTCCAACTTTGTGACAATTCCCTCTATGCGTATCAATCTGCTATCGATATCATCGATTTTCCCAAGTTTAGCGTCCAAACTTTGTAACAATCTGTAAATCCCGTCAAGATCCTTTGTCATTAACGCTCTATCATCGATATTTTCATCATTCGCCACGTTAAGACTGTCAACTACGATATTACCGGTTTCATTTAAATTCTCATTCAAGCCGGCCATACTACCGGTATGTACACTGTGAACACTGTCGTGAGCACTCATCACTGGCGTAACGATCAAAAAGTAAACATGGAATAAAGTCAAAATTCCAAAAGTATAAGGTCCAAATTTAAGCATCAACATGTGAACATCTACATTATCTCCGCGCATAACAACTTTGGTAATGCAACTCAATCATTTTCCATCAAAATTCAACTGATATTAGGAGCTTCAAAATCACGTCTACTCAGGTGACTTGACCATTCACTCCTCCGCGTCATGTCATGCTTTCTTGAAATGTCAAATTGATCATTATTATGTATTTTTGTCACCTGTATATAGTACATTGGTAATCAATCAATATCAATTTACATTTATATCAAAAAGGAGCAAGGTTATAGTATCTTGACTTCTTACAGGTGCAACTCAGGGTAGATTAGTAACCTTAGAATCGACCCTACAGGAAATTTGGAGCCGCGCACTCTCTGTAATGTAAATGTACAAATCTAAATTCAAAAAATGAAAGAGGGCGCTACTGAAATGATTTTGGTTGCTCTGCAAGAAGCATCACTGATGAGAATTCAATATTCGAAACACGTGTCTGGTGCATGGAAATTGGTTTGGAATTTTCTTCAAGCAGGTATAGAGTTGGAACCCTAGCTTGAAAGGGAGTATGTGTAACGTTTAGAGGAGGCGGGGTGCACATATCCTCGTGATATTCCGACTGCAAATTGGTCAAGTGATGTGACAGCCTGGCCCGAAGTAGACCCCGGAATTTTTTTTTCCTACATCATGTTCACAAAGGAGCATGGAATGGAGTTTGTGGGTCAATACAGAACAAACAAGGCTTACTCATATATTGAAAAAACTAATTGATAATCCAGCATAAAATACATGTATGAAAATGTAACCAATCGCCAGAATATGAACAGTATTAGTAAGAGTCATTATATGTGTTAATTTAGTAAGTGAATTGGTCAGATCATGAGCAATCTAATTAAAGTTAGAAAATTAAACCATCAATCATGAAAGTTAAAGAATAAGTAAGTCAAATTTGAATTTGCAGGAATCTTTGATCAAGTATTGACAATTTATTAGCAAGAATTAAGCTATAGATAGTTAAGCATAATACTATTCAGAATACCATATTTTCAATTTTGTTACAGAACCCATACATTCCCCTCATCAGAAAGGTCTTGACAATAAAATTCCAGTAAATAATATAACCCAGTATATAAAACATGCAGATGTATCAAATTCAGCACAGTGGGTCAAGAAGATTGCATAATGCACAAGCGACAATAACAATATCATATACCACTAGTAGGCAGGAAATCGAAATTTCGTTCTTCAAAAAAATGAAACTTCTTCATACGGCCCATTGCCTGCTCTACATAAATTTCACTTGTGCACTAGGCATCTGCAATGACCCAACTGTGTTCAGGTTAATGACCACAGTAGCTTGAACTGACATAAGGTCCTCCCTAATCTTAAAACCCCGATCTGCCATCACTTGGTCAAAGGGGTCCAGCAAGTTCAAAAAAGCACATGCGCCAGTAATCCAGGTCACAAATATCAAATGAGTTAAAGAAGATCCTGACGACAATCTCAACAGCACTCACAATAGAGTACGAAATTTAAAAACATCGACGGACCCCTAGCAAGCTAGAGGTGGGACCAGGTGCCCGGGAGGAGTAAGCATCCCCTGTTGGCTAGCCGCACCCGCCGTCGATGTTTATGAAACTAACAAGAGTGTCAGATATTTGAAACCTGAAGACTATGCCATGGACAAGTAGGGCCATTCGTAGACGCATCAGAACCAAAAGAAATTCATGATCTATTGGCAATTTCTGTGATGGACCCGGTCTACCATAATATGTGGTACTATCCACCTCAGACCTATATCTGTCAGAAGTTTCCTTTCCCGTTTGCTTGTCAACCCTCTAATATTGCATTCAACAAACTTTAACGGCCAAGTGAACAAATATAAGCTGAAAAACTCACAGTTCTGAATAACAATGTAAAAATTGGCATCGGCATCACGGGTTAATTGTACAGACGCAAAGGAGATACAAAAGCCTGAAAAGGATGCACATACATGTATATCATTAACAATTTCAGCATGTTCAGAGGGCATAGAAGGGACACCATGCAAGTCTCTATGTTTACGCTTAATTGGTGATATCTGAGTAGCATTGTCGCTTATGGTCAGAAAAAGCGTAGGGCTTTGACATCTAGATGTCCGTTCACCATCGACAAATTGATGGACACATGCCCTGTTTTATTTTTTGATGTCATATCTCTTGAAGTTTTGGATCTTTCGGCAGACCATTAAACTGCAGATGTTCAACATTTTAAAATTAAGTTGGGGAATCCGACGGTCATTATTATATTCTCTGATTGAACATCGTTCATTGCCACCCATGGTACGACAGTCAAAGTGGAGAAACAGGAAACCAAAAGTTGAATATTGAAGCAGAAGTAGAAGCAGAGACTGGGTCGGTAGAGCCAGAAATGAAATATGGAATAGTCTGTAAATAAAAATGATAAAAAAGTTATATAACTAATAATACGGTGCATCTGGTTCTTAATGAATTTAAAAGAATTATCAGTCACTTTCATTTATTTTCAACAAGCAAACAAAGTTTAAAACACTGTCAAATTAACAGATAACATTAGTAGTTATAACACACTTGTTTCGTCTGTCCGCGGTTTAAGGAACGAAACTGCAAGTAGATAAAAGTTGTCGTTTCTTTGTTGATAACATAAACAATCGGTCATTCGTATTGAAATGATTAATTCTTTCCATCAATAAATCTACTTACCTCTGACGTATCTGTCAATTAATTATTTCATACCCAACTGTATAAAATAGCATTTTTAAAAGTATTTTGACGACGACGGCGACATAACTGCACACTGGCGATCTCCATTTTGTGTAGCGCGCGCAGCGACGTCATTACTTCATAGATGGCGTCAATAACCTTATAGTGGCGTATTGAATTCTGTTAATTGTTACCTTGACATTTGATCTCTGACCTTGACAATCAAAATGGGTTTCTGACATACAAAGTTTAATTATTATACTGAGTAATGTCAACAAATCTGACAAGCCCCACCCAATATTGGCTACCGAGACAAGGTGACCTTTCGATATTTTCTTGGCAATGGGGATGCGCAATTTTTAAGGAGACAATGGAGTCATTCACAATTTAAAGTATTCGATGGGTAATGAACGGAATAATGCTTAAAGGATTGAAATTAGGCGTATTGATCATTAAAAGCATTTGTTTGTGTTTTATTATAAAAGAAAAAAATTTGAACTAGGGTCATGTTTGGGAGTATCTACCCTTGATTAGAAAAAAAAATCGATCGCATGAAAACGAATTGGTAAAGTTTTGATATTTCAATTAATTTTAATGAAATATATTTGTAGAAATGTTTGGCTAATTGATATTTGATGCCCAGTCCTTCTATTGAAAAATTTGCTTAAAACTGAAATTTTTGCATAGAGTTAATTGTTAAACGTCTTTAAATTCAATAGCATCATTTAAAACCTGATAAATTTACAGCATGGACCAGACATGCACGTTTCGGGTACAAAATCCTCGTCAGTGATCCTCAGTCTAAACAATGTAATATGGCCAAAAAGTATGAAATTATGATTGTCCAAAAATGAACCAAAGGACGAAGCAGAATGGGTGGGATATGATGCTACAGGACCCACGTTTTAGAAATTTCAAGAAATTTTGTAACAGAAAATTTCAAATGCGTTGAAGAGACAAACGATCAACCGAAGTTGATCGAACTGCGATCGAAATTCGTCTCGTCGGTTTATGTGTAGTCTTTTGTGTTTGATGTTTACATGTCGTGTGTCTCTTTTCCGGCTCGTGCTGTACTCGTCTTTTGTGTTTTTGCATCGGAGTGTTTTGGTGTTTTGCTGTTGATGCTGCAGCGGGGTCTTGTTGGAGATCTCCTCCCTTCTTTGCTACATGTGCCCTCGGGGATTGTTGGTCCAACAGCAGTGACACTCACCAAGTAGTTCAAATGTTAAACGTCTTTACATTCAATAGCATCATTTAAAACCTGATAAATTTACAGCATGGACCAGACATGCACGTTTCGGGTACTAAACCCTCGTCAGTGATCCTCAGTCTAAACAATGTAATATTGCCAAAAAGTATGAAATTATGATTGTCCAAAAATGAACCAAGAGACGTAGCAGAATGGGTGGGATATGATGCTACAGGACCCACGTTTTAGAAATTTCAAGAAATTTTGTAACAGAAAATTTCAAATGCGTTAAAGAGACAGACGATCAATCGAAGTTGATCGAACTTGGCTACATGTGCCCTCGGGGACTCTTGGTCCACCAGCAGTGACACTCACCAAGTAGTTCAAATGTTGAACGTCTTTAAATTCAATGTTAACTTTAAGGGTCCATACCTCTTACAGTTACCTTTTTCAACAAACAAATTGGTCAATTTTTTCAATAAATGTTTACATCATAAATATGCTATGATTTCAGAGCTCCACAGTCAATGAATGGGTGCCCCGATTACTTCTCATTACCCATTGAATATCTCAAGATTAGTGTTTTTTTTTTCTTTTAATTTTTGAATCGGTCGTTTAAAAATGCTGCCAAAGGGACTCGGACGTACTCAGACTGCACGCTGCATCACAGACTAATTAATGCCATCGGAAGAAATCATCATACTGAAATATTGTCACAGTTTTTAACTGGTGACTTTTTGACATGTTCAATCACTTTTATAATAAGACATTTTTTGGTCTATCAAACCGTTTAAAGTATGAAGGAATAGAATATCATGCTCTAAACAAGGACGGAAGTGCTGGAGGATTTCGGGAAATGACAGTTTCCGTTTATTATTGGATTCAACAAATTCATTCCCATTCGATCGTGATAAAAAATGCTGTTCCCTCAGTGAAGAAATACGTTTTTTCCTTAAATGAGCCCTGGGAATGGAAAATACAACTTATCTCGACACGAGCAGTCAGAGCTCTGTTACTCAGAAAATAAACGAAAGTATAGTTCCTCCTAGCCTACAGTTTCTGTTCGGATCTGGTGGGAATATTATTGCCATAGTAATTCTTTTTGTTACTTCAAAACGACACAAATGGAAGCCGTTTCAACGACTGGTATTCTCACTTGCATTAACTGATTTATGTGGACATTTGTTGGTCTATCCATTTGCAATAAAACGCTACGCATCGGATTTCACATATGAATTCACATACGCCTTGTGTCAGCACATCGCATTTATGATTTCTTTCGCTTTACTTGCATCGGCAATGATAGTATGGTGATGTCATTAGACAGATTCCTTGCCATTTTGTTTCCTTTTGTGTACAATGTACCAAGGAAAATTCTGCGGACATATTTTCTAATTATAACCAGTTGGTTATCATCAGGAATCATATGCATCCTTCCAATTACAGGAGTGGGGAAAGTCAAATTGTTTTATCCAGGTTCGTGGTGTTTTATTGACTATGCCAGCAAAGAGAACAATGGTGAAATAATGACTTACATCTATGCCATAATTGGCATTGTTGTTTTTATTCTGACACTGTCTTTAAACGTTCTTGTTATTTTTGCTATAAGTCCGCAAAATCTACGTTCATCGAAAAAGACTCGGCTCACAGAAAAGATTGAAATCAGACATTTATGTTATTTCTTTCTTGCTTGTCATCGTCATTGTCTTCAGTGTATGTTGGATGCCATTAATGGTAAGTTAATTATTAAGGCATCATGTCTAGCTACTTCAGTAAAGGTACTAGCATCAAAGTTTTTCATTTGCCTATAAGAGTTTGCCCTCAACTAATGAAATGAATAATATGTCTATATGGCACATATATGAATCAAAAACATTGTTTTTGAATTGTTATTTCCAGGTAAACATGATAAAAAGTATTAATAACCCCCACACGAAGGACGACAAAACAGAGCTTTTTGTTATTCGGTTGGCTGTAGCAAATTCAATCATCAACCCTTGGATCTATATTTTGCTGCGGAAGGAGAACTTTACATTTGTTGAGCAGTTATTTAACAAATGGCGTAGACACGCAGAAGAGCAATCTCAACCTTCGGGTACAACAACACAGCACCTTCATGATACTACTTTTGAACCGAGCACAGATTATACTTTTTCATGAGGCTGGCTAATCTCCAACATTATAGATTATTTTCCTGGATAAAGCGTTGGTATGTTTTTTATGGATGACTTTCAATGAAAAAATGATATCCGGTACCTGCACGGATAGAAACACATCAAGAGCGGTAAAGGCCACTTCCTGGAAAAAGCACCACTTAAAAGGATTATATTTTTGTGCTTCATCTTAGTTCCCTTTACGTGTAGACTGTTGAAAAAAGAGAGATAATTGAAACTTATTTTGCTTAGTCTGCATCGTTCGTCGTCTGTTTTCAACTTGATAACTGGTATATATGATTAACTGAAGGTCCCTTGCCGAAATGCTGTCCGGGATCCAGATTCCTTCGAGGTGGATCCAATGTGGGGACAAATAGGTAGCTCTTTTAGAAAATTCTCATTATTGATCCTAGCCGTCTCACACGTTATTTCTGTTTGTTTATTTTTTGTGTTCGTCAGGGCTTCAATTCCACCCCATAGATCGCTGTTGCGCGAGCCGATTGTGTATCATAATCGCATGTTCCCGGACAATAATGAGGTGAAATCTTTCATACATCCATTTCCTTCCTTATTATCAAACTGAAATATGCTTTAATGCCGATAAAATTCCTTGTATAAGTCCCGCTATCCGCCGATAAACAGTTCGGTTGTTTTGAAAACCGTGCCAGCCGCCACTTCCTCTACATTGTGGGAACATCCGCTTTCTGTCTGAAAAAATGTATTTCACTCGTTTGATGTTTAATCCACGCTACAATATATGCATTAAGTCCTGCGGACTAAATCAGCATGGTATACCACAACAGTTGGTGAATGTAGTAACCTTCCATTCACATACTACATGTAGTTTGTGCTACGTTATGGGTACATTTCAACAATTCATGTTTTATGCGGATTCTCGGGTCGATTATCAAAGAAAAATTGAGCAATCAACATTTGGTGAATTCTTAAACCAAGGACCTGAAATACAAACTAAGGCAATCATTTTGTAAGAAAAATCAGAAAACCGTAAAAGCAATAACAAAACAAAAAACATCAAAGGCACAGAAATCGAGGTGAAAACTAGATCCTAATGCACTATGTTCGTTAAGCGTATTCTAATTACAACATGTAGATCTTTCAGAGATTTTAAAATATGCAGTTTTTGCTATGAAGTCATGTGTTCCTATGGCGACGTCATTAAAAGCAGACGTTTTCTAGCACATTACTGACCAATATCCGTTTTACAGCGAGGCTCATGCTCAAAACTCAATTTCTGACAAGGGATTAGCCAATACCCGGTCAGTTTTTGCAAAATGAGTTAAAGAAGATCCTGACGATTATCTCAACAGCACTCACAATAGAGCACCAAATTGAGCATCGACGACCCCTAAGAAGCTAGAGGTGGGACCAGGTGCCCGGGAGGAGTAAGCATCCCCTGTTGGCTAGCCGCACCCGCCGTCGATGTTCATGCACGAAAATAAAAACAATATGTAAAATAAATACATTGTACTGTCTGAGGTATACCCACGCATGGTAACCCCTAAATGAGATCGCATCAATAAAGGGGAACTCCATTCCTTATCCGTATAAATGCACGATTTACTAGTTAATTCCATTAGTATATCGTTCAATACGTAGTATTTCATGATCGACCACAGAGTATTCTCAGGTGCGACACAGGTATTTTAGCGGCGTTCGTACATAGAGCATGCATAGACTTTGTATGATTCGAATTGAGCTTGTTCTGGCATATAACACAATGCGTGTAAAGGGGATACCGAAAAATTAAAATAATTTATTAAAAGCATTTAAAGACAGGAGGTGATATTTAACATGACTCGGTCGTATAATACACAGCATATCCACGAACCACTTGAAGTCGTAAACATAGAGCAAACATGAACGGCAAGAGACGCCAAAGGGTCAGAAAGACCAAACACCAATGCCGATATTTCAGTATTTAGGTCCGCTCGCTGGTTTTTAGAATTAAACCAGTATGTCCAGGGTGGAAAAGCAGAAAAGGGGAAAAATTAGTGTTTTTGAAAGGTGGGTTGAGAAGACCATTATGAAAGTATTGTATAATGGTAAGATGCATATTGTAGGATATGCCTGTCTTGTGTAATAATCCAGTCTACTACGTACGCCAAAAATGGGCTTAAATCGAAGTAATTGCAAAAGAATTTTTAAGACTTGATTTAATGTCTAAATAATAATATCGAAGGGTTCCAACTCTATGCCTTCTTGAAGAAAGTGTTAAACGTCTTTAAATTCAATAGCATCATTTAAAACCTGATACATTTACAGCATGGACCAGACATGATCCCAAACAAATTCCATGCACCAGACACGTGTTTCGAATATTAAATTCTCATTAGTAATGCTTCTTGCGGAGCCACCAAAAATCATTTTCAGTAGCGCCCTCTTTAATTTTTTGAATTCAGATTTGTACCTTTACATTACAGAGAGTGCGCGGCTCCAAATTTCCTATAGGGTCAATTCAGTAGCATGTCCAAATAAAATCTTATGTTCAAAATAGCATTGGAGGGATTGTGCTAAGATGTTAAACTCCTTTAATTTATCGGTGAAATGGCTAGTTTCCGAAATGGCAAAATATATATATATGATGTCACATTGATAAAAGGCCAAAAACAAAGCTTCTTTGAGGTGACAGAGCTGCTGGAAAGAAGTACTTAATACACTTGACAAACATCAGGTCACGGGGAACGGTTTTAACTGCTCCACACTGCAACGTGAAATAAGTATTTATATTAATTCGTGAGGCCAAAAATCATATTTCCAACAAAAGGATTTTAGAGGTCTTTTGATATGTTGTTCCAAGTGTCTCAACGTTCAGCAAAACACAAAAACATTTCTTTTGCAATTAGTTCGATTTCAAATCTTAATGTGACTGGACTATAAGAACATTCAAGTGTTTAGGTCACGTTGATTATTTAGTCTAAATATATAAATTAAAGAGGGCGTACCGGATTTTCCCTGTTTGACAGGACTTCATTAGGGAAAACATGAAGTTTTTGGGTTTTTACATATTTTTTTCAGTTACATATGTTGGAATTTTTTTTTAATTTGGCTAGAATGGAGTATAATATAATAGCTTTAATGAAATAAAAGAGTTAATGAAAATTTGAGTTAACAAAGATTCTGATGATAATCTTAATAGCACTCATAATAGAGCACCAAACTGAACATCGACAGACCCCTAGCAAGCTAGAGATGGGACCAGGTGCCCGGGAGAAGTAAGCATCCCCTGTTTGGCTAGCCGCACTCGCCGTCGATCTTCGAGCACGAAAATGAAAACAATATCTGAAATACATGCACTGTATATAGCAATCTTATCATGACATTGAGACTAGTATCTTATAAAAGCTGTAGATATTACAAACAGATTGATATATAGTATAATAATGTGCGCTATATAGAAATAAAATGAAATGACGTCAACTTATGTATGATTGCGCAATATTTCTGACCCTTTCACACAAAATACTGCAATAAACCAACATGACCAACGAAGTGGGATACGAAGCATACTTGGGATGGTCATCTGCTTCGTAGGTAGCTTGAACGGTGTGGAATTCGGAATCTTCATGATATCTTCTAACAAACATTATTTTTATGACTGACATGACTAAAAAATAAACTGCTTCATAATTGTATCTAGCTTCTCCTTTTGTTATATATCCAAACATATGGATAATGACCATATCCCTATACACAGCACAAAATCGGTAATTCAGAAAATCATAAACCGAAGGCTTACAAAATCAGGATAAAACAGGAACCAAAGCATATAAACTAAAACCTCCACTACGTGAAAAGAAACAAACTCCCGGTATTGTCCTCGAGTGAGACCAGGTGCTAATGAAGAGTCAGCATCTCCTGCTTGCATCGTATTAAAAATCGCATCTAAAATCGTATTAAATTTCCTCGTAGGGGAAAACCAGCTTATTAACAATAAACATTCCATTTCAACAACTTTTCTCTCTTTCTCGGTCTTATTAACATTCATATTAAATATCTTTACGTAAGAAGGGAGAAGATCTCCAACAAGACCCCGTTGCAGCATCAACAGCAAAACACCAAAACACCCGATGCAAAAACACAAAAGACGAGTACAGCACGAGGCGGAAAAGAGACAACCGACATGTAAACATCAAACACAAAAGACTACACATAAACCGACGAGACCAATGGGCAACCGGTGCCGACTTTTGACGGCAATTTGTCATGCAAGTGGCAAATGGTGTGGTTATCCTGGATTACGTGCGCACAACCTTCTCACTTCTAACATTAATTTGTCACAAAATTCCACATAGTATACATAATTGATGGTGATAAATTCAGGATCTGGAAACAAGTTTGGAAAATCGTATGCTAATCCATCTCCTTGAAAAAAAATCGTTGGAGCTTAATTATAAGGGTTGGCAGAAGGAGCTTTAATCTAAACATGACCAAAACATTATGCAGAAACCCCAGCTAAGGACAGAGCTATGCAATGAGGTAGATAGTTTTAGACATTTAGGTCTTATTTGATGACAGAAAATTTAGAATATATTTCAATGCAGTGCGTAAACACTAAAATTAGGCAAGCGATATCCTCGGGGACTTACAGTCCACCAGCAGCGATACCAACCTAGTGAGGAAAATTGCCAATATTCGAATTTTTGTTCTATGATACCAATTTTATTGTTATAGACAAGTGTTTTGGATTTGGAAAATGTGGCTAAATCATTGTTGGAGGGTAGGCGCAAAGAGCTTAATCAAATATAAACATGACCAAAAACATTATGCCGAAACCCCAGATATGGACAGATTTATGCGATGAGGAAAACACCTCTTAATTTAAGAAACTTAAGTTTAATTTGATGACAAAAAAATGAGAATATATTTCAATGCAGTGCGTAAACACTAAAACTAGGCGAGCGACATCCTCGGGGACTTGCAGTCCACCAGCAGCGATACCAACCTAGTTGTTGAAATTGTCAATATGGAAGTATATGTTCTGTAGTACCAATTTTATTGTACTTAAACACGTGTTTCAGATATTAAATTCTCGTCATCAGTACTTAATTTCAAACAGTTCGAACAGTGAATTTTCCTGGCGCCAATTTTTAGTATACATAGCGTTACCTAGGGGCACGTTTAAGCAATACGTTCAGCTATGTAAAACTTAACCGCTATGTGTTCCAGAAGGCATTCAAGCAGTTATAGATTTTTAGGACCTAAATATCAAAATTGTAAACGGAAAGATTCATACAAGTGTATATGACAAAAGGGATGATTTACCAAAAAACTTTTAGGTCAAGGTTTCCGCTTTCATAAACTAGGTAAGACTTTCTGGAAATTTTAAAAAAATTACAGTCAACTTCTTTTAAAACTCGGATCTATACACACAACATAGTACATTACTTTGGGTATTACACAACCTGTCTTTTATGGTGATATGATAAACAAAATTAGAAGGATCAAAGGTAGGCAGCATAACCATCGAAAATGCGTCAGAATCATCAAACGCCTTTTATACCGTGGATATGATCCTAATGTCACCAGACGGACACTAGGCTTGGTACTTGTCCAATCTACAGTCTTGTGCAAGCGCATCCTTGAGACTTGCACTCTGATGACTGTGACGACGGGACTCTATGGCGGGCCCTGTCCAAACCTCTTTAGAGAAGACAGGGCCCCGACCACCTGTCATCTCTGAATGTCAGTCGGACTCCTCGGGTGATTACATACATGAGCTCGCTACAGCCGGCAGAGCACGGACTGTATTACGCATGCCCTCTTTTTATATCCATTTACATATTCATCTGTGTTTCTGGGGCCTCTGCGTTTCGCGGTCTTGTTTGTGTGAGGTTATCTTACAGTGAGGAGGTTGTTTTACACCACAATTGTACGTTCTTCGAGACCTTTGGGTAATTGGAAAAGTGGGAGGGTTGTGCGCACGTAATCCAGGATAACAGATGGCCGTCCTAAGTCGGCACCGGTTGCCAATTGGTCTCGTTTGTTTATGTGTAGTCCCTTGTGTTTGGTGTTTCTGTGTTGTGCGTTGACGTTCCTTGTCCCTTATGCGTCTCTTTCTGTGCTTGTCTGTTTTGTGTATTTGCATTGGGTGTTTTGGGGTTTTGCCGTGGGTGCTGCAACCTAGTGTTGTTGGAGATCCCCTCCTTTGTTTTGTAAATTTTTCCGTGCTTGTGATTATAGTGAGATAACCTTGCTATGAATGTCTGTAGTCAGGTTAAGGAGAAAAATCATAAGCAGACAGAAGGAGAGACGTGTAGTATAATCCATTTATCTAGTGGATGGGGGTATAATTTAATGATAGACTCATTCACATTACCACAGTAGACTTGCATTTTATGTACACCAAGACACGACATCACAAGATTTGATATTATTTCTGACTAAGACTTCATAAAAGTGCCCAGTTTCACAACAATTCGAAAATTACTGAAATTTTTCGTTACTTTCATCTTCTTGAAAAAACCCTTTTAAATGTTTTGCAATTTAGATAATATTATGTGCTATCTAACATAATTTCTGCTTCCTACATATCAATTCAGTGACTAAACATGGCGATTCTAAGTTAATAAGAAGAAATAAGCGATAAAAAGTTATGAAAACTCTTTAAAAGTTTTCTGTAGTATTTTTGTATCAAAAATCTGTATGCATGTCTATAGTACAAGTCGGGTCTATTTCATGGTGGCAATCTTTTGTCTCATGAATGCAACATCTTTTTATAACTTCGGTTGATCGTCTGTCTTTTCAACGCATTTCTGTTACCAAATTTCTCGAAATTTCTTAAACGTGGGTCCTGAAGCATCATATATATCCCACCCATCCTGCTACGTCTTTCGGTACATTTTTTACATAATTATTTTCACACTCTTTGGCCGTCTTACATTGTTTAGATTGAGGATCACTGACGAGGGTTAAGGCATGTCATTTCTGAATGAAGGAATTTCAACGATTTTATGATAACCATATGAAAGTAAAGTATTCATGTCACTTAATCATTTTATGATGGAAAATTAATAGGTCCGTGATGAAAATCAAGACTTATGCTTATTTGTAAACTTGGTAAAAAAAATGCCGGAAATTTTTTGCTAAAAATAGCCCATTTGTAAAGAAAATACAAAAAGTTTTGAAATGCACTCATGTGATTTTTGTTTTACTTTTCTTTGTTATAATACAATAAAACAGGTTAGAAACTTTGTATAAAAGTAGAATTTGATAAAGTGCTACCTTAGGTACCAACTTCACCGATAATTAAAAATTTTCTAGATTTTACACAAAAATAACGAAAATCATCCAAGTTAAGGTCAAAATTTCAGAGATACCGAATTTCAACGATTTTTCCAAACACACAGTAACACGTGCTTCTAGGGAAGACTTTTCAAAATATTGAAGAAAAAGTATATGTCCGTGTTCAAAAAAAGAGAGAACAGACGCTCACAAATAGTCTCATTTATTGGTTTTCATGAAAAAGTGTCAAAGCTGAAAATTTGCCTTATTTTGGGTGGAATTTAAACAATTCATAATTTTTCGGTATTCATCAGCCATACCTTATAAAAAAGCTTAAATCAATAGTATTCCATACGTAAAATAAAATTCATGCTTATTTCTTCTTATTAAAAACCAACGTAAAAAAAAACAGTTAAAAAAGTACCTCCATGTCAATTTTAACAGAAATTATCACGAAGCATTCTCTTACGCATAATTCATTCATTTTAGATCAAATTTTCAAACTTGGCCGCTTTAATGTGTCTAATGAATTAAAGTCTTAAAAAGAGTAAGAAATGATACATTGGCCAAAATAGATTGAAATATCTATAAAAGAAAGGAGGGGATCTCCAACAACACATAGTTGCAGCACCAACAGCAACCTCCCAAAACACCCACTGTAAAACACAAAGCAGACACGCACAGAAAGAGACGCAGTGGTACAAGGAACGTCAAATCACAGAAAAACATCAAACACAAATGACTACACATAAACCAACGAGACCAATGAGCAAACGGTTCCGACATAGGACGGCCATCTGCCACGTCAGTAGTAGACGGTGTGGTTATCCTGGATTACGTGCGCACAACCCTCCCACTTTTCCAATAACCCAGAGGTCTCGGAATACGTACAATTGTGGTGTAAAACAACCTCCTCACTGTCAGATGACCACACACAAACAAGACCGCAAAACACAGGGGCCCAAGCATCACAGATGAATATGTAAATGGATATAAGAAAAGGGCATGCGTAATACAATCTGTGCTCTGCCGGCTGTAGCGAGCTCATGTATGTAATCACCCGAGGAGTCCGACTGACATTCAGAGAGGACATGTGGTCGGGCCCTGTCTTCTCTAAAGGGGTTTGGACAGGGCCCGTCATGGAGTCCCGTCGTCACAGTCAGTCAGAGTGCAAGTATTAAGGATGCGCTTAAGTCAAGCTAAATGAGTGTTAAAACAGGAGGAGTCCAAAATCGTGACCAATGACGCAAGTACTCAAAACGTGCATGCCTGGTCCATGCTGCAAATTTATCTGTTCTTAAATGATGCTATAGAATTTGAAGACGTTTAACATTTGTACTACTTGGTGAGTGTCACTGCTGGTGAACCAGGAGTCCCCGAGGGCACTGGTAGCCAAGTTCGATCAACTTCGGTTTGTCGTCTGTCTCTTCAACGCATTCGAAAATTTCTGGTACAAAATTTCTTGAAATTTCTAAAATGTTGGTTCTGTAGCATCACATCCCACCCATCCTGCTGCGCCTTTCGGTACATTTTTTACATAATTATTTTCACACTATTTGGTCATATTACATTGTGTAGATTGAGGACTACTGACGAGGGTGAAGAACCAGAAACGTGCATGTCTGGTCCATGCTGCAAATTCATCAGTTCTTAAATGATGCTATTGAATTTGAAGACGTTTAACTTTATATCAGCAATTCAGGTCACTACCTATGTCGATATTCATGTTGATTGCATCAAAATATTACATATTTTTGCCAACAAGGAACTTAAGAAAATTAATATAAAATATCTCGCTTGTAGGAAGAACAAATAAACAATTCGATATTACTGATTAAATTGAACATCCAATCGGTCAAAATATCATGTTACCATGTTTTGACCGATTGGATGTTTGATTTAACCAGTTATGAATATTTATGTCCACAGATTTACGACGTAGTGATATGTTTAAAAGCCCGATAGAATTTCAGATCAGATCATGATAAGATAAATTTGGTTCTTATGAAATCAATCTGAACAAAAACAAGAAAATGATTTGACAAGTTAATAAAATGTTGACGACGGTCATGACATTTAAGGCGTAATGCAAAAGAAATGATAAAACAAAAGATATAATACTTAAACAGTATCTCTCATATTTCATCAATATAGACTTACCAAATTTAGGTCAGTGCAACTGTACGTATTTATTTACGATGCCAATTTTAATTTACTCAGTCTGCGCTTGATACAGAAATCATACATACTAGTACTTGTGAGTTTTGTGACATTCTTGTTGTCTTTTACCTCCTAAATTGTTTAGTTTTGAAAATGTCATCAAACATAGTGAAGCATTTCTATTTAAATGTTATGCTGTATCTACATGTTGCTGGAATGGCTTCATCAGGATTCTCGCCATGGATTCCCCCGGATGTAGAGGATCTTCCATTACTTTGCTCCGATTACTGTTTTTCAAGTATGTATACAAATCATTCCTTTGACAAAATTTTGTTCTTTTTTATGAAATGGAATATGCCATTTTGAATATTGGCAAACCTTGCAGAAGTTTTTTTTTCTTAAATCGCAACACGATGCACATGAATATATACCATTGTATTTCGTATCGGAATAGGATTTCCTTATTCGATTACCAACGCGTGATATCACTTTAATATTCAATACTAGTAATCGAAACACGTGTCTTGAGCATGAAAATTGGTTTGAATTTTTCTTCAAGAAGAGTTAGAACACTTCCGTTTAATCAATATAAGCACTTATTTCTTGATGTGTGGAGCAGTTGAAATCGTGCCCCGTGACTTGATGGTCGTTAAGCATATTAGTTACTTCTTTCAAGTTCTGTCGCCAGGAAGAAGCTGTGTTGTGGCCCTTTATCAATTTGATATCCTATATATTTTTTGTTTTTTTTTTCGGAATCTTGCCATTTCATAGAAAAATATCAGCGAAATTACAGGAGGATAACATCCTAGCACCATCCCTCCAATGCTATTTTGAACATAAATTTAATCTGGATATGCTACTGAATCGACCCTACAGGAAATTTGGAGCCGAGCACTCTCTGTGAAACAATTACAAATATTTAAATTCAATAAATAATACAAGAGGGCGCTTAAGAAATGAATTTAGGCGGCTCCGCAAAATTACTTTGGCTGGAAGCATATCACTGATGAGAATTTAATATTCGAAACACGTGCCTGGTGCATGAAAATGTGTTTCAAATTTTCTTCAAGAAGGTATAGAGTTTGAACACTTCCGTATTATTATTCAAAACATTTGCAAATTGCTGTTATCAAAATTTCTTGAAATTTCTAGAACGTAGGTCATGTAGCATCAGGTCCACCCCATCCTGCTAGGACTGTAGGTACATTTTTTGGACAAAATAACTACCGCATTTTTTAACATATTACATTGTTTAGATTGAGGATCACTGACGAGGGTAAAATACCCACAACGCGCATGTTTGGTCCATGCTTTAAATCTATCTGTTCTTAAATGATGCTATTGAATTTGAAGACGTTTAACGTTTCACCACACCGTCTGCTACTTGCGTGGCTGATGGCTGTCCTAAGTCGGCACCGTTTGCCCATTGGTATCGTTGGTTAATGTGTGGTCTTTTGTGTTTGATGTTTATATGGTGTGAGTTGGCGTTCCTTTCCCTTTTGCGTCTCTCTCTCTGTACGTGTCTGCTCTGTGTTTTTGCATTGGGTATTTTGAGGTTTTGCTGTGGGTGCTGCAACCTAGTGTTGTTGGAGTTCCCTCCTTTCCTTCAAGTTTCTGTATTTTGAATTCTTGTGTTGGCCCTGTATTTAAGAAGGGCGGAGATCTCCAACAAGACACCACTGCAGCGTCAACAACAAAACACCAAAAACACCCGATGTAAAAACACAAAAGACGAGTAAAGCACGACACGGAAAAGAGACACACGACATGTAAACATGTTAACTTTCACTAAGGTAGCGCTGGATATACGCTACTGTATGTAATATACAGAGCGTTAGTGCAACAGGTTCGTTTGGTTGGAAGTTTATTTTTTTAGGAATATTGTGCCCTGCATTCTTCAAATCAGCTCATCAATTTACTAAACTTTACCTAGGCATGGATAATTTTAACTGTTACTGTTTTAAAACTTGTAAATCCACGAACATTTGTTTTTGTCTCAGTTCTAAACAGAAATGTCTGCCATTTTTCCGGATGTGCAAGATCCGATCAATTCGACCGTTGCACATTTCAATCTGTATAAACCTCTCCTTTGTTGGTGCTCTCACCCTATGGGATCATATATATCGCATGTACTGGCATTATAAACCTGAAAATGAAAAAGAAAGAACTTGGAACAGTTAAATGAATGATTTGTATACGTTGCCTTGTTTCGACCTTGATCCCTTGGGGTGAGTGCTCCTACAAAAGAGAGGTGCTTTCCCATTGAAGTATGCTTAGGTCGAATTGTACATCCGGTAAAATGGCAGTCATTTATGTTTAGAACTGGGTCTAAAACAAATGTACATGGATTAACAAGTTTTAAGACATTAACAGGTAAAATTATCCATGCCTAGGTTATGCTTATACCACAAGAGAGTCGTCTTGAAACAAATGGGATGTATAATATTTTTCTTATAGCAAATAATTTGCGCGCATACATGTCTGCGCTCACCTTCCCGTGAACATTACCGTTTTCACCAAAGCGATGATATTTAATACATCGCTTTTGCATCTAAAGCTATCACTAAGGCTGCGTTCGATTAGACGACTCGTGTCACACGTGTTTGACTCTTGTTAAATCGAACGACAAGTGTCGTGACCCGAGTGTTGAACACGAGTGACACGAGTATACTCACCAGTTTACCAGGAGTAATCGAGTGTTAAGATGGCGGACAAAGACAAGCAATCGAATTTGAAACATTAGAATAGACAAATAGTGTTGATTTAATACATTTTAACAACAAATATAAGGGATGATTGAATTCATAAAATATTCAATGCAGAAAATTGAATTTTGTGACTTCAGGGGCTTTAGCTAAGTTAGGGGGTCTTTTGTTTACATTGGACACAACACGATTACAACTCGTGTTATCGATTAAAATCAGTCAGTTACACAGAGTACGCATGCGCTTCTCAAACACTCTTGACTCTAGTGTTGTTCAAATCAAACGCAGCCTAAATGACTACCTTATACATTTTATGTTTAAATACAATTTTTCAAGACCGGGTTAGTGCAATTCTCACCTCTTAGGTTCTGGGTTCGAATTAAAGATTCGGCGAAGGGTTTTATGTGGGAGGGTAGGTGGTTCCCCTCCCAGGCCTCTGCAGGGGGTTTTCTCCGGGTACTCCTGTATCCTCCTGCTCCGTGGACCTCCTCACGCCAAAATGAGACATTATTATAAGTTGTGTAACTTGTTTGTTAAACGTTGTAAAATAAATAAAGTTAAGTTTTTAACCACAATTTTGCAAGTCGATTCTGTTCACACTGACGATTGTTTTCTTCTTTACTTTATTTCTTTTTTTTTTTTTTTTTTTTTTTTTTTTTTTTTTTTTTTGCTTCTGTTAAGCATATGCTCTTTGATTTTATGAGGATCGATTCAAAATTAACTAACGCTTTCCTAACATATATTACATATTTTGATATTACATGCAAAAGAAAGGAGGGGATCTCCAACAACACTCCGGTAGCAGTACCAACAGTAAAATGTTAGAGACAATATATTCAACAGGAGCGCATATACGAGGGTTGTCCCAGAAATCGTAGACATCGGCAATAAGAAAGTTGTGAATGGCTGCATTTTTATAAACTTTGCACTGATGAATTTGAAATATAAATCGGCTACTGTACATGAAAAATCAATAATTTCATCTTTCATAGTAATTTATTTTCGAAGAAATAAAGACGTAGGGTGACGTTCACCGGCGCATGATATGTAACGTCATGGATTCCGGCAACTGCAGTTAAGAATATGCCTAAAGGAAGCAACTCATAAATTCATCTCATATATTTGATAATAGACTTTGGCACTCATTTAGCAGAAACGAGATACATATTTAATCCACTTGACAGGATTTTCTGCACAGTAAATTTACTTATATGGATCTTCTCTTCTGTTTCTTTTACTGTTCGATACCGGTCTTCATCGATGACGTTTCTGGCCAAATTTACTGTCTGAATATCGCCCACTCCTTGTGCCCTTGTTTAGTTTTGTCTGTCAATTTGTCGGCAAATCTCTTGTACATACATGTATAGATAAGTATTCAACAGGTTTTATTTTCGATTCTTTTTGGCGCATGAAAATTTCAGACTGCTCCAGTACGGTCAAACCGCTCTTCTAATAATTTAATCAATTTTCAAAATTAACGGCAGATTTCAACACCATTAAAATTCTATGCTATCCAAATACTTAAATTTACATCTGGGAATTTTTTTTTAGATAAATGCTAAATAAAGGAATTGTGAGCAATGTCTACGTTTTTCTGGGACAACCCTCGTATATACCTCAAACACGTCTAAATATTTGACATCAGCTATTGCAATATCTCATTTTATATCATGTTTTCTCTTTTTTTCGTAGATTATGGTTCAAGTTACGAACAGAACAGATGCTGCTATTGTAATAATGTGAACGAATGGGAAATAAATCAAACTAAAACAAATGAGTTACATATAGAATACAGAGACATAAAAGGTTCAGATGCAATCCTTGTTGCAGAGTGGAACTACAATGATACATGGTCGAGCACTGTGACCCATACATTTCGCAGACTTTCATCTCTCCCTGTCAATGTGTGTTTATTTACCGAAATAGTAAGCTTAGTTTTGTCAAACAACGTTATTCTGGATGTAGAGAATACATCGTGCTTGTACAATGTGGAAGTCATAGACCTGAGAGCCAACAAAATAAAGAGAATTTCGAATACAACATTCACTTCTCTTAAAAAGCTTCGAAAACTGGACCTGTCCTATAACGAAATTTCTCATATAGACTCAAACTCATTCCAAGGAAAGGATAGAAGCATTTTTAATATCAATCTTTCTCATATGAAATTAAAGGAAATCGATGTGTCAAATACTCTCTTTCAAAAAGGTTTTCTGCGAGATCATCTATGATGACAATCCGGTCATCAAATTTTCTAATCCTTCAAAATTTCAAATAGATACAGGGAGGTCCTATGGTAGTGGAGGCAAACTCTTATTGCGAAACCTCAGAGTAGGACAATATATAAACTACACTGACATTGGTCTACATGACTTGTCGGAATACTATAAGGTTTTCAATATTAGATTCGATACAGCTAATACACAAGTCAGCTGTGACTGTCTATTCTATCCCATTTTAGAATCCACAGTAGAAATTGTGAGTGGAGCATGGCTGACATTTTGGAATAAATTAAACCTAACATGTGGCAACCCTAAAGGACTTGAAAATATTCAAATTATTGATATTATAAATGATAAATCATTGCGTGAAAAAATGATATGTGAAAGGAAGGATTCTTGTCCACGAAATTGCACGTGCTATGAACAACCAATAAACCGCCACCTTGTTGTTAATTGTTCTAAATCTGGTTTAAAGGACATCCCTAGGACATTGCCTTGGTTCCCTAATATGACACTTGCTTATGGATGGTAACAACATACGGTCAATCCCTGATGCCGATTATCTTGAAAGAATCCATTCGCTCGATATATCTAGCTGCAGTGTAACAAACATCGCTACCAAGGCCGTCGACAGACTTCCGAAAGGAGTTATACTAAACATTACGGGTAACCCTCTACGTAAGATTCCAAATGATCTGATATTAAAGAGTGTTTCCCTCGGCACATTGAAGATGTACTGCAGTTGTGATGTAGTCGGTATACTAACATGGAACACGTACCAAAATATCGACAAAACCACTGTTGTTTATTGTCAAAATTATGGCGGGAAATCTTTGCAAGAGGTTAGCGCTCAAATTCGTGAGCTATGTGATGAAGATAAAGATAATTTTGGCATTATCTTTGCAATAATTTTTGCATTTGTAGGTTTACTTATTATCTGTGTTAGTGCAACATTGTGTATATTGTATGGACCGGAAGCTCTCATTTTGTACCGTACATATATACGTATGAATTCACGATATTGTAGAACAAAATTTGAAAATGACATTTACATATGTATGGATGACAGCAATGCTTATTTACGAAAATGGGTGCTTAGGACACTAGTACCAGCCTTTGACAGCCTTAGAATGAGGGTTTTCCTTCCTTGTAGAGATTCAGCTGTAGGTCAAGGAATAGAGGAAAATCTTTCCGGAGAAATTGACAACAGCAGAACATTTATCATCATTCTTAGCAATAGCTTTGAACGAGGAAAGGAAGACAATCTAAAATCAACAGTTCTTACAATGGAAATCAACCGCATCTGGTTTAATTTCAAGAAAAGACCAATCAAAAATATAATTGCGATTAACTTTGATAACCTGAAATCAAGCAACGTCCATAATAGATATGTCAAAGCTATTTTACGGTGTCATATCGATATTAATGTAACGGACCGTTATCAAAAAGTCGTGCAAAGAGTAATTGAAACTTTAAAACGTTACATGTACATTGAAGATTCTCAAGCGGAACGAAAAACCGTGCTTGGTATTTCTAGTATTGAGGATATCTCGGATGAGTTCATATTCTAATGATCTTCAGGATTCGGAAATTGCTTTAAGTCCATTTTGTTGTGTGAATTTGTGAAAACAAGCCCCTGCAAAATTTGCAAATTGCTCTATTGCTTATTGCTTGTGAAATGTTTTTAAGGAGCAGATTGTTATATAAGCTTTATAACTTTATCTCCTATCCTTATCTTGTATGTGATGTATACTTTTGTCTTCACAATTGTTGTTTTTGACTAGACCCGTCCTTAATTGAAATAATATATTATATATCAATGTGTATTGAGTGCACTCTGGTGGGGGGAATAAATTGAAGGATTTTCTAAGGTTATCGAATGATAACAACATCATGGTGCTTTACAGCTAGTTTCAGTGTACACATTCCATTAGTTTGTTAAATATATAAACGAGAAGCGCCAGAATGAAAGAAAGGCGAATGAAATCAGGAGGAAGGATTAACTCACATAATACGGATTACCACACCACTTGCTACTAACATGACAGGTGGCCGTCCTAAATCGTCATCGATTGCCAATTAGTCTAGCTGATTTAAGTGGAATATTTTGCTATTAGTGTCTTGATGTCGTCTTTTGCTTTCTGATGGAAATCGCTTCCTTTCTTGAAGGCAGTCCCTGGTTATTCGCTTCATTGAAACTAAATGTATTGGAGCTTTACGTAGGAATTTTGAACGTCAAATAAGTGACGTCTAAATAAAATGTTCCTCAGTGAGAATTAATATGAATTCTAATAATGGAAGTGTTCCGACTCTTTAGCCTCCTGAAGAAAATATCAACCCAAATTTAATGCGCCAGACATGTGTTTCTAATAGTAAATCCTTTTTGTTAATTGTTACTTTTTTTCTGAAACAGCCAATATTTCAGTAATGTTCTCTATTATTGGATTTTTAATTAGAATTGTGCATTTACTTTGGTTACACTACATAGTAGAGAGGTTTAGAAACCGTTACGTGTACGGGTACGTGTACGTGTAGACGCAATAACTGTGTATGACGTCATTATTTATTGCGCACGGGAAATCGCTACAAGTTGTCAATAACGTGTAAATCGCGAGCTACACGTACGTATAAACGTGTAGACATTTATGTTTATATAGTAGATGTATTTCACGCATACTTGTTCCGAGAATATTTTATAAGTTTTAATTTTACATTTTATCTATATATCAGTCTCGTATATGTTTGAATATGTATATTTTACGTCATCACTAAGGACACCAGTACACGTACACGTACTCGTCAATTTTCTAAACCTCTGCTATTTTTTACGTGTAGATGCACTTGTAGGTTACACGTACGCGTACCCGTACACGTTAGCCTTCTAAACCTCTCTAGTATCCGCAGTGTCGCATTTGGAATTTGGCTAGGGGTGATTTTTTAAATAGGGGACAGATAGGGTCCAGCTTCATTATGTGAGCTTTATCATTAAATTAACTATGATTTTTGATATTTGGAAGAAAAAACTAGCTTGTTGTCTTGCGAAAAGCACATTATTTCCATTGTATACCTCATATGTATAGTATGACCGGATGTGAAAGTAAGAGGTCATGTGACTAGCCTTGGGCAAAGAAATGAATGCTGTATTTAGGTAAGAAAACTTTGACGTCATATTTCTCGAATGGCATCAGGTGAAAATTCAAATAAATTGCACATATTATAGAATAAGACATACACAACAAATAGACATACAGTTTATTAAGAAAATCATTTGAGAAGGATGTCAAATTTGAGTCACTTTCAGGGGTCATGCCCCATTTCCATGTCATCTTCTAATGTACTGCTATAACTTTGAGCAGCATGTCTGACTGACAGGATTTGTTCAGATGAAATCAAGAATAATAGAAGTAACGTCAACTATTGCATGCCTTTCATTCAAAACGCTCAATTTTTAATGACCAATACTATGGAATGCAACCTTTGCAAAGAGTGCGCGGCTCGAAAGTTCCTGTAGTATCTATTCAGTGTACCATCGATCCCCTTCTTTTTATTTTCAAGACATTGGCAAACTTGATAAAGGCAAAGCAATTTTCAAACAACACTTTCTGACGCTGGATGGTCCCTTTAAGGGGGACAGAGCTTTAACTTCAAGACTGATGATTTAAAAAAAAAAAAACTGGATTGTAAATTAATGTATAGCGGCCAAATGTGAATTTTATTAAATCTGTATAATGATCTAAGCAACCGTGTCATTAAGGATGTTTGGCAATATCACTGAAAGTACTGTAGATATAATCATGTAGCTCAATCACGAGTATTGTCGATTATGGAACCTGTAGGCAACTACAATCACAACTAGATGGCTACTGTTGCAAGCAACAGACGGATTCCTCCTTTATTAGACCTTCCTTGGAACTGAAGTGCTAAAATCCGAATAAAGAAGATTGAAAAAAGAATAGTTGCTTTAGTACTATATTAACTTCAGCAAATGAGTCAAAAGAGCTTATGTCTTATTTGGGACTCTTGTTTATTTATCAACAAAATAGAAGAAAAAATAATAAATACCTTTCATGTTTACGAAAGCTTTAAACTCCATAAACAATCAATATCTAATCCTTTACAATGACTTTCTCAAAACAGAATTGCACAATGATTTTGCAATGAGATAATTTCTATTAATAGAAAATGACAACAACATGAAACTACTGATATGTAATGCAACTAAGAATAAAAAAGAAAGAAACTGAGAACAAGAATAAAAGAGTTATCTATCTTACTATGTAAAGTTCAAATAAGAAGTACTACTTGTTTGAAGACTAAATAGTTAAGGACAAAATCCTGTGAATTCTACAAGAGTAAATGTTTGTTATGACCTTGAAAAAGTTAATTTGACCTTTAACCAAGGTCATGGATAAAAGATAAGCATTTGAATTTATTCTCATCAAGAGTCCTCTTAATCTAATCAAAGCTCAATATTTTATCGACAAAAATCTGTTGTGACCTTGAAATCGAACAAAAAACTTTGGGTCAAGGTCAAGGTGAAAGGACTTGATGCAAGGAATATTTGCGCCAAGTTTGAACTCTCAAGGTCAAATGGTCCTTGTTCTATAGGCAAAAGTTTGTTGTGACCTTGAGAATCAAAATTTGACCTTGGACCAAGGTCAAGGTGAAAGGGCTTGGATCAATGATTGTATTTCTGAAGTTTGAACTGTCAAGGTCAAATAGTCTTTGTTCTATAGGCAAAAGTTTGTTGTGACCTTGAGAATCATAATGTGACCTTGAAACTTAGTCATCATCAATGACTACCTATTAGTAGCCTACCATCCAAATTTCAACTCAAAATCTCAAAAACTGTAGAAATTGGCACTGTGCCAATTTAAAGTTCAATTTTCAACTCAAAATAACACGAAAACCGTAAATATTTTATCGAGCATGTAAGCGTATAAAAGTTTGCAAATTTTCCAAAGAACATTTTAAAACAAATTTCGTTCAAATCGTACGGTTAGTTTAGGAGCTATAAGAGTTCAAAGATTTGAACTTTGATTACCTCTAGCGGGGGCATATGTGGACATTTTGACAATAATTTTTTTTACCTCAAGATCTTGATATGCTCTTTCTTATGATACTTTTCGTTTTGTCATAAGAAGTGGCACTTTTTTGTACAGTCTCTGGATCGATTTGGGGGTAAGAATAATAATAATAATAATAAGAATAATAATAAGAACTAGATGGCTACTGTTGCAAGCAACAGACGGATTCCTCCTTTATTAGACCTTCCTCGGAATTGAAGTGTTAAAATCTGAATAAAGATGATGAAAAAAAAAATAGTTGCTTTAGTACATTATTCACTTCAGCAAATGAGTCAAAAGAGCTTAAGTCTAACTTGGGACTCTTATCTATTTATCGACAAAAAAGAAGAAAAAGACGATAAATACCTTTCAAGTTTAGGAAGGCTTTAAACTCCTATATCTATTCTATCCATTTTGAATCCTTTTAAATTACTATCCCAAAAAGAATTGCACAATGAATTAGCAATGAGAAAATTTCTATAAATAGAGAATGACAACAGCATGAAAGTACAGACAAGTAATGCTACTAAGATAAAAAAGGAAACAGAGAACAAGAATAAAAGAGTTATCTATCTTACTATGTAAAGTTCAAATAAGAAGCACTACTTCTGTGAAGAATAAATATTTAAGAACAAAATCCTATCAATCCTACAAGAGTAAATGTTTGTTATGACCTTGAAAAAGTTTATTTGACCTTGAACCAAGGTCATGGATGAAAGATAAGCATTTTAGTTAATTCTAATCAAGATTTCTTTTTATCTATTCAAAGCTCAATATTTTATCAACAAAAGTCTGTTGTGACCTTGAAATCGAACAAATGACCTTGGGTCAAGGTCAAGGTGAAAGGACTTGATGCAAGGAATATTTGCGTCAAGTTTTAACTCTCAATGTCAAATGGTCTTTGTTTTATAGGAAAATTTTGTTGTGACCTTGAGAATGAGAATTTGACCTTGGGTCAAGGTCAAGGTGAAAGGGCTTGGATCAATGATTGTATTTATGAAGTTTGAACTGTCAAGGTCAAATAGTCTTTGTTCTATAGGCAAAAGTTTGTTGTGACCTTGAGAATCATAATTTGACCTTGAAACTAGGTCATCATCAATGACTACCTATAAGTAATCTACCATCCAAGTTTCAACTCAAAATCTCGAAAACTGTAGAAATTGGCACTGTGCCAATTTAAAGTTCCATTTTCAACTCAAAATAGCGCGAAAACCGTAAATATTTTATCGAGCATGTAATCGTATAAAAGTTAGCAAATTTCCCAAAAGAACAATATAAAACAAATTTCGTTAAAATCGCACGGTTAGTTTAGGAGTTATAAGGTTTTAAAGATTTTACCTTTGATGACCTCTAGCAGGGGCATATGTGATCTTTTCAACAAGAAAAAAATTTTAAATTTAGATCTTCATATGCACTTTCACATGGTACTTTCCGTTTTTTCATATGATGCTGTACTTTTTTGTAAAGTGACCGGAACGGTTTGTGGGTAAGAATAATAATAATAATAAGAACTAGATGGCTACTGTTGCAAGCAACAGACGGATTCCTCCTTTATTAGACCTTCCTCAGAACTGAAGTGTTAAAATCCGAATAAAGAAGATGAAAAAAGAATAGTTGCTTTAGTACCTTATTCACTTCAGCAAATGAGTCAAAAGAGCTTATGTCTAACTTGGGACTCTTATCAATTTATCGACAAGAAAGAAGAAAAAGACGATAAATACCTTTCAAGTTTAGGAAGGCTTTTAACTCCTAGATCTATTATATCCATTTTGAATCCTTTTAAATTACTATCCCAAAAAGAATTGCACAATGAATTAGCAATGAGAAAATTTCTATAAATAGAGAATGACAACAGCATGAAAGTACAGACAAGTAATGGTACTAAGATTAAAAAAAAGGAAACAGAGAACAAGAATAAAAGAGTTATCTATCTTACTATGTAAAGTTCAAATAAGAAGTACTACTTGTGTGAAGAATAAATATTTAAGAACAAAATCCTATCAATCCTACAAGAATAAATGTTTGTTATGGCCTTGAAAAGGTTTATTTGACCTTGAACCAAGGTCATGGATGAAAGATAAGCATTTTAGTTTATTCTCATCAAGATTTCTTTTCATCTATTCAAAGCTCAATATTTTATCAACAAAAGTCTGTTGTGACCTTGAAATCGAACAAATGACCTTGGGTCAAGGTCAAGATGAAAGGACTTGATGCAAGGAATATTTGCGTCAAGTTTGAACTCTCAATGTCAAATAGTCTTTGTTCTATAGGAAAAAAATTGTTGTGAACTTGAGAATGAGAATTTGACCTTGGGTCAAGGTCAAGGTGAAAGGGCTTGGATCAATGATTGTATTTATGAAGTTTGAACTGTCAAGGTCAAATAGTCTTTGTTCTATAGGCAAAAGTTTGTTGTGACCTTGAGAATCATAATTTGACCTTGAGACTAGGTCATCATCAATGACTACCTATAAGTAATCTACCATCCAAGTTTCAATTCAAAATCTCAAAAACTGTAGAAATTGGCACTGTGCCAATTTAAAGTTCCATTTTCAACTCAAAATAGCGCGAAAACCGTAAATATTTTATCGAGCATGTAAGCGTATAAAAGTTTGCAAATTTCCCAAAGAACAATATAAAACAAATTTCATCAAAATTGCACGGTTAGTTTAGGAGTTATAAGGTTTTAAAGATTTTACCTTTGATGACCTCTAGCGGGGGCATATGTGAACTTTTCGACAAGAAAAAAAATTTAAATTAAGATCTTTATTTGCTCTTTCACATGATACTTTCCATTTTATCATATGATGCGGTACTTTGTTGTAAAGTCTCTGGATTGGCTTGGGGGTAAGAATAATAATAATAATAATAACTAGATGGCTACTGTTGCAAGCAACAGACGTATTCCTCCTTTATTAGACCTTCCTCGGAACTGAAGTGTTAAAATCCGAAAAAAGAAGATGGTAAAAAGTATAGTTGCTTTCGTACCTTATTCACTTCAACAGATGAGTCAAAAGAGCTTATGTCTAATTTGGGACTCTTATTTATTTATCAACAAAATAGAAGAAAAAATAATAAATACCTTTAATTTTTACGAAAGCTTTTAACTCCATGCTCTATATCAAATCCTTTACCATTACACTCTCAAAACAGAATTGCACAATGATTTTGCAATGAGATAATTTCTATTAATAGAAAATGACAACAACATGAAAGTACAGATATGTAATGCTACTAAAAAAAAACAGAAAACAAGAAGAAAAGAGTTATCTTTCTTATACTATGTTAAGTTCAAATAAGAAGGACTACTTGTGTAAAGAATAAATAGTATAGGACCAGAAATGTGAATTCTACAGGGGAAAATGTTTATGACCTTGAGAATGATTATTTGACCTTGAACCAATGTCACAGATAAAAGATAAGTATTGGAGGTTATTCTCATCAAAATTGATCTCAAACTGAATCAGATCAAAGTTCAGTATTTTTTAACAACCAAAGTATGCTGTGACCTTGAATTCGAACAAATGACCTTGGGTCAAGGTCAAGGTGAGAGGGCTTGATGCAAGGAATATTTGTGTGAAGTTTGAACTCTCAACGTCAAACAGTCTTTGTTTTACAAGCAAAAGTTTATTGTGACCTTGAGAAGGAGAATTTGACCTTGGGTCAAAGTCAAGATGAAAGGGCTTGGCTCAACGACTATATGTATGAAGTTTGAACTCTCAAGGTCAAACCGTCTTTGTTCTATATTCAAAAGTTTGTTGTGACCTTGAGAGGCAAAATTTGACCTTTAAACAAGGTTAACATTAAATGACTGCCTATAAGTTACCTACCATCCAAGTTTCAACTCAAAATCTCAAAAACTGAGGAAATTGGCACTGTGCCAATTCAAAATTCCATTTTCAACTCGTAATAGAGCGAAAATCGTAAATATTTCATCGAGCATGAAAATGTATCAAAGTTTGCAAATTTTCCAAAGAACAATATAAAACAAATTTCGTTTAAATCGTACGGTTACTCTAGGCGTTATGAAAGTTTAAAGATTTGACCTTTGATAACCTCTAGCGTGGGCATATGAGAACTTTTGGACAAGAAAAAAAATTTGAATTGAGATCTTGATATGCTCTTTCATATGGTATTTTCCACTTTATCATATATTGCAGTACTTTTTTGTAAAGTGTCTGGAACGTCTGGGGGTAAGAATAATAATAAGAACTAGATGGCTACTGTTGCAAGCAACAGACGGATTCCTCCTTTATTAGACCTTCCTCGGAACTGAAGTGCTAAAATCCGAATAAAGAAGATGGAAAAAAGAATAGTTGCTTTAGTACCATATTAACTTCAGCAAATGAGTCAAAAGAGCTTATGTCTAATTTGGGACTCTTATTTATTTATCAACAAAATAGAAGAAAAAAATAATAAATACCTTTCATGTTTACGAAAGCTTTAAACTCCATGCACAATCAATATCTAATCCTTTACAATGACTTTCTCAAAAAAGAATTGCACAATGATTTTGCAATGAGATAATTCCTATTAATAGAAAATGACAACAACATGAAACTACTGATATGTAATGCTACTAAGAATAAAAAAGAAAGAAACAGAGAACAAGAATAAAAGAGTTAGCTATCTTACTATGTAAAGTTTAATTAAGAAGTACTACTTGTGTGAAGCATAAATAGTTCAGGGCAAAATCCTGTGAATTCTACAAGAGTAAATGTTTGTTATGACCTTGAAAGAGTTAATTTGACCTTTAACCAAGGCCATGGATAAAAGATAAGCATTTGAATTTATTCTCATCAAGAGTCCTCTTAATCTAATCAAAGCTCAATATTTTATCAACAAAAGTCTGTTGTGACCTTGAAATCGAACAAATGACCTTGGGTCAAGGTCAAGGTGAAAGGACTCGATGCAAGGAATATTTGCGCCAAGTTTGAACTCTCAAGGTCAAATGGTCTTTGTTCTATAGGCAAAAGTTTGTTGTGACCTTGAGAATCAAAATTTGACCTTGGGCCAAGGTCAAGGTGAAAGGGATTGGATCAATGATTGTATTTATGAAGTTTGAACTGTCAAGGTCAAATAGTCTTTGTTCTATAGGCAAAAGTTTGTTGTGACCTTGAGAATCATAATGTGACCTTGAAACTAGGTCATCATCAATGACTACCTATAAGTAGCCTACCATCCAAGTTTCAACTCAAAATCTCAAAAACTGTAGAAATTGGCACTGTGCCAATTTAAAGTTCCATTTTCAACTCGGAATAGCGCGAAAACCGTAAATATTTTATCGAGCATGTAAGCGTATAAAAGTTTGCAAATTTCCAAAGAACATTTTAAAACAAATTTCGTTCAAATCGCACGGTTAGTTTAGGAGTTATAAGTGTTTAAAGATTTGACCTTTGATGACCTCTAGCGGGGGCATACGTGAACTTTTCGACGACAAAATTTTTTTACCTCTAGATCTTTTTATGCTCTTTCACATGATACTTCTTGTTTTATCATAAGAAGTGGCACTTTTTTGTACAGTCACTGGAACGATCTGGGGGTAAGAATAATAATAATAAGAATAATAATAAGAACTAGATGGCTACTGTTGCAAGCAACAGACGGATTCCTCCTTTATTAGACCTTCCTCGGAACTGAAGTGTTAAAATCCGAATAAAGAAGATGGAAAAAAGAATAGTTGCTTTTGTACCTAATTCACTTCAGCAAATGAGGCAAAGGAGCTTATGTCTAATTTGGGACTCTTATTTATTTATCGACAAAATAGAAGAAAAAAATGATAAATACCTTTCAAGTTTAGGAAGGCTTTAAACTCCTAGATCTATTATATCCATTTTGATTCCTTTGAAATTACTATCCCAAAAAGAATTGCACAATGAATTAGCAATGAGAAAATTTCTATAAATAGAGAATGACAACAGCATGAAAGTACAGACAAGTAATGCTACTAAGATAAAAAAGGAAACATAGAACAAGAATAAAAGAGTTATCTATCTTACTATGTAAAGTTCAAATAAGAAGTACTACTTGTGTGAAGAATAAATATTTAAGAACAAAATTCTCTCAATCTTACAAGAGTAAATGTTTGTTATGACCTTGAAAAAGTTTATTTGACCTTGAACCAAGGTCATGGATGAAAGATAAGCATTTTAGTTTATTCTCATCAAAATTCCTTTTCATCTATTCAAAGCTCAATATTTTATCAACAAAAGTCTGTTGTGACCTTGAAATCGAACAAATGACCTCGGGTCAAGGTCAAGGTGAAAGGACTTGATGCAAAGAACATTTTCGCAAAGTTTGAACTCTCAAGGTCAAATGGTCTTTGTTCTATGGGAAATTTTTTGTTGTGACCTTGAGAATGAGAATTTGACCTTAGGTCAAGGTCAAGGTGATAGGGCTTGGATCAATGATTGTATATATGAAGTTTGAAATGTCAAGGTCAAATAGTCTTTGTTCTATAGGCAAAAGTTTGCTGTGACCTTGAGAATCAAAATCTGACCTTGAAACTAGGTCATCATCAATGACTACCTATAAGTAACCTACCATCCAAGTTTCAACTCAAAATCTCAAAAACTGTAGAAATTGGCACTGTGCCAATTTAAAGTTCCATTTTCAACTCGGAATAGCGCGAAAACCGTAAATATTTTATCGAGCATGTAAGCGTATAAAAGTTTGCAAATTTCCCAAAGAACAATATAAAACAAATTTCATTCAAATCGCACGGTTAGTTTAAGAGTTATAAGGTTTTAAAGATTTTACCTTTGATGACCTCTGGCGGGGGCATATGTGAACTTTTCGACAAGAAAAAAAATTTAAATGAAGATCTTTATTTGCTCTTTCACATGATACTTTCCATTTTATCATATGATGCGGTACTTTGTTGTAAAGTCTCTGGATTGGCTTGGGGGTAAGAATAATAATAATAATAATAATAATAATAATAATAATAAGAATAATAAGAATAAAGAAAAGACCATACAATAACAGAAAGGATTCCGACGGGAGTCGGAATCCTTAATAATAAGAATAAAGAAAAGACAATACAATAACAGAAAGGATTCCGACGGAAGTCGGAATCCTTAATAAGAATAATAAGAATAAAGAAAAGACAATACAATAACAGAAAGGATTCCGACGGAAATCGGAATCCTTAATAAATGGAAGGATGGAGGTTCCTGTGGACATAGCAGACGGATTCCTCTCATTTTCATCTTGTTAAGAACAGAAATGAAAATTGAAAAAATGCGAAAATGACTGGCCGCAGCTGGACTCGAACCAGGTACCTTCACCAAGGTAGGCCCCATCGTATCTTGTACATGTAATGTCAGGTCACATGGTTGAATTGACCAATGAAATTTGTAACACATCCTGGGTCATGCATATTAATTATGTGAGGGATTTTCCAATGAATCATGACAATATTATAGCAAGTGTTTTTCAAACTGGTACATGTATTCGATATTTCTTGATTCTGTAGAAAACATTTTGAACTAATACATACTCGTATAAATTTTGAAATGAAAACAATGTTGAAGCACTGTACTTTATGTTTGCTTACGAATGAAAAAAAATTGAGGGGAAAAAAATGGCCGAGGCCGGTATCGAACCCCGGACCCTCCGATTCGAAGTCTGACGCTCTACCGCTGAGCTATTGCAGAACTGACAAAGTTTGCATCAAAAGTCTTTAGAAGGATGAAATCTTGCGACTATGATATGACTCAACATGTCGAGCATGTTCCGAATGATAAATCTTTATCGATCGATTCTATTTACAGGTTTGTATTCAGGAGTAAACAACACAGAATTTCATAAAATGTATTTTTTTTATTTGACTTTCATTGACCATGTATGTAGAGAATAAAATTATGAATCAATAAATGTGTTTGCTTATTTTGCAAGGGCGGATCTAGACAGGGTAGGTGAAAACAGGTATGTACACGTATGTAACATGTAAGTCGGAGGGGGGGGGGGCAAAAACTTATCAACCTCCCCCTTTCGAAGGACTAGCCTATGTCATTGGATAAACAAACCGTCAAAGATCTTGTACAGTTATTTCAAAGATTGACGAATTCAAAAAGAAACAGACAAACAAACGAGAAAAAAAATGCCCAAGGGGGCCACATTGCTCCGTCAAAGGTCTTGTACAGTTGTTTCAAATATTAAGGAATTTAATAAGAAAAGACAAACAAACAAACAAAACAAATGAAAAAAAAAAAAAAAAAAAAAAAGAGGCCGAAGGGAGCCATATTGCTCAGTCAAAAGTCTTGTACAGTTGTTTCAAAGATTGTCGAATCAAAAAAGAAAAAAACAAGCAAACAAAAACAAGCAAAACAAATGAAAATAAAAAAACAAACAAAACAAACAAGAGGCCCAAGGGGGCCACATTGCTCCGTCAAAGGTCTTGTACAGTTGTTTCAAAGATTAAGGAATTAAAAAAACAAGACAAACAAAACAAAAAAAAAAACCAAGAAGCCCAAGGGGGCCACATTGCTCCGTCAAAGGTCTTGTACAGTTGTTTCAAAGATTGACGAATGAAAAAAAGAGGCCTAAGGTGGCCATATATACACGTTGAAGTCAATGACAGTGAAATAAATATGCGCAATATGAAATGTGTTTTTCTTCTGAATAAAAAGCTATGAATAGGACTGACTTGTTGCATGAACGATCGATAATTCTTGTAATGCTGAATCAGCCATTTGTATTTCTCCGTCTGTATATCAAAAATAAAAACCACTAACATTCAGGAACTCCAATGGCTATGTGGATAGGGCGTTGGACTGCTGGACCAAGGGTACCGGGTTCGATCCCCAGTCTGGACGTTTTTTTTTTTCGCCGATCGTCTGCGTTTCTGTCTAGTACTCTCTCTATCTGTTCGTATGTCTGTTCGTTCTTCTATCGTTGTCAGTCTATCTAACACTGTCTATCTTACACTGTCAGTCTGTCTGTCTGGTCCATGCTGCAAATTTACCAGTTAATTTAAATGATGCTATTCAATTTTAAGACATTTTTAAAACATTTAATTAGAAAATGACAACAGCATGAAAGTACAGACAAGTCATGGTACGAAGAGAAATAGAAATAAAAGATTTATCTTTCTTAGATCATGTAAAGTTCATATAAGAAGGACCATCGTTTGTGAAGTATAAGTAGTGTAGGACAAACACTGTGTATTTAACAAGTAAATGTTGTTATGACATTGAGAATGAAATTTTCACCTTGAACCAAGGTCAAGGAAAAAAGATGAGTATAGAATATCATTTTCTTCAAAATATATATGAAATTGAATAAAGCTCAATATTTTATCAACAAAAGACTGTTATGACCTTGAAATCGAACGAATGACCTTTGGTCAAGGTCAGTGTGACAGGACTTACTGCAAGGAATATTTGTACCCAGTTTGCACTCTCAAGGTCAAACAGTCTTTGTTTTATAGGCAAAAATGCTGTTGTGACCTTGAGAATGAGAATTTGACCTTGGATCAAGGTCAAGGTGAAAGAGCTTGGCTTAACAATTATATGTATGAAGTTTGAACTCTGAAGGTCAAATAGTCTTTGCTCTATAAGCAAAAGTTTCATGTGACCTTGAGAATAAAAATTTGACCTTGAAAAGAGGGTCAACATTAAATGACTTACTATAAGTGACCTAACATCCAAGTTTCAACTCAAAGTCTCAAAATTGTAGAAATTGGCACCTTGCCAATTTAAGGTTCCATTTTCAACTTGAAATAGCTTGAAAACTGTAAATATTTTATGGAGCATGTAAGCGTATAAAAGTTTGCAAATTTCTCAAAGAACAATATAAAACAAATTTTGTTCAAATCGTACGGTTAGTAAAGGAGTTATAAGAGTTTAAAGATTTGACCGCTGATGACCTCAAGCGGGGGCATATGTGAACTTTTCGACAAGAAAAAAATATTAAATTAAGATCTTTATTTGCTCTTTTACATGATACTTTCCATTTTATCATATGATGCGGTACTTTGATGTAACGTCACTGGATTGGCTTGGGGTAAGAATAATTAACCATAATAATAATAACTAGATGGCTACTGTTGCAAGCAACAGACGGATTCCTCCTTTATTAGACCTTCCTCGGAACTGAAGTGTTAAAATCCGAATAAAGAAGATAAAAAAAAGAATAGTTGCTTTAGTACCTAATTCACTTCAGCAAATGAGTCAAAAGAAATTAAGTCTAACTTGGGACTCTTATCTATTTATCGACAAAAAAGAAGAAAAAGACGATAAATACCTTTCAAGTTTAGGAAGGCTTTAAACTCCTATATCTATTCTATCCATTCTGAATCCTTTTAAATTACTATCCCAAAAAGAATTGCACAATGAAATAGCAATGAGAAAATTTCTATAAATAGAGAATGACAACAGCATGAAAGTACAGACAAGTAATGCTACTAAGATAAAAAAGGAAACAGAGAACAAGAATAAAAGAGTAATCTATCTTACTATGTAAAGTTCAAATAAGAAGTACTACTTCTGTGAAGAATAAATATTTAAGAACAAAATCCTATCAATCCTACAAGAGTAAATGTTTGTTATGACCTTGAAAAAGTTTATTTGACCTTGAACCAAGGTCATGGATGAATGATAAGCATTTTAGTTAATTCTCATCAAGATTTCTTTTTATCTATTCAAAGCTCAATATCTTATCAACAAAAGTCTGTTGTGACCTTGAAATCGAACAAATGACCTTGGGTCAAGGTCAAGGTGAAAGGACTTGATGCAAGGAATATTTGCGTCAAGTTTTAACTCTCAATGTCAAATGGTCTTTGTTCTATAGGAAAAATTTTGTTGTGACCTTCAGAATGAGAATTTGACCTTGGGTCAAGGTCAAGGTGAAAGGGCTTGGATCAATGATTGTATTTGTGAAGTTTGAACTGTCAAGGTCAAATAGTCTTTGTTCTATAGGCAAAAGTTTGTTGTGACCTTGAGAATCATAATTTGACCTTGAAACTAGGTCATCATCAATGACTACCTATAAGTAACCTACCATCCAAGTTTCAACTCAAAATCTCAAAATCTGTAGAAATTGGCACTGTGCCAATTTAAAGTTCCATTTTCAACTCAAAATAGCGCGAAAACCGTAAATATTTTATCGAGCATGTAAGCGTATAAAAGTTTGCAAATTTCCCAAAGAACAATATAAAACAAATTTCGTTAAAATCGCACGGTTAGTTTAGGACTTTTTAGTAAAGTGACCGGAACGGTTTGTGGGTAAGAATAATAATAATAATAATAAGAATAATAAGAATAAAGAAAAGACAATGCAATAACAGAAAGGATTCCGACGGAAGTCGGAATCCTTAATAACTAGATGGCTACTGTTGCAAGCAACAGACGGATTCCTCCTTTATTAGACCTTCCTCGGAACTGAAGTGTTAAAATCCGAAAAAAAGAAGATGGTAAAAGTATAGTAGCTTTCGTACCTTATTCACTTCAGCTGATGAGTCAAAAGAGCTTATGTCTAATTTGGGACTCTTATTAATTTATCAACAAAATGGAAGAAAAAATAGTAAATACCTTTCATTTTTACGAAAGCTTTAAACCCCATGCTCTATAACAAATTCTTTACAATTACACTCTCAAAACAGAATTGCACAATGATTTTGCAATGAGATAATTTCTATTAATAGAAAATGACAACAACATGAAAGTACAGATATGTAATGCTTCTAAGAAAAAAAAAAGAAACAGAAAACAAGAAGAAAAGAGTTATCTTTCTTATACTATGTTAAGTTCAAATAAGAAGGACTACTTGGGTGAAGAATAAATTTTATAGGACCAGAAATGTGAATTTTACAGGAGGAAATGTTTGTTATGACCTTGAGAATGATTATTTGACCTTGAACCAATGTCACAGATAAAAGATAAGTATTGGAGGTTATTCTTATCAAAATTAATCTTAAACTGATCAAAGTTCAGTATTTTATCAACGAAAGTATGTTGTGACCTTGAAATCCAACAAATGACCTTGGGTCGAGGTCAAGGTGAGAGGGCTTGATGCAAGGAATATTTGTATAAAGTTTGAACTCTCAACATCAAACAGTCTTTGTTTTACAGGCAAAAGTTTGTTGTGACCTTGAGAAGAAGAATTTGACCTTGGGTCAAGGTCAAAATGAAAGGGCTTGGCTCAACGATTATATGTATGAAGTTTGAACTCTCAAGGTCAAACCGTCTTTGTTCTATAGGCAAAAGTTTGTTGTGACCTTGAGAAGCAAAATTTGACCTTGAAACAAGGTCAACGTTAAATGACTACCTATAAGTTACCTACCATCCAAGTTTCAACTCAAAATCTCAAAAACTGAGGAAATTGGCACTGTGCCAATTTAAAATTCCATTTTCAACTCGTAATAGAGCGAAAACCGTAAATATTTCATCGAGCATGTAAGCGTATAAAAGTTTGCAAATTTTCCAAAGAACAATATAAAACAAATTTCGTTCAAATCGTACGGTTACTTTAGGAGTTATGAGAGTTTAAAGATTTGACCTTTGATGACCTCTAGCGGGGGCATATGTGAACTTTTGGACAAGAAAAAAAATTTGAATTGAGATCTTGATATGCTCTTTCACATCGTATTTTCCACTTTATCATATTTTGCGGTACTTTTTTGTAAAGTGTCTGGAACGTTTGGGGGTAAGAATAATAATAAGAATAATAAGAATAAAGAAAAGACAATACAATAACAGAAAGGATTCCGACGGAAGTCGGAATCCTTAATAAGAATAATAAGAATAAAGAAAAGACAATACAATAACAGAAAGGATTCCGACGGAAGTCGGAATCCTTAATAAAGAAAAGACAATACAATAACAGAAAGGATTCCGACGGAAGTCGGAATCCTTAATAAAGAAAAGACAATACAATAACAGAAAGGATTCCGACGGAATAGTCGGAATCCTTAATAACAATACAAGATATAAAATTATTTCGCCTTGGACTAGAATGTCGAAAACTGATTGGATAGAGCCCGTCACGTGGAAGCGGTCTATAACTCTATAGACTTTCTTATAGACCGTCAGTAGACAATAAATTCGAAGTGGGAAATCCAAGATGGCGGACGTTAATATGAAAAATGCATCGGCCGGGAATCGAACCCTGGCCGCCCGCGTGGCAGGCGAGCATTCTACCACTGAACCACCGATGCTTATGGATATAGGTAAAAAAAATTGTTTATATAGCTCAGACTACACGTAATCTATTTTTAGCTGATGACTCGTTTATGTAGGTTGAATACCTGGGAAGTGGTAAGGGAAATTTGTGATGAAGGGGTCCTCGGCAAAATAAAACACTTATTTGGTCAGTTACAGACCGTCCACGGAGATATGTCGGGTTGGTAAAATCTATGGAAGGCTCGGCTTCGCCTCGCCTTCCATAGATTTTACCAACCCGACATATCTCCGTAGACGGTCTGTAACTGACCAAATAAGTAATAATGGGTGCACGATCAACTGTTATCATACAACATCAAAGATCATGATGAATGGCAAGCACAATGAGATATATAACGTGAGTTTCACTCCATAATCATTTAATTACCATCGTCATTTTCAAGAAACGAAGATTCTGATTGGCTGAGAAATTTTGTTGATACATCGATCAACACAATTTTTCACGGAAATCTATTTATAGCACTTTTTTTTAGAACCGGGAGTTCCCTCAAACACGAATGAACTCGTTGCTGAAAATACAATTTGTTGATGTTTGCTTATCATTTCAAGGGTACTTTTTCTTTTCTACTTACTCAAAAATTAACAGTGCATGTAGAATTTGCACTAAGTGGTCCTTATTCGATAGATATAGAGAGAGACCATCGTTCGCTATTTGAATCATGGCGGCTGTCATAACTTGTTTTGGGAGACGTGTCACTGCGAAACCCTCCGACTTACAAAATATAGTGCGATGAATGATGTTTTAGATCCAAGAAAACAGTCTGTTTTCCATAAATATATGATAATAAAATGATAAGAAATGAATCTTATATTTCTTTCTGTTGATGCAGGTATCACCCGAAAAAATTGACAGAAAACTTTTGCATCAACGCGCTACGCGCATTGATGCAGTTTTCTGTCCAATTTTTCGGGTGATACCTTCATCAACAGAAAAAATATGAGATTCATTTCTTAAATCACAAACAATCCAGCTATCACATCAAATGTTTAACGTCTTCAAATTCAATAGCATCATTTATAAACAGAAAAAAATCAGCATGGACCAGACATGCGCGTTTCGGGTACCAAACCCTCGTCATCTAAATAATGTAATATGGCCAAAGAGGGTGAAAATTATTATGTCCAAAAATGTACCGAAAGACGTAGCAGGATGGGTGGGATATGACGCAAACGTACATCATAGAGCACTCAGAATCATGGACGAAATATCAGGCCATGTTACTGAACAAACTCCCACGCAGAGTGCAAATTCAGATCAAAATACCAGCAATGATACAGACAGATGGGTGTTGCATGCAATCAGGAGACGCTCTTCTCCCCAGGCACCTGGTCTCACATCGGAATGTTGTTCATTCCGGGGTTCGCAACCGTTCCGATGGGGATTCTCACAATTTGGACTTGCCTTATCGACTTTGAGACTGAATAACTGTTAGGTATTTCTTTGATGTTTATTTACAATCATCATCTTCCATACAATCCACTAACACCCAATCTACAGCACCTTTGAATAGATCACAAACAGACGAAGCAACAGTATTGAAGATCATATCTCCCCTACCCCAATAAAGAAATTCTGAACATGAATCTTACTTTGAATGTGAACCTCATGCATAAAGAAAAAGAATTTCATGAAACCCTTGAAGAAGAAAAGTACATTTGCTCATTTTGTTATATAACAGCGCTTGACAGGAATGAAAACATCAACAATAACACCCTACACGTGAAAAAAAAACACTACTCAAGAAAAAATCTCAAAAAGAAAAAATGGGAAAAAAATGCAAATAAGCCCAAAACTAAAGATAGGAATGATGGAATTCCAAACAAACAGAAAAAAGAGTATGAGGACGATTTCATAGAAATGAGAACAGAAATGATACGATTAGAAAGTATCATAAACCAACAAAACGATGTAATCAGAAATCTTAACAGCAATTCTCTGTAAGAACCAAAGAATTTCAAGACATATTGGCACAGCATATGATTTTTAGTATGGAAGTGCAATATGAAGTACTAGTATGTAAATCAACCCCAGTTTTTTCAAAAAGGTTGTCGTTGCCATGGTAACCGTATCTGAAGTTTTAAAAAATCGGGAAAATCTATAGGACGAGGCATATTTGTAGGCTTCGTTACCATGGAAACATGTACTTTTTTAATCTGAAATTGCTTTGATTATTTTCTTTTAATCCTTATTATCATGCATATTTGTAAAGTTTTTTACATTCATCTCGGATGCCTTTTGTATACAAGATGAAAAATTGGGCCAAAACAGGGTATCAAAAGGCTCTGTTTTAGGCACTTAAAGACCCTTTTTGCATGTTTTTACTGTTTAACAAGGTTAAAAAATTCATAAAAGCACCAATTTTTGAAGTCCAAATCCTAGTTATCCAATTAGTATCATCTTTGAACTATACATTATTATAAAAAATTAATTGGGCTAATTTTTCCTTTTACATGCAAAGTAGTATCAACAATCGGCTGAAAAGTTTCCATACGATGAATTTAAACACATCCTCTATCAAACTATCTACGCATGATATTGGAACAGAAGTTCATGAATACATCTATCAGAGGCGTTTTAATATAAAAATGACCTTGAAAACATTTCAAGGTCACCCACTGAATTTCCAAGGTCATTAAACTTTAAATGACCATATTTGACTAAAACTATTGATAACGTTTCTTCACATCTTCGAATATCTAAATTCTTGGTGAGTATTTTGATAAAAAAGGGAAGAAATCTGTATTTTCTTGTTTTCTGACGAAAAAAATATTTTCCTATTAAATTGCTCCAGTTCAATAAATTCCAAGATTTTTCTTTCTTGTATCCATGTACTTTCATAATTAATATGACCTATGAAAATATTCAAATAAAAAATCATTAAAATCGGTAACAAAAAATTTTTTAAATCAATATTTTATGCAAAATTTGAGTCTCAAGGTATAAATGGCCTTGAGCATCATTAATTGTTCTTACGTAAAAGATTTAAGTCATATCTATACATGCATACTTTGAGACAATCTTATGTAACTCTAAAGAGTAATAAATCAATTTCAAAGATAATATGAAACAAGCAAAAAGGTCTAATGTTGCCATGGCAACGGTCTTTGACGACAGAATTTAGGTAACACTCTTAATTAGCCCACTCCAATTTTTCGTTCATTTTATTTGTCAATAAACATGAAAATCACTGGTCTCCTATTGGTGCCTTTTGTGATATTTAAGACTGAAATTGGTCAAAAACACACTAAATTGGCCCTTATTTTCACCTCTATTTTTCACTTCATTTTGACTTATTTTGGCTTAATACAATAGGCTTCCTGTAATAAATATTACATAACTATGTGTACTAAGTAAGAATGGAAGTAAGGAAAAATAGATTATATAAAGATGAACAAGCTGTTACAGTGGTATCCATGGCAACGAAGTCTCCGGAGCTGACTTATTTCATGGTCCCAAAAGTGCTATAAATAGAATGACCTCGTAACCATGACAACCAGAGGTCACATTGGCCGAAAAGTGTTATTTTCATGGTCAGTACTTTATATATACCCATTGTACCGAAAATCATCAAAATCCATGACATGCCGTGCCGATCGATTTTGGTCCTTACAGAGAATGGCTATTAAAATGTGAATCAATTAAATCAAGACTTGACATTCCGGACGGCGCCGTGGTCTAGTGGATAAGGCGTCGGGTCAGTGACCGAAAGGTTACTGGTTCGAGCCTCACTAGGACCACGGGTAGACCGACATATACTCTACTGTATGTGTTATATCAAATATCCTTGTCTGTGTATTGTTTACATGTCTGTGGTGTTTAAAAAGGACTTGACATTCTGGAGATGAGAATGAGTAAAATAGACATGACACAAAGTCATCACGAGGTCATAAAAATAGAGAGCATTTTTTGTCCCCAGGCAAAGCCTCAACACAAACTGCAATAGCATCAAAAAGCTCATAAATCTCAATGAGTATACTTCTTACATCGCCCCTGAAAAAGAAAACTGCTCAAGCTATAATCAATTCTCCTTCAAAGAACCAAAATCCACAAAGATCAAATATTCCGAAGGTCCGAAGGTCTCACTTCGGAATGTTGTTCATGCCGGGGTTCGCAACCGTTTCGATGGAAATTCTCACGATTTTGCCTTGCCTTTTCGACTTTGAGACTGAATAACGGTTAGGTACTTCTTTGATGTTTATTATTATCAAACAAGCAATGCAACAAATACATTTTCCTACAGAAAGCAAACGCCTGCATGCTCACCTCTCCTCTGAAAGACCAAAGACACCCAAGGTCAAACACTGAGCAAAATATACAGCAGATGTCCTCTCCACAACCGAGAGAGCTAACGAACATACTCTTCCTGGACACCTGGTCTCACTCCTAAATTGGGAGTTAGCTTCTTTTCATATGGTGGAGGTTTTTGTTTGTTTGCTTTGGTTCCTGTTTTATCCTGATTTTGTTTGCCTTCGGTTTGTGATTTCCTAAATTATAGATTTTGTACTGTGTATTGGGATATGGTCAGATGTCCTCTCCAAAACCGGGAGAACTCACGAACATGCAGACAAAACCAAATTTAAAAGCGGTTCCTATGATCCCAATACACCTAGGACATCAAAACAATGCAGCTCCATATCCAAACCGTTTAGGTCCCAGCAACATCCTAAATCCATTACAAACATTGAAAAGAGCCAATCATCAAAACCATTATCAACTAATCCAAGCACCATTAGCAAGACTATGCAAATACCCCCGAAAATACCGAATTTACCACCCGTGGTACACACTGTACACACCCATCTCCTCCAGTGGCACAAACGAACAGTGCTTTACTACCAGCACATCAAGTTCTGCGACAACCACAATAAAGAACCTCTTATCTTACAAACATTTACGCAGAGAAAGCCTTTGATGTTGTGTGGCATGATGATCTACTGTATAAATCATTCAAAGATGGAATAGAATGAAGCAAACACAATAGTTAAAATGGACAATATTTCTCAGAACAGATAATATTTCAACAAGGCATCCGACAAGGCGCCACATTATCATCTATCATATATTAAAGATTCAACAATGATTTGATAAACACATTACAAAATATCCCTGAGGGGGTAAAGATAGGCAAAATAGATCCCACTGCCCCACTTGTGCAGACGACATAGAACTGCTATAAAAAAACTCTATTGATTTTGAAGTTCTAACAAATGTTATAGAAATGACTGCAAATAGAGAGAAATTTACCATGAACCCTGCTAAAAAAATCTATAACAATGTCACAAGAGGCGCGAAAAAGAAACAAAATAATGATATTTTCTATGGAGGACTGATAATCAAACAAGTCCCTGTACTGAAGCATCTAGTTATTGAAAGAAACCAAACTAACACTGTAGATGTAAAGTTTAGAATCAATACTGCACGAAAAAATATATGCCCTCTTCGGAAGTAGTAAGCATGGCAAAAACGGTTTGTCACCGACAATATCAATACAACTTTGGACGACTTTGGTACTACCAAGATAACTCCATGGAATTGAACTACTTACGATTAGAAAACAAGATCTTGAACAGCTTGAAATTTACCAGAGAAAAATTCTTAAAATGTTTCAAACTATTCCTGAAAGGACATCGTCTGCTGCAGCACCAGGCCCTGTGGCGACTCCGCAAGAAGCATCTTTGATGAGAATTTAATATTCGAAACACGTGTCTGGTGCAGAGAAAATTGGTTTGAAATTTTCTTCAAAAGGGTATAGAATTTCAGTGTTGCATACCCTCATTAAAGCACAACTAGAGTGGGATTTGAAGCAGGTTTGACCGAACAGAGTGTATGGCATAACACAGTCCTCTTGACAGAGACTCGAGAGTATCAATGGCATCTTCACTTTGTAAAAAGCAAGGAACAACTGATGCTTACGAGTCCAGAATTATTTGAATCAAAAGGGGCCTGCTATTATGAAACATGTCACTGGGACCTTTATTTGCAAGAAATTCTAATATTTTTTCCAGGAATTGGTCCCTTATTTTTAAGGCTGGGCAGAGAAGTAAACAATGATCTAAGTCTTCCACCCCATTATGAGATAAAGTATATGTTTTGGGGTTATCATTATGATTGAACCTGGCGTCATCTTCTTCCAAGGTGTAAGATCCTGTCACAAGCTTTGCTTTGACTCATGCCTTCTTCAAAGCTATTTCAAGTGTCATCACTAGAATATCTCTAGATATTATGCACTGTCTCTTTTTTGTATGGTGCTTTGCATAGATGCCTAAATGTTGATTTACCCCTTGCTTCTGTTGTAACTTTGTCTATCCATGTGGTAATAACCTTACTCCTTATCATTGTATTCCATTCGGTCTTTGCAGGCGGTAATTCTAACAGATCACATATTGACGGTAGATCGTATTTTTTTAGTATTGATTTTGTATCTATGAACCAGCTTGCAGAGTTCCGTTCCTTCATTGCGACTCAGTTAACACATGCATGTTTTAAAGACATGTCAAAAATATTTCAGTACATGTTATAGAAACGTGATTTTGTATGGTTCCAGAAATATCTATAATGACAAATATGGATAATGACCATATCCCTGTATACAGCACAAAATCGATAATTCAGAAAATCAGAAACCAAAGGCATACAAATGACAAATATGGATAATGACCATATCCCTGTTTACAGCACAAAATCGATAATCCAGAAAATCAGAAACCGAAGGCATACAAAATCAGGATAAAAAGCAAACAAAAAAAAACCTCCACCATATGAAAAGAAGCGAACTCCCGATATGAGAGTGAGACCAGGTGCCAAGGAAGAGTAAGCACCTCCTGCTTGCATGCAACACCCGTCGCTTCAATTTCGGTAGAACTGTCACATCCGGTTACTTCCATTTTGGAAGATATAGAGTACAATCTTTGGTTGGATGGCTCAAATGGTCTATGACAGAATATCATCCACCATTCTGGAAAATGGGACATCATAGTGTATGACGAGTTCCCCATATCGACCGTAGAACTTCCTCAGTGACGATGTTAGTCGGTCATAAATATATCCCTGACTGAGAAGCTTATCTGAAAGACGCCTAGCTCTCAGAACAAAATCGGTATATTTGGTACTTGCTCTGGCATAGCGTATCAACTGAGATATGAACACGCCATAAGCAGGCGATGAAGGGATGTTGCTACTCAGAAAAGGAAAGTTTGTAATGCTGAAATTGAAGTCGTCACGTTTGTCATAGAGTGAGGTGTTCATGTGACCATCAGTGTCGTAGGACAACATTATGTCCAAATAGGATGCTGAATTATTTGTCTCTGTAGTTTCTTTGACTTCAAGCTCCGAAGGATAGATACTGCACAGGTGATCCGCGAATTTTGGATTATTGATGGACAACACATCGTCTATGTATCTGTAAGTGAAGTTGAAGTCAGGAGCTAAGTATCTTTTCCCTTTAGAGACCAAAGATTCAATGAATTCAGCTTCGTACGAGTAAAGGAAAATGTCGGCAAGGAGTGGGGCACAAAGGGACACAAAGTCAGGATTAAAGTCAGGATTAAAGTCAGTGGGGCACAAAGTCAATGGGGCACAAAGTTAGGATTAAACAGGCACCAAAGCAAACAAACTAAAACCGCCACCATATGAAAAGAAGCGAACTCCCGATATGGGAGTGAGACCATGTGCCCAAGAAGAGTAAGCATCTTATGCTTGCATGCAACACCCGTCGCTTCAATTCGGTAGAACCGTCATATCCGGGAAGACAAGTACAATATTTGGTTGGATGGTTCAAATGATCTATGACAGAACATCATCCACCAATCTGGTGAGTGGGACATCATAGTGTATGACGAGTTTCCCATATCGCCCGTAGAACTTCCTCAGTGACGATGTTAGTCGGTCATAAACATATCCCTGACTCAGAAGCTTATCTGAAAGACACCTAGCTCTCAGAACAAAATCCGTATATTTGGTACTTGCTCTGGCATAGCGTATCAACTGAGATCTGAACACGCCATAAGCAGGCGATGAAGGGATGTTGCTACTCAGAAAAGGAAAGTTTGTAATGCTGAAATTGAAGTCGTCACGTTTGTCATAGAGTGAGGTGTTCATGTGACCATCGGTGTCGTAGGACAACATTATGTCCAAATAGGATGCTGAATTATTTGTCTCTGTAGTTTCTTTGACTTCAAGCTCCGAAGGATAGATACTGCTCAGGTAATCCGCGAAGTTTGGATTATTGATGGACAACACATCGTCTATGTATCTGTAAGTGAAGTTGAAGTCAGAAGCTGAGTATCTTTTCCCTTTAGAGACCAAAGATTCAATGAATTCAGCTTCGTACGAGTAAAGGAAAATGTCGGCAAGGAGTGGGGCACAAAGGGACACAAAGTCAGGATTAAAGTCAGTGGGGCACAAAGTCAGTGGGGCACAAAGTCAGTGGGGCACAAAGTCAGGATTAAACAGGCACCAAAGCAAATACACTAAAACCTCCACCATATAAAAAGAAGCGAACTCCCGATATGGGAGTGAGACCAGGTGCCCAGGAAGAGTAAGCATCTCATGCTTGCATGCAACACCCGCCGCTTCAATTCGGTAGAACCGTCATATCCGGGAAGACAAGTACAATCTTTGGTTGGATGGTTCAAATGATCTATGACAGAACATCATCCACCATTCTGGTGAGTGGGACATCATAGTGTATGACGAGTTCCCCATATCGCCCGTAGAACTTCCTCAGTGACGACGTTAGTCGGTCATAAATATATCCCTGACTGAGAAGCTTATCTGAAAGACACCTAGCTCTCAGAACAAAATCCGTATATTTGGTACTTGCTCTGGCATAGCGTATCAACTGAGATCTAAACACGCCATAAGCAGGCGATGAAGTGATGTTGCTACTCAGAAAAGGAAAGTTTGTAATGCTGAAATTGAAGTCGTCACGTTTGTCATAGAGTGAGGTGTTCATGTGACCATCAGTGTCGTAGGACAATATTATGTCCAAATATGATGCTGAATCATTTGTCTCTGTAGTTTCTTTGACTTCAAGCTCCGAAGGATAGATACTGCTCAGGTAATCCGCGAAGTTTGGATTATTGATGGACAACACATCGTCTATGTATCTGTAAATGAAGTTGAAGTCAGAAGCTGAGTATCTTTTCCCTGCTGAGACCAAAGATTCAATGAATTCAGCTTCGTAGGAGTAAAGAAAAAGCAAGGAGTGGGGCACAATCGGTCCCCATTGGAATTCCGACAATTTGCTGGAAGACCTTTCCTCCAAACACCACAAAAATGTTGTCGATCAGAAAGTTTAAGGTGGTTCGGGTATCGCGTGACGTCATCACTAATTTCCAAAATATATTAGAATAACGTTGTATAGCCTTAATCAATTGCAGATGTTTAAAATAGTTTGTTTAACAAATATTCAATCATGTCTGAATAATAAATCCTTCAATTTTTAGAACTTTTTTGTCATACAGGTTTTTTACGCATTTTTGGCTTAAAATATAGCATTTTTGTATTTAAATTTACAATATCTTTAAAAGTTATGGTCGAAACTCCTTAGAATTTGGTATACTTATAAATTGCTTCACCCTTAAAACATGAAAATGACGAAAAAGGTACCTTGCAGGGGGTTTCCTTTAATTAAAGGGCATATGAATGTAGTTTCTGGCATATTTTGACATCAAATATTAGCCCGCAAATTGGGACATTTTTTACCATTTTATTGCTATTTCTCAAAATATTACAATTGCTTTGTCTTCTACTGCTAATAATAAGTACCTGCAGTTCTTAAAGACATATAACAAAGATAATGACCATATCCCTGTATACAGCACAAAATCGATAATTCAGAAATTCAGAAACCGAAGGCATATAAAATCAGGATAAAACAGGAACCAAAGCATACAAACAAAAACCTCCACCGTATGAAAAGAAGCGAACTACCGATATGGGAGTGAGACCAGGTGCCCAGGAAGATTAAGCATCTCCTGCTTGCATGCAACACCCGCCGCTTCAATTCGGTAGAACTGTCACATCCGGTAACTTCCATTTTGGAAGACATAGAGTACAATCTTTGGTTGGATGGTTCAAATGGTCTAATTTGACTTTAGATACCTTATATTAATTTTTATTCAGTTTTCCTAGGATATACTCAAAATTTGGACAAAATATGATTTTCCACTAAGAGTACCCGACTTTGTTCAAGTATTAGACCCTAAAGATGCCCTGCACGATGCATATATTTTATGCATTTTAGAATATCTGAAGATAGATTTTAGTTTAGAGAAAAAATAAAGCTAGTTTGACCGTCCAAACAGTGTCAAAATAACGATACTCGAACCCCCTTAACATCTTAATAATATCGGACTTTTCTCTTATAAAACATTTTTGGAAACATTTCATTTTGTTCAGCACTCTTAAATGTTGTTTAAACATTCTATGTAACTGCACAATGTTTAAAAAATGTTCTTGGAACGTTTTGCCAGAAATGTTTCAACAGAAACATGTTTGAAACCATTCGAAAATATTTCAAAAATGTTTTGTTTTACCTGGGGAGTTGTCTTTCAGCCAATTTTCTCTTAAAGGACTCTTAAATGTTGTTAAAACATTTTAAAAGCATTCTATACAACTGCACAATGTTTTAGAAATATTCTTGGAACGTTTTGCCATAAATGTTTCAACAGAAACCTGTTTGAAACCATTAGAAAATATTTCGAAAATGTTTTGTTTTACCTGGGGAGTTGTCTTTCAGTCAATTTTCTTTCAACGCCGTAACTCCTCAAGATGTTACCCAGTTGACTTAAGATTTTTATATGAAGATCGCCTTCAATCGGAATATGACCAGCAAGAATGTAAACTGCAGCATCAGCTGTCCTCTGTTGGAGATGCATACATGTAAGTCGTTTAATGACCTTCTTATAGTAGTGATTAATAGCGTATATATATCCTTCCTTTTCAAAATTTGGGATTCCAGTCCATATAGCATGCGGGGTTTTACATTATACGTAGCCCAATTTTTATGCTGACTTTTGGATTTACACCATTGTAGTCATGGAAACCTGTTTTTCAACATGTTTTGCTTCCAATTGTGTAAGTTCTGCGTGGAATTCTTTCAAAAATGTCTTTATGGAAGTTTTAGACGGTGTCGCTCCAACAAAGGAAATCCGAATGAAACAAAAAAACGAACCGTGGATGTCTTCAACTATACTTGACCTGATAAGACCGAGGGACAAGGCGTATTACAGTTTTAGGAAATCAGGATCAACCGAAGAGTATGAAGTGTTTTTTTCTAAACTGAGAAACAAATACAAAGAGAAATCAAAACAGCTTAAGAAAGTTATTTTACGGCAAAATTGAAGAGGACAAAGATAATCCTTAAAAAACCTCTGGAAATACCTAAAGGACATTGGAATCAAAAGGAAATACAAAGGAAAACAATAATATCTGTTGGGAAATAAATGATGCAATTTGTCATGATTCAAAAATAGTTACAATTGCTTTAATGATTTCTTTACCAGCATTGCATTGTTCTACACTTGTAAGCAAGTTACCTAGTTCTCTTAACATCTTTAATGTACATCGTGAATTATTCCAATCTTTTTATAAGCATTTGAACAAGTTTATCATTAGAACTGTGAGTGAAGATTTTGTGTTAAAAGAAATTTTGAAACTTAATCCTGCCAAAAGTACTGACTTGGATCTTCTTCTTCAGGATACGGCATAACTTCAACACACTGAAGATTACTTGCCGGCATGCGTGACCTAATAAATTATAATACATTTAATAACTATCAAAAATTAAAGCAAAGGAATGTGAAAAAGTATTAACAAAGAATGTGATTATAAGCTAAAAACTTTAGGAAATATTGCATTACATAATAGAATGGAGAACAGCATGTGTGAGATGTTCTCTGTAGCTGTCAACTGATGGTGATTGGATAACTACTGATGGAAAGTAAGTTTCATGTCAATATTGTTTTGGGGAAGAAGGACCATTTGTAAGAGTCTTTTGCTGTTTGTATGTGCCTGTATGTTTGTGGATGATTCTGTCTTATCCTACTGTCTGTGTGTATGAGGATGTGACTGGTGTCTATGGCAATTAGGTGATGCACTATTTTATAAAAGATAACAAGTCTAGATTTTAAAAGTCGGCGCTCAGCTAGAGTTGGCCACTGTAGTGTGTTCAACATGTATCATGGTAATTGTTGTATACATAGCGAGCGGCTCGACGTTGTACAGATTCAAGTTTTTGTTTGTCTTGTGATGTGTGAGTGTCCCATATACTGCAGCTATATTCTAACTTGGGTCTTACTAATGTTTGATTTGAACGTAATTTAATGTCAGTGTTTGATATTTTTAGGTTGTGTTTAAGAAAGCCAAGTGATTTGTTTGCGTTTGCAGTAATGTTGTCAATACGTAGTGTATGTTCCATTTATAAGATTTGACTGTAGAGTGAACCCTAAATATTTAGCTGAAGATACAGATTGGAGAGTGTGGTTATGGAGTGTATAGTCATGTGTGTATGTATGTTTCTTGTGTGTAATTGTGAGTTTTGTACATCTGTCTGGGTGGAAAGCCATGAGCCAATCTTACTCCCACTGAACTGCTGCGTCTAGGTCTGATTGTAATTTGTAACAGTCGTCTTGTGATCTAATTTCTCTATAAATAATACTGCCGTCTGCGAAAAGTCTTAATTTACTGTGTTTTAGATATTCTGGAAAATCATTAATGTACACTAAAAATAAAATGGGTCCTAAAATTGTGCCTTGAGGTACACCCGATGTAACATGTACTGATGTGGAGGAGATGTCGTCAATAACTACTGTCTGTGTCCTGTCTGTGAGAAAAGCCTGAACCCAATTTAATGTGTCGTGTCTTATTCCGTAAAAATCTAACTTATAAAGTAAACGTTTGTGGGGTACCTTGTCGAAGGCTTTAACAAAGTCCATAATTAAAAGGTCTGCCTGTGTGTTTGTGTTTGTTTTGTAATTTAGCTCATGTATGAAGTCTATTAGTTGTGTTTCACAGGATCTTGCTTTCCGAAAACCGTGTTGCAAGTTTTAAAGAATGTTGTTGTTTTCTAGAGGTTTCATGAGATTGCTAGTGATGTTGTGTTACATTAACTTGCAACAGATGCAAGTTAATGATATGGGTCTGTAATTAACTGCTTTTCAACATGCAGGTGCAACGTTTGCGTGTTTCCAATCTGTTGGTGTTTGTCCTGTTTTAGTGATTTTGTAAAGAGGAGTGTCAGAATGTGTGCTATGTACATGTTCTTTAAGTCCTTTGAGTATTCTGCCGTTTATATTGTCTGGTCCGCTTGCTTTAGAGGGATTTATGTTTGAAAGAAGTTTTGTTATGCCTGGGGTGTGTATGTTAATGTTGGGCATGTCTTTATGTGGCCTGTTACCTTTGTTTGGAATGTCTATGTTTGTTTCGTTTGTGAAGACAGATTGTAGATTTAGTATGTTAGCTTTATCTTCTGTATCTGTAACTAGAGTGCCTTCATGTCTTAATGGTGCAACTCCTGTATTTTCTGTCCGTGTGCTCTTTATGTAGCTGTAGAGGTTCTTAGGTTTGGTTTTTGTAGCATGGTGTTCATCAGGTTCATTTGTAGGTATATCTAATATCATTTTTTCTATGTATGCACAATATGCCAAGCGTAATTCTTTTGTACTTTTGTTTTCAACTGATATATGCTCTGTTTTTCTTGTTTTTAAGTCTTCTAAGTGTGTCATTTACCCATGGCAATCTATGTTTGTATATTATCATCTTGCTTGGGATGTTGTTTTCTATTGATGTTAAAATATTTACTTTGAATGTTTGCCACATGTTATCAACATCTTGATTTCTGCTTTTGTGCATTGTGTTAAGTGTTGTTTCTAGGTCATTTTTTATACCCTCCCAGTTTGCTCTATTGAATATATAGATCTTTCTAGGTACCTCTCGTACCCTTCTTAGCCATACATCCATTTCTACGTAGACAATGTCATGGTCTGCTCTACCTATTGGGGGAAGAGTTGTTAATTTATTTATGTTTGTAGGATTTGATGTTAAGAATAGGTCTAATATCATGTCCTTACGTGTGGCTTTATCTGTCATTTGGTGTAATCCATGATCAAATATTATATCTAGTAATTGTTGCTGTAATGCTGGTTCAAGTTTACCCACTATTACTGATGGTATGGACCAGTTTATGTGGCCTAGATTAAAGTCGCCACCGAGCCAAACAAAAGATTTGTGTGATTGCCCTATTCCACTGGGTGATATGTTTAAGTTTTCAAGGGATGTTCCATCATCAGAAGGCGGTCTGTAATATGAACCAACGATTATCTTTTTGGTTCCCGAGATATTAATTTCCGCCCAGTTTGCAGTTCAGAGACTTCTGAACTAACAGATTTTCGAAACTGCGAGTAATACCCATCCATAGCTTTTGTTTTTATTGTTTGGTATTCTGGTCTTTTCTGTACACATTGTATAACTCGGGGGGGGGGGGGGGGGATTCAGATGCTGGGATGTTGTTATCAAGCCATGTCTCTGTGCCCATGATTATATCAGGCTTGGTAGAATGTAAGATTTCTTCAATGTCTTGTTTTTGTTTGAAATTGATTGGAAATTTATATTCAGGACTCTGATTGGTCTTTTCATTTTACTTTTGGATCTATCTTTGTGTTTACTGATGTCATGATTTTTCTTTGTTTGGTTTACTATTTTTGGCGAGGATGTTGCTGTTGGTGCGCCAGGGCTGCTAACTATTGAGCATTTGCTAAGATGAGAGACTTGGTTTTCAGTGTCTATGCTGCATGTTGAATTTAATATGGTGGTAGAGAAATTTGGAATGCCACATTTCAGATATACCCATGAGAATCAGATGTTACTAGATCAGTCCATAAGGTTATGAATATGGGAATGAATGCATGGGCGGATCGAGGAATTTTTTTTCAGGGGGGGGGGGGGTCCTAAAGTCCGATTTTTTCGAAGAGCAAAAAAACAAAACAAAAAAACAAAAAAAAGGGGGGGGGGACGCAAGAAAATAAACTTATTGATTGATGATTGGCAATGGCAAGCTAAAAGCTTTAAATCTTGAATATCCACATCATAGTAATTGATTATATTGATAGTCAGTTGTAATATGTGAATACAACAAATGGCGAGCGATAGCGAGCCAGCGAAATTTTTCCAAGAATTTGAATAAAATCCAATATTCGTGTCTTTTTCAGTTTATTTTCGCTTTCGTAGTGTCCTTGTTTATTGACCTAGGTGTAATGTATATGTGTTGTATATAGGAAAGCGCGGCCAGGCATAATTGAAAATAACGTACATGTATGTAATAAATTCTGGCGAGCGGTAGCGAGCCAGAGAAAAATTTTGAAATACTGACGGCAAAATATTATCATAATGAACGATTCTATTACAAATTCATGATATGTTTTTCAAATATTATGACAACAAAAGGGGAATTGAGACTTAATCTTATGAAATATGTATATTGATAAAAAAAATTAGCAATGCTTTGAAAATTCCAGGGGGGGGGAGTCCCCCGAACCCCCCCCCCCCCCCCCCCCCCCCCCCCCTCTGGATCCGCGCTTGGAATGTTCTGGCACTATGTGAAACCATGTTTCACATGAATCTCAGCATACCGCTTTGTGCTTCCAATTTACCGCCTTGTTACAAGTACCGCATGGCCATTTTGGAGTTCTTGGGCCTGGGTTGGTCTCATGATTGTCAAAGGAATCACCTGCTAGGTTAATAAAGGATGGAGCTTAAATGTACTTAAGATTCCTGTTACATTTATCATAAAGTTAATTACTACTTCAACTTTCCCAGATGAAATGAAAACTGTTAGAGTCAAATCTTTGTAATAGAAGAACAGTACTTTAATTAGATGCTGGTAATTATAAAACTTATTTGACTCGTCTCATTCGCTTGATTAAAATAGCTCCCTCTACTCTGGTCAGGTAACTTTGCTAAGTAACAAGAAGAACTTCTATTTTCTAGATAGACAAATGATTTTTATTTCACATTCTATTGTATTTCTAAAAAGTTTTAACTGACTTCCTAGACGTATAACGCTTGTTACAAAGTCGAAAGGATCGATCTAGATTTCGGGTCGTCGTATCTCGATACAAGGGAAATTTACACCCGAAATTCAGCCGTTTTTCTACTTTTACATAAAAAGATCACAACAGAAGACGATCACAATTAGTTCATTAAGACATAAAGAACAATTTTTTATAAGGTCAACACATGTCATTCGCCTATTTGCATAAATCGGCGATGTTTGTTTACATAGCTGTATAAGGAATACGTGAAACTCGATTTACACGGTGAACAATTGAAAATAATGGAACGAAATAACCTTACATCCGAACTTCCTAAAAACAGAGTTGTCGATCTTTGCCAAAGAAAGCAGACGGAATCATCCACATGATGACCAGCAATTAGCTAACTGGTATTTGCGTATTAATTTCTATATATAAATCTTAAATATCTACATTCTAAAGCATTTGCATCACAACATAAATTGCAACAAATGAAACAGTACAGAGGAACCCCGGACCATGGCAATTACTGGTGTCACAGCAGTTCCCGGACTGAAGAAGTTCCCGGACAGTGTATTGACGAACGTATTTTTAGGTCGAACAAATTTTATTTCTTAATTTCTTAGATCCTGTTAGATAGAAACATTTGAGCTGAGCCAATCACAGGCTCTCATATTGCTTGTCTTTATGTGAAGAATCTACATAGACTGTACGTAACAATGCTCGAACGTTTTCGTATCGTCTGTGTCCGTAACTTGATGAAAGTCAAATGTACACATAACCAGTGCACATGTCAATGATGACTCACCCTTGATGTTTATTCCTGTATGCAAAATAAGTCACATGATATCACATGTCAACGATAGAGGGCGCTAATTGTCCTACCTCTAGGCCGTTCCTATTTTACGGCAGAATGGCGAATGCTCGAACGGTTAAAAGAGACTGATACATTGTCGATCATTTTAAATGTTATGCATTTTTTGTAATGGAACTTCAAAATACATACAATTGTTGTTTAGAATATGTTGAAATTATTGAATGAAACTCCACGACATGCCATTAAATAAAACATTTAAAAAATTGGATGTATAAGGAAAAACTGCATTTCTCGCGGATAGGTAAATTTTAAACTACAGATTTGAACAATTTTTTCCACAAAGATTTATGTCATATCATAGGAATATCTATTATTTATGAAATAAAATTATATGTATGATGGCACAAGAGTCAAAAATGGACCATTCCATTTCTTCAATATGAAGCCGTAAGGGGTCAATATTGAGGAGTTTGTAAAAATTAAATCCGATTTTGAAAAATTGGAATATTTTCTCCATACATATCTGAAAAAATGAGTTTTAGAATGTTTCCTTCATTAAATATCGGTTCCTGTTACAAGGGTCATCCGGATTTTAAAAAAAATATGTTGACCTAATTTTCGTCTGTAGTCTATATTTTGTAAACCGGAAGTAAGGCACCTTAACACTCAGGTTGCACCAGACTCGGTACTCAGACATATGTGAAAAAATATACTGGAAATCACATGCTTTATACTTTATAATTATCTTTAATTAAAAAAGAGTTCGAGCATTCGCCTGTTCGAGCATTGGTACGCATAGTCTACATCTACTGGTGTCAGAACAGTTTCCGGACAGTAACAGCTTCCGGACAGTCGCCCTGTTCAAGTACTTTGAAAGAAATTATTTTCAAAATTTTGTGACGATTTTGTAAATTGTTAAATGCAGAATTCAAATCAGGAATCATATAACAAAATTTTGCATCTAAGATGCTTTTATCACACCACCTTTTTACCTCTTTCTGCCCCGTTTAATATCGCGCACTGGGGGAAATCGCCGAGAACCATACTATTTCAATCTACGTGATTTGAGAAGTTTTGGTTCTATTTTCTAAATTATTTTTACACTGTCATTTGTAGAAAAGATTGAAGAAAACAATATCTAAAAATCATTCAGTTTGGGCTGAAATTGATTGAGATTGACAAATTTAAAATCAGGTGTCCGGAAACTGTTCCAGTGATTTGCGAAAAATGACCAAAATATAGGGTGATAAAATCGGTCTAGAAACCATATTTCTTGAGAGATTTAATATTTTCTTTCAATATGATTATCTGTGGGAAGGACATTATGTGAGAGAAATTTGAATGTTTTCCATTGATGGACGGAGGAGAATATCCCCGAAAAACCTTCAAAATCATCCGGAAACTGTTCCGACACCAGTATCTGTCAGGTTGAGTATAATCCCGGTATTTAAAGATATATCTCGCTTTCCGTGGATAAGGCCCGAAATCGAGGGATAAAATTATCCCATGTTGTTGAGATAAATGTCACATGTTCAACATTTTTTTCCGATTTCTCACAAATTTGGAAAAACGGCTTCCTCAAGCTGTTATGGCCTGAAGAAGAGATGTATATCGAGAAGAATGACATACGTTTTTAGGCACAAGCTTGCAAAGCCTCGTACAGCAATATACCAGTACCGTGATAAAACCGCTCAGCCCTAAGGGCATTAAATCCACCACTGATACTTTTGTAGGCATGATCGACATTTCAAACCCCTTTTCTTTTCTCATGCATGTATTGAGTCACTTTGCATTTTTATGCCCCCGGAATCACAGATTCGGGGGCATATAGTTTTTGGCCTGTCCGTCTGTTTGTCTGTCTGTTTGTCCGAACTAAAAACTTTAACATTGGGCATAACTTTTGAATGGTAAGTGATAGGGCTTTCATATTTCACATGTGAAGTCCTTGTGACAAGACCTTTCCATTGATACCAACATTTTTGACCTTGTGACCTTTACCTTGACCTTGACCTTTGACCAACTTTTCAAAAATTTAACATTGGGCATAACTTTTGATTGGTAAGTGATAGGGCTTTCATATTTCACATGTGTATTCCTTGTGACAAGACCTTTCCATTGATACCAACATTTTTGACCTCGTGACCTTGACCTTGACTTTTGACCTTCTTTTCAAAAACTTTAACATTGGGCATAACTTTTGAATGGTAAGTGATAGGGCCTTCATATTTCACATGTGTATTCCTTGTGACAAGACCTTTCCATTGATACCAACATTTTTGACCTTGTGACCTTGACCTTTGACCTACTTTTCAAAAACTTTAACATTGGGCATAACTTTTGAATGGTAAGTGATAGGGCTTTCATATTTCACATGTGTATTCCTTGTGACAAGACCTTTCCATTGATACCAACATTTTTGACCTTGTGACCTTGACCTTTGACCTACTTTTCAAAAACTTTAACATTGGGCATAACTTTTGAATAGTAAGTGATAGGGCTTTCATATTTCACATGTGTATTCCTTGTGAGAAGACCATTTCATTGATAGCAAAAACTTTTGACTTCGTCACCTTGACTTTGACCTTTCACGTACTCAACAGAAAATGGCGTTTATACTAACAAAGATGCCACCGGGGGCATTTGTGTTTCACAAACACAGGCTTTATTATTAATATGCCCCCAGAATCAAAGATTCCGGGACATATAGTTTATGGCCTGTCCGTCTGTTTGTCTGTGGCAAAAACTTTAACATTGGGGATAACTTTTGAATGGTAAGTGATAGGGCTTTCATATTTGACAAGTCACAGTATTCCTTGTGACAAGAACTTTCCACAGTGATATCAAAGTTTTTGACTCTGTGACCTTGACTTACTGTTCGAAACATTTAACATTGGGGATAACTTTGAATGGTAAGTGATAGGGCTTTCATTAGGCCGAAAATAGAATTAAGATTGTTTCCCCAAACGCGACCGATCACCGCAAAATTCGGCGCGACTCGAATAATTTTTCAAAGAATTATTTTTTGGGGGGATTTTACGTGTACCCAATTTGGATTCATAATTTTATAAGGGAGCTATCGAGATAAGCATCACGCTCCGTGTATTTACTTTACATTAATTTATTGATTAAACGTCCGCGCACCCGGTTAAGGTGTCAAGCGTCATGAAGCTTGTATATACCTGAGAAAATTTAATGGCTTCTACTGCGCACGTTAATCCGTCGTGGTTGTAGTTTTAAAAGACAAGCGATCGATAACGTAACATGGAAACGTTTACACGTATCATCGCTAGATCGCGTAGACCGGCACGTGTCATATAATATTTAACGGCGTGACGGTACATCAAAAATAGAAATACAAAATATCAAATTTCACTAAATTTTGTTTTTAATCTGTATTATTCGAAAAATTTCCTGACCTCGCCGTCTTTGTCATACAAAATAATTGCCGTTTTTACAAGATAAGAAGGAGGATATCTCGCTCGGGAAAAATCGTTTTACTTATTACGTTTGAATAAATAAAGAGTTGGTTTGGTCGTGTTTTTTATATTCTTGAATACTATAAGTTTAAAGTAAAAAGTTAGAGACGTATGGAATAAATCAAGAAACCAACAACATTACACGGGAAATCGTTTCATTGAAGAGTCTAGGCTCAACATTGAAGATTTGCACTTAAAAAGATCTCTGGAGGATTGGGGGGGGGGGGTCGTATTGCAGGCTAAGTATAACAAGTGTCAGTTTGTCAGCTTTCTTTGTCAGAGATTACCTTGAATACTGCAATGGCAGACTTAAAGGAGGGGGATGTTAATGTTTCCATATTTGGACCCAATTTTTCAAGTAGGAATTTGAACCTTTGAAGACAATTTTCAATTCTCAACCTTTTTTTTTTGCCCCCGGAATCAAAGATTTTGGGCATATAGTTTTTGGCTTGTCCGTCTGTCCAAAAAATTTTAACAATTGGACATATAAATGTGTATTCCTTGTGACAAGACCTTTCCTTTGATACTGAATTGTTGGACCTTGTGACCTTGACCTTTGACCTACTTTTCAAAAACTTTAACATTGGGCATAGCTTTTGAATGGTAAGTGATAGGGCTTTCATATTTCACAAGTGTATTCGTTATGACAAGACCTTTCTATTGATACCAATTTTTTTTACCTTGACTTTGACCGTTCACCTACTTACATAAACTTTAACATTGGGCATTACTTTAGAATGGTAAGTGATAGGGGCTTTGATATTGCACATGTGTATTCCCTGTCACAAGATTTTTCCATTGATTATGATTGAAACCAACATTTTTTAAACCAGTGACTCTGACCTTGACCTTTCACATACTTAATAGAAGATTGTGTTTATACTAACAAAGATGCCATCGGGGGCATTCGTGTTTCACAAACACAGGCTTTATTAAATGGTGAAACCTGCCCTTTCCTGATCCAAAAATTTAGCATAAAAGTGAAGACTCCCTTAGATTCACTAGTATACTAAATACTAACACTAAGTCCATCTACTACCAGGAGTCACGGTCATGAAACAGCCTCAAGAGGATTTTCTTAAAAGGCCTAAAACTAATTGAGTTTTAAAACTGTCTTCAATCTCTATTTTGAAATAGAACACACTATCTAAAGTATAATAATGTTAAGCATGTAGATAAGATTGAAGTATTGTTAACACATTCATTTCACTATCAAAATTGTTAAACAGTTTATAAAAATTGTTAAACAGTTATGTTAAACAGTTTAGTAATAAAGCAACAACACATAACACAACGTGCAATGAAGCAACATGAAATGCAAAATGGCATGTCACAATGCAAGGTGCATAACAGACTTGGCACCAAACTATCTGAAATTTCTGTTGAGAACACTCACTGTCTTCAAAATAAAATAGTTTGAGGAAAAATCAATCTTTGTATAGATCTACTCGTTTTTGTTACAAGCTCTTTTTTCAGTCAGCAGACTAATCATGTCTATAAGACTTCTTGTTGTCCGAAAAAAAGAATTATTTATCTACCTTCCTACCCAACACTCCAAGGGTTGGGTCACGTGCGGGGAAACAAACATATTTTTAAGGTTGGCCTTATATTTCACATGGATATTCCTTGTGACATCAGACAAGACCTTTCTATTGATCATTTTGATACTAAAACTTTAGACCTCCTGACCTTGACCTTTTATCTGCTTTTTGAAAACTTTAACATTGGAGATAGCTTTTGATTGAAAAGTTTTTGACCTCATGACCTTGACCTTTGATATACATTTCAAAAACTTTTAACATTGGAGATAACTTTTGAATGGTAAGTGATTGAGCTTTCATATTTCACATGTGTATATTCCTTGTGACAAGACCTTTCCATTAATACCAAAATTTTTTACCTTGTGATCTTAACCTTGACCTTTGACCTACTTAACAGAAAATGGTGTTAATACTAACAGATTACACCAGGGGCATTCGTATTTCACAAACACAGGTTTTGTTCTGATTAATTTTTCAGGAAACATGGGTGATTGGCTTCACTGTTACAGCTGCTTCTTGCAACCTGATGGTGGAACACATTTTAACTTAACAAGCTGCAGTCATATTTTCTGTCAAAAATGCTTGGAGAAAGGTGAACAAATCAACTACAGTTTACTCTCGTTTATTCAAACTCAGAAAACTCGAATTTCCGCTTAACTAAGAACTATTTTTCAAAGTCTGGCGTTTCTCTTCCATGGTTTCTATGCAATTTTACTCCTGATAACTCGAATTCCGATAACTCAAACTTTTTGTAAAGTCGATCTAATTCTTAGGTCCCATAACTCATTTTACACTGAAAATTCACCTCCATAAGCCGAACCAGAAATAAATCTTAATCTTTTAAACAAAAGTCAATTAACTATACGGAGATCGGTGGACAGATAATTGATACTTTCTTCCTATGGAGTTGCATTATATACATTAGAGGTAGCTTAATCATTAAAAGAAGACAACACAAAGATTTGTGAACGGTGATAGAGAAAGGGACATCAGTCTTAATATTAAAAATTGATTGCTGGTCATGTACCAGGGATTACCCAGAGACATCAGTCTTAAATTAAATATCATGTAGTAACAGTACTCAGTAAGACGAACTCCTGATAAGTCTAACTTTTTCTGATGGTTCCTTGAAGTTCGACTTATCAAGAGTAGACTGTAGCGAATTATAATGTGGAGAATATATTATATATATGGTATTGTCCATTCTCACTTCAAAAAGTTTATTTTTAGCTCTACTGGTCTATCCGGAGTCTGTCCGTCTGTCTGTCAAACATTTCTCGTGGTTTCCAGTCCTCTGAAATTGTTGGTGATGAAAAGTCAATTCTTTTTGCAACATGATTGGTCTATGGTCTGGTTGTGCACTTGATATTTTGTTTGAGCCCCTGACCCCTAGGGTCTTAGCAAATTGGTGTGGTCATTTTCTCCTATATGTTATAAACTCTATGTAATCTTGTGGTCACCATTTATCAGAAAGTATAAATGATAGAAAGTTACTTCTTTTTGCAATGTTCAAGGTCTATGAGCTAGTTGTGCACCGGAAGTTTTGTTTGAGCCCCTTACCCCAGGGTCTTAGACATTGGGTGTGGTCACTTTCCTCTTTATACATGTATATAACTCGATGTAATTTTTGTGGTCACAATTTCTCAGAAAGTATAAATAATAGAAAGTTAATTCTTTTTGATATATAATATAGATCTATGATCAAGCTGTACACAAGATATTTTGTTTGAGCCCCTGACCCCAGGGTCTTAGAAAGGGGCAGTGGTCATTTTCTCCTATGTAACTCTATGTAATCTTGTGGACACCATTTCTCAGAAAGTATAAATGATAGAAAGTTAATTCTTTTTATAATATAAAAGGTTTATGATCTAGTTTTGCACCTGATATTTCATCTGAGTCCCCGACCCCCCAGGGTCTTAGAAAATGGATGTGATCATTTTCTCCTATTTATATAACTTACTGCAATTTTGTGATCATCTTTTCTCAGAAAGTATAAAGGATACGAAGTCAATTCTTTTTGCAACATGATGGGTCTATGGTCTAGTTGTGTACATGTACCTAATGTTTTGTATGACATTCAGACCCCAAGGGTCTTGGAAAATGGGTGTGGTCATTTTCTCCTATATATATTATTATTATGCTAGATTCTTGTGAAAACCAATTCTCAGAGTGCATAATTGATAGAGTATAAATTCTTTTTGCATAATACATATGTAAAGGGTATGTGGTTTGATTATCCACTTGATAATTAGTTTTAGCCCCTGACCTCCTGGTTCTTGGAAAATGGATGTGGTCATTTTCTAGTATACAACTCTATGTAATCTTCTGAACACTATTACTTTGAAAGTATGACTGATAAAAAGATTTTTAGACTTACGCTTAATGTTACGCTTGCGCATCTGATATACTTTATTAGCCCCTTACCCTTGGGTCTTAGAAAATAGTCGTGTCATTTAGTTATTTATTTTACTAAACAACGAGGAGAGCTTCAGTCTCTTCAGAGACTTCTAGTTAAGGATATTAAGTCAACTTTTCCTTACCACTATAAGGTTCTTTTGACAACTTTCGTGATGATAGCTCGAGAGATTAATTAAAATGGGCAGATCTGCCTTTTTCAAGTATCTTATTGCATATTTTTATGCCCCCTTAATCGAAGATTCAGGGCATATAGTTTTTGGTCTGTTTGTCTGTTTGTCCGAAAAACTTTAACCTTGGCCATAACTTTTGAATGGTAAGTCATAGGGCTTTCATATTTCACATGTGTATTCCTTGTGACAAGACCTTTCCATGGATACCAAAATTTTTGACCTTGTGACCTTGACCTTGGAGTTTGACCTACTATTGAAATATTAACCTTGGGCATAACTTTTGAATGGTAAGTGATAAGGCTTTCATATTTCACATGTGTATTCCTTGTGACAAGACCTTTCCATGGGTACCAAAATTTTTGACCTTGTGACCTTGACCTTGGAGTTTGACCTACTTTTGAAAAACTTTAACCTTGGGCTTAATTTTTGAATAGTAACTTAAGTAAGTGATAGGGCTTTCATATTTTACAAGTGCATCCTGGTGACAAGACCTTTCCATGGATACCAAAATTTTTGACCTTGTGACCTTTACCTTGGAGTTTGGCCTACTTTTGAAAAACATTAACCTTTGGCGTAATTTTTGAATGGTAAGTGATAGGGCTTTCATATTTCACATGTGTATTCCTTTTGACAAGACCTTTCCATGGATACCAAAATTTTTGACCTTGTGACCTTGACCTTGGAGTTTGACCTAATATCGAAAATTAAACAGCCATAACTTTTGACGGGTAAGTGATAGGGCTTTCATATTTCACATATGAATTCCATGTGGCAAAGCTTTTCCATGGATATTAAATTTGACCCTCTGACCTTGACTTCAAATGTGAAACTACTTTTCATCTGTTTTGCATTTGTGTTTCACAAACACAGGTTTTATTATATGATTGTTAATGACGCCTATAATTTACCTGATAATTGCATCATATAATTCCATCAAATGTAAAAGGATAGGCAAGTTTGAGAAGACTTAATTCACAATCATAGAGGATCTAGGTCATATATTTAGTATCAAATCTGCAACAGTCGCTGACAAAAAAGTCTTTTCTGAAGCACTTTCAGCTGGGTTTTTTTCTGTTAGGAATTAAATTTTAATTCCTAAAATACATTGATGAATTAAAAAGATAAGTTGATGCATATCAATTACTAGTAGTACTGGTACTTTAAAACTTGCATTGAATAAGTACATGTATTACATGTATGTTTGGTTATAACCATTTATACTTAATGGTCTGCTTCAGGGATATGCAGAGATAAGTGTGCCATGTGTGGTAGTGTTTGCAGTATCATCCCCCTGACAGGAAAAGTAAGTTTGATAGAGTCTTTCTGTAGTTGTGATCATGATGTCCCTAAGACTAATTGGCGTATGTATAGTACCATAAAAAGGGTCCATTAGTTTTGGACAAAAATATTTCACACTGACATATATTTTCTTGAAGGACTTCGACAAAATCTTAGGTTGACTTTTATTTTAATTGCCAGTGCTCACTTCCATTATGTATACAGGCACATAGACTTACAAACCTATACTATTTACATTATAATAAACATACAATACATATTTACATGTTGAACAAGAATATAGTCCTTAATTAGGCTAGTGTTGCATCAATTTTGCCTTTTTTATGTCGCTAACACATGCAATTATATTTTATTTTCAAATTCTAATTATCATTACAGATGAAACCAGAAATAGATATGTACTTCAAAGATCCATATGAAATAATCGGCAAATTTATCAAAAGAGCTTTGGAGGTAAAGAAATGATACCAGAATGATTTTGTATTTTAAAAATAGCTTTATTAACATAAATAATATTACATGTATATTATAGCTTGGTCATGGATGGTTATATCACAGCATGAGTTCAAGTTTGGTCATGCTTGACCTATTTTTGTGTCGCCTGCGAAGCACAGCGACACTTGGGGATCACTTTGTCTGGGTCCGTCTGTCTGTCACACTTTGGGTGTCACACCCCATAACTTTTGATTGGTAAGTGATAGGGCTTTGATATTTCATATGTGTATTCCTTGTGACAAGACCTTTCTACTATACCATAATTTTTTACCTCGTGACCTTGACCTAGATATTTGACCCGCTTATTAAAAAGTCTTAAGATTTTCTATAACTTTTGATTGGTAAGTGATAGGGCTTTGATATTTCACGTGAGTGTATTTCTTGTGACAATACCTTTGTACGGATACAATAATTTTTTACCTCATGACCTTTGACCTAGATATTTGACCTACTTTTCAAAAAGTCTAAGATTGGCTATACTGGCTATAACTTTTGATTGGCAAGTGTTAGGACTTTGATATTTTACATGTGTATTCCTTATGACAATACCTTTCTACACATATCATAATTTTGACCTCGTGACCTTGACCTAGATATTTGACATACTTTTGAAAAAAGCTAAGAATGGCTATATGGTTTGATTGGTAAGTGACAAGGCATTGCTATTTCATATGTGTATTCTTGAGACATTGAAGATCTTTCTACACATACCATTATTTTTGACCTCGTGACCTTCACCTAGATATTTGACCTACTTTTCAAAGAAGCTATATAAAGACTGGCCATATCGTTTGATGCTAGATATTTGACCTACTTTTAAAAAATAATAAGCCGTTTCACAGGCGACACAAGCATTCCTTGGATTGCTATATTTTGGGATCTAATGTGTCCATTGAAAACTTGCTATGGATTGATTTGATATACATACTGTACACTAGCTTGGGCTGGAATACTTGCAGAGTGAATAAGGTTCAGTCATGGTTGACCTACTTTTGGGATAGTTATGGCCCTTGAAATCTGAGAAATATTATAACTTTATGCAGGTAGGGGACTTAGTATTTTGGAGATATTCTAGTATCCTTAACGTGAATTAGAAATGGTCAGTGTAATTGCCTCATATTACATGAAGTACATTTTAATAAAAGGTTAGTTATTTCAAAGAACCTCAACCTTAGCTAGCTTTTTTACCTAAAAAGATATTAAAAGCTAAAGAATTATAGAGTAGCTTGGTTGAAATGAGTCCAATTTATCTTTCTCAATCCTTTGTAAATACAATGAGTATGCAATATAGTCTTTATAGTGTTAACAATTGGTTAATTCTTGTACAAAGGTGCTGGAGTTTCAAGGTTATCACAGAGGCAGATATGTGTCTTATTTAAGGCATGAGGTAAGAGCTTATCATATTATTTACCCTGAATTTATAAATATATCATAACATGTAAATGTAAAAATTGTGTACTGAATACATGAAAGAATGTATTTGTAGATGCAGGCAAGTATCATACAATGTTTCTGATGCCATAAATTTAGATATTTTCAAGGTAGAGTTTATATTTTATTAAGTGTAGTTTTGCATCTGATATTTTGTTTGAGCCTCTGACTCCCAGGGTATCGTAAAGTGGTCATGGTTGTTTTCTTCTATATTCAACTCTATGTAATCTTGTGAATACCAATTCTCAGAAACTTTAATTGATAGAGAATTAATTCTTTTTGCAATATAATAGGTTTGCAGTGTGGTTGTGTACCTACTATTTTGATTGAGCCCCTGACCCCAGGGTCTTGAAAAATGGGTTTTGTTATTTTCTTCTTTATATCTTTTGAACACCAAATCTTGGGAAAACAGAAAGTATAATTGATAGAAAGCTGGTTCTTTCTGCAGTATAATAGGTCTGTGGTGTAGTTTTGCATATGCTATTATGTTTGAACCCAGGATCACCAGGGTCTTGGGAAAAGAGTGTGGTCATTCTCCTATAAAACTCTATATACATGTACACATGTATTCTTGTAAACACCATCAGCAATTCTCAGAGAGTTTATTTAAAAGAGAGTTAATTCACTTTTCATAGCTCTGTGGTCTTGTGCATCCGATAATTCGTTTGAGCCCCTGACCCCCAAGGCCTTGATGACATGGGTGTGGTTATTCTTTCTAATTTAACTATTTAATTCCGTGAACACCAATGCTCAGAAATTATAATTGATAGATAATTAATTTTTTTTGCATGATAATAGGTCTCTTTTCCACTTGCATGCGCAACTGATATTTTGTTTGAGCGCTTTACCCCTGGAGTGTTGGAAAATGGGTGCGTCACATAGATGAATTTTACCATACACCCAGGAGAGCTTCAGTCTTGTCAGAGACTTTTAGTCTTCATTCAATATCTGTTTGGTGAAAAAGGCCCAATTTGGCCTCTTGTTTAAAAAAAATTCATTTTTCATTTTTGATTCTCTATGTCTCCTTTAGCATACTTTTATGATTTTAGTAGTATCATTGAATGTAACTTCAAGGTCATTTCGATGCCTTACAATGGAATTCCTCAAATATTTGTTCATTATATTCAAATACACTGATATCTATAACACCATTGTTCTATCTATATGCATTATATAAGGTATAGTTTTTTTAGCTCACCTGAGCCAAAGGCTCAAGTGAGCTATTGTCATAGTGTTGCGTCTGGCGTCCGTCGTCTGGCGTCTGTCGTCGTCGTCGTCGTCGTCGTCGTCGTAAACTTTTCACATTTTAAACTTCTTCTCCAGAACGGCTGAAGGGATTTTGATGAAACTTGGTAGGTATGAAGTACTCATGGTCCCCTACAAGTGTTGTTGTTTTTCGTCCGGATCTGTCAAAAGGTGGCGCCACCACAGCAAAAAGTAGGTCACGGGGGGTACCCTCCTTTGACAAACTTCTTCTTCAGAACCGAAGCATGTATCGACAAACCGAAAGCATCAGGATGATCTAGAGAGATGTCTTAAGAAGTGTTGTTATTTTTGGTTCCACTTCGAAGTCAAATTTTTGACGCGTTTTTGACGTCTTTTCGGACTTAGTCAGAAATGCACATTTTTGCACTATTTCTTTAAATAACTCAATAAGTGTATGATTTTACACACTCATTTACTACATATTTATCATATTTAACTTACTTAATGCTTTGATATGTATTTTATGCTTAAATTTTATTTTTTTGATTTTTTATGAATTTTTTTCTTATGTAAAAAGGAAGGGGGGGGGTGATTTTCATACATTTTCTGCTTCTTTTCTATAACCACTCTTCAGATTGTCATGACATTTTGTAGATATGAGGTACTCATGCATGGTACCCTACAAGTGAAAGAATTTTGTCAAGATATCCACTTTTAGATTTTTAAGGAATATTTTTGGCCCAGGTCATCTTTGGCACGTATAAAAACGAAAGAAAAAAGGGAGTCATGCATACCTTTTCTGCAAAATTCACTTGTTTAATGACCCCTCCTTCCGAATTGAAAATTTGCTAATTTTTATATATTTTCAAATCGATCTATTGATTACATATAAGGCAAAATCATGTTCAAAACTCAATTTCTACAGACAGCAGGGAATCATACATTGATTTTATGTGCTATTTTTAAATTTTCAATAGTTATGACCAATGAGGTGACACCTTTTATTCAGCCCGGTTCACCAGTCAAAAGGGAAGGGATTCCCTGCTAAAATGATTAACTGTAGTTACACCTTCTAGGTCAGAGACAACCAAATCATTTTCCATAGGCTGTAATGTTAACGAAATGCCTTAATTATAACGTCTATACTAACATTGCTGGCCATGCATGTTATATACCGATTTGTTCATTGATTCAAGCTTTATACGAAACTAAATTAAAAAATATAGCATGACCTGCTCTTTTTCGCACTATTTGCGTCACAAGGTACCCCGCAGAGAATTTTCCAATTTTCCCGCGCCCGTCCCCTTTAGCGGATCGGGAGCTAGGGAAATATCCAGGTATCGACATTTTAATTGCACTTATTTTTTACCTATATATATCATATTCAAACAATATACCAAAAGAAAATAGAATTGATAGCCAATCACATCTTCTGTCACATTTAAAATAACAGGCCCCCTCACCCTACAGGTTTTTCTCCAATCAGAGCCGGCCTTTTAGTGGTCTCTGACCTATAACTGTAACTGTAAACAAAGTCGCTGTACTTTAGATTTGATCCGTTTAATTCCTCCACAACCCTTTCGTACTGCGATACATTTCAGGAGATACAGTGCAAACGGAATAGATTTTTATTTAGTGTGCATTATACTTGGAACACTTTCATAATGGTTATCATTCATGTACTTGGAACACTTGCATATACTTGTTATCATGTATAAAGTTTGCTCGAATTTCCTCTGTCTTAGACTCTCTTAGATGAAATAATTTACGGACTGATTTCTTGAAGAAACGTCGAATGAGTAATCTCTTCCTCTGGATCATGAGGTTTGATACACCGTACACTGCTTTTTGGAAAACAAATTGGCCCAATTTCTGCACAATTCACTTGAATTGATAAATATTGGATTAAAACGATTTTAACTGTACGTTTCATGTATTTGAGATGAAATCAACACTATTCAAAAGCATTCTTAGATTTCAGTATACTTTAATATGAATAAAGGCAAAACCGAAAAATCTTTGTTTTTTATGCCCCTGGAATAAAAGATTCGGGAGCATATAGTTTTTGGCCTGTCCGTCTGTCTGTTTGTCTGTCTGTTTTCCGAAAAACTTTAACATTGGGCATAACTTTTGAATGGAAGCTGGTGATAGAGGTTTCATATTTCACATGTGTATTCCTTGTGACAATACCTTTCCATTGATACCAAAATTTTGACCTCGTGACCATAACCTTGACCTTTGACGTACTTTTCAAAAACTTAAACATTGCGCATAACTTTTGATTGGTTAGTGATAGGGCTTTCATATTTTACATGTGTATTCCTTGTGACAAGATATTTCCATAGATACCAATATTACGCTGACCCTGACCTCTCACATACTTAACAGAAAATGGCGTTTATACTAACAAAGATGCCGCCGGGGGCATTCTCGTTTCACAAACACAGCCTGTCAGGCTTTATAATTTCTGGCATGCTAGCTATCAATAATGAAAGGTATGGTCGTTCAGTTTTAAATAAACTTAATTTATGAAATCATTTCATTGTTTTATTCTTTTTCTGCTGTGCATTAAAGTGGGATTTTACAATATGATTTTATTTTTGATGTTGCATAATTGAACTATACTAGTTGGGCATATGACTTAAAAAAAGTTATTGTTTTGAAATGTGACTATTTTTTCTTGTTTGTACTTTTAAAGGTTGTCTGAAAAAAAAAAACTTCTCTGCATCCGGCAAAAATCTTTTTAGAAAGGTTGTGGGCTAAAATCCCGGTACTGGCACTATCAGTATTCAAATTAATAGCAGTATGTCAATTAGAGCGTGCATGGGTATCAGGTGAGCGTTGTGCCCCCTGGGGCTCTTGTTTCATTTGGACTATTTCTTTTATATTAGATAAAAAGGACGAAAATTGAGATTTACAATATCCATCAGACATTCAGTGAGAAATTCAAGGCTGTTGAAAGGTACTTTCTCTGTGTAGTCATTAGTTATTTTCAATGCTGAAAATTTAGGAATTCCTCATTCTAGGAACAATTTCAGCTAGTGTTGGGAATTGAATGGAGTAATCAAAATCACTTCTTGACTGTCAGCTTAGTTACTGTAAACGACTTTTTATTAGCGAGGACTTCATATTCACGTAATTTCGCGAGCTTGATCAAATGCGAAAGTGAAGTCCTCGCTGACAAAAAGTCAGTCCAAAAGATAAAAAGTAGATCAAATTTGACAAAATTCAAAAACATCTTATTTTCCCTTTTCGTTACAATTAATTACCCTAAATAGACAACGGAAGGTCATACGCGTCTATGTTAGGGATGTTTGATTTCCAAACATAACAATTAATCAATTAGCCTTAATTATCCAGACAAACAATATACAAGAACAGTAAAATCTTTTAGAAGAAGTAATCATGGCGCCTTTCTTTATATTTTTACCCGTTTTCAGAGACAAAAAGTAAACAAATGACGTGTTTGTAAGATTGGTACGCAAAGTCGTCAGAGATATGACGATATGAAACGTCTAATTTCATCTTATTTGAAGTAAACATTTCAACAGTTAATAGAGGGTGATAAGGAAATGAAATATACATATACAGAAAAAGAAAATAATAAAAAAAAGTCAGATGGTGGGCTTGCGAAATTAAAGTCATACGAATTATTATGTCGTTGACTGATGTCGCGAAAATAAGGTCACAGGAATATAAAGTCATTTACAGTATGTTGATAAATTAAATAGGATTAGTGCACACATAGCAAGATATCCGAACTAAGCAGCAGCACTACATTTAAAGTGTTTTGCCTAGACTACACAGCAGATTAACTACTTTTGTATGAAAGTTATGTGAATATCTATTTTATTGAATGATCACAACATTTTGCTTTATGTTACCTTTTGAACAGAGCTGCCAAGGAATGTTTAGGATTTAAGGAACAGCTTGCCAAAGCCAAAGAAGAACTTAATCATCTGAGAGAGGAAAATCTATATCTTAAAAACATCATAAGTGAAAAGGTCAATACACAAAACATGATTATATGCATTTTTCTTTAATTAGAAATCTATTTTTCACAATTTAGGTGGGTATTTTTATCCATGAAATATGACTATTCTTCATACACTTAGCTCAATTTGAAAAGAAAATGTCATAAAATCATTGTCAAAATACTTTTCTTGTTAATATATCTAGAAAGATAGTTTCACCTTATTTATAGTTAGAAGTTTCACCTTATTAGATTACTTAGAACATGTAATATATATATCTTTATTATTTTAGGGACTCGGTTTTCCTAGCCCTGGTACTATAAGGTAATGTCAGTCTAATATTGATGGATGAGTATAATGTGCCATTTAAAGTACTCTTCATAGTGTATGTTTTGAACAAACCTTAGGGATTTTAATTATACATGTATATCAAAGAAATGCGTACATGCCATAAATATAGGATCTCAAATGATTTTCTATATATATTCCATACAGTGTTTATGAAACGAGTTGTGTGAATTTTATATCCCCGAGCCTAATAGCAAGTGGATTTAAATCACACAACGAGTTTCATAAATACTGTATGGAATAGAAACATCATTTGAGGTTCTTTTTATCACATGAAATATGACATAAATGATCAAAATAATGTCAAAATGTTTATTTCGACTTCATTTCTTGCAAATAATGTACTAATGTTGCTGTTTCTATTGTGATGTCACAAAGGATCTGGAGCGCTTCATCCAATGACCACGCTCCCAAAGTGATATATAACATGTTGTCATAACATCTATTTATGGAATGGCTTTATGTAACTGAATAAAGGGTGTATCATGTGATAATAACTTTTATCAATTTATGAGAAAAGTTTCCTAAATCCTACATACAAAATGCAGTTGTTTCCTTGTGACTTATTTATGAATATCTACACAGTTTAAGTTAGATATTTCTAAGTTTGATCGAAGTTTGATTTTTTGTAGGTCACAAAGAGCATCTCCAAATGGGAGAATGCACACTTCCTCCAAACCATTATCTAGGGGACCTTCTCCAATATACAACCATAGTAAATCACCAATGAACATGCCTGATCATGTAACCACATTTCCTTCACGACCATTAGGGAAATCCCCTGGAATCCGGAGTTCTGATATGTCAGCCCTGCAGCTCTTCCTGAAAAATATGTCTTCAGAAAAGATGCCTGAATATCACAGTCATAGAGGTGGGTGTCTGTCTTTATTCCCTATGATTTACATGCATTAATGAACAAAGAAATTTATTTATTATAAAACAATTTATAAATATTATTATTGATATGGTAATGCTACGTAATTCAAATATAGTCTTATTGAGTATTTGCAGAATACAGAGATTTTTATGCCCCCGGAATCATAGATTCGGGGGCATATAGTTTTTGGCCTGTCTGCATGTCTGTTTGTCTTAAAAAACTTTAACATTGGGCATAACTTTTGAATGGAATTCATATTTCACATGTGTATTCCTTGTGACTAGATCTTTCTATCGATATCAAAAGTTTTGACCTCGTGACCTTGACCTTGACCTTTGACCTTCTTTTCAAAAACTTTAACATTGGGCATAACTTTTGAATGGTAAGTGATAGGGCTTTCATATTTATTCACATGTGTGTTCCTTGTGACATGACCTTTCCATTGATACCAAAATTGTCGACCTTGACCTTTCACATACAGAAAATGAAGTTTATACTAACAAAGATGCCACTGGGGCATTTGTTTCACAAATTTCCCATTTGAGGATGATCTGATGTTAAACCATTATGACGTTATAAAAATGGTATGATAACATTAAATTTTTTACTGTCCGTTCCCAGAGTTTTAGGGACTGTTTCCATAGAAATTGATGATGTCACAATTAGGCTATGTCAGATAATCACTGTCCCAAATGGGAAGTTACTCTGGTTTTTGAAAATTCGGATTTGTACATATGATGTGCTTACAATTACTTTGTGATGCATACCCATATTAGTAGACAAATTATGATATTTCATTCCATATGTATTTGCAATATTTTTGTTCATTTCATTTTTGTTATCTTATAGATTATTCTAATAGATACTTTTACATGTTATCGGGGGGGAAAAAAACAAAAACAAAACAATTTAGAAGTGATCGCTGCAATTAAGTTCACTTTGCATGCAAAAACAGTAATTGAGCTTAAATTGTTTAATATTTCATTGATTTGTAAAAAGTGAAAATTTAAAATTTCAGTAACATCATTATAGTTAGGTTGTTACATGTATGTTAATTAGGTTATAATACATAATCGTTACGTCATCAGTGCCCTCGCCTTCAATGCAAAGTTTTTCACAACAAGGGTATGATTGATTTTTAATGTTCTTTAAAGGGACTTGTGCACTATTTGATAAAAATATACATGTTAATTTGTAAAAAAAATCATGTAATTTAACATCATGGCTATTTACTTGCTAATGATTGACAAATGTTACCGCACAGATTGACGAGAAACTGGTTCTAAAGTAAATATCACTTACACCTGTACACCATGTGTTTTGTATTTGTTGAGATGTCATGCGACCAGGTGTAATCATTTGATTGTTTTGTTTACATTATCTTATTAGGGAATACTGCCACTTATGACTGATGAATAAGATCCGGAAATGTTGTTGTCTATAGTCATAAACAATGAAGCTTTATATTTCAGTCAAAAAATAAGTCAACACTTATTTTCAAGCAATTTTCCTGCTAAAACTGTGCACAAGTCCCAGCTTTACTTGTTTCTGCATGAAAAGATGAAACCCAATATCAAGCTTATCATGAAAAAAAAAATATTCATGCACATTAGTTTTGATACTTTGAATAGTTTGAATGCATGTTTGAATGATGTTAAAGTTTGATTTGGCGTTTTTGAACGATTGGGCAAAATTTGACTTGTCATAAATCTATATTAAAATACAAAAGGTACGTACTTAAGTTTTGTACATTGGAAGACATTTAGGAAATGATAATTGAAATAATTGGAAAGGGTTATCAATTATGGATTTAAATCAGAAACAATATTCTAGAAGAAATACAGCATAAAAGATTGAAAGATTATATTTATCTGCACAAAACTGAAACCCTGTTGGGAAAAAAAAACCAAAAATATGAGGGTTCAATTTCAAATTGTCTAAGTGATTTACCGTTTTAACTAGCTGTCAGGCAAAGCATTGAGTAACCATGGATGTGAAATTTAAAAAAAAAAGAGGGAAAAAAAACCTCGAACATTATCATCTTCATTTCAGCGACAATCTTGTGTACAAAATTGAAATTGATAATTGGAATCAATAGACTTTTAGTGATCAACAATCGATTCTTGGCAACAATTGGTTCATCACTAGAACATTCACTTTTAAAAATCCATTTCACATCTGAGCCTTGCGGCAGCTGTATATAGTCTTTGCGATCTCCGTAATTTTGACAAAAATCAGATAGCAAATGTTGAAGATAATTGGATCATCAAGCAACGATAAATAGACCTTGGCCTAAGATTATTGTACTTTTGACAAAATACTACTATTTATCAAAAAGAATTTCGTTTTAAATCTAATTTTCTTTTTCTTAAATATTAGAGATTAAATTTCAAAGATTGTTTACTGAAAAAATGATTGACTACATGTATATTCTTGTTAGAGCTGATAATCTTGGTATCACATACTGTAAACGTGGAAATTTTTGCTTGGGGTAATTTTCACTTAACTCATGATTCAATGAACTTCGTGAAAATTCCCCCAACGCAAAAATAGCCCTGTTGCATTCTAATACAAAGGCAGAGACGTATATCTCGCAAATATTTCCCCCAAGCATAACATATCTTGATGTAATAATCACGAAATTTTCCCCCAGGGAAAATAACAACGTTTACAGTAAGTGATGCTTTCAAGAAGTTGCATATATATTTATCAGTTCAAATTGAGAATCAATATTCTCATAAAAGGAATAAGATCAAATCTAAATTTTAATTACAGATATCCCATTTCTCATCCTGCAAGCCTTTCTCATAATATCCAGGTGAGTTTTTCTTACACAGCATCTATATAAGGTCCAAGTATAAGACTTATTTTTATTCATTTAATTTGTACATACATCCTCTGTATATAGCCTTACAATTTTTGTCTTGTTTCATATAAAATCTTTATTTCATATAAAATCTTTATTTTACTTTATATAAAGCAGCCTGATTTGATGTCCAGCAGTATTTTACATGTCAGAACTCCATCATCAGGTGGTCGTACAGGTGAGTTACACATGTCAAACATAATATAACAGTCTTATACAGAGTATTTATTTACATGATTGCCATATTGGTCCTATTTTTTATGAAGCAGCTAGATTTTGATAATACAGTATTTCACTTTTTAGAAGAAGTCAAATGTAATGAAGTCAAATGTAATAATTTAGTGCCCAAAGACATCAAACAAAGATATATATATTTATTAAACATATTGTACTGATTACTACGTGTTTCTGATGTTTTTTAAAATGTCAGAATCATAAAATGATGAAAAAAAAATCACTAAATATGCAAACATTTAAATGCTCTAACAAATTCAGAATTTATGATTTTGCAAAAGGCCACTTTCCAAAACTCATAATGGCTGACAAAATGTCCGAGGTAAGCAATTTTTGCACACTTTTTCATTGTTTCAATGCCAAAAGATGTTGACTCGGACATTTTGTGCTTTCAAACAAGATCGGAAAATGGTCTATGGGGTCATCCTTGTAACATACTACCAAGAGTGTGTACTTGAACAAGTGCATGATACATTTGAAAGATCAGTTATGTACTTTCTGTCAGTCCTTTATCAGCATTGCTGTAATGTCTTCGTCTTCTTCCATTCTTCTTCCATTTGGCCACCCGGCAGACCTCTATTGGATCAGTTGGCTGTATTGATCATACTTCAAGATGTAAGCAAACACTACCTATAATAAGTGAGTATTCATGTGTCACTTATGACACGATACAGGGGTATGCTCAGCTTTCTTAGTGCCCTTGTGAGAGCTGTAGTTGATTGATGAATTACTGAGAGATTCTTTATGTTATTAACCAGAGATTGAATTGAATTGCAGGGACTATGTGGAAATGATAGACTGTCAAGCAGAAGACTTTTCTGTCCCATACCTAACTAAAGAGTAAGTGCAGTACCACTGAAGTAATTAATCAGCATATTTTAAATAATCCTCAAATTAGGTCCTTAGCAATAACCATTGCAAAAACATATAGTTTACAATATATACAACTTTTTCTTTAATATCTATGCCAGGATTAGGTTCTCTTCAAAGGTGACATTATTTTAAATGTTTCCATTTCAATTCTGATGATTTTTTAAATTACATGCATGTGCTTGTCCTATTAGAAGTATTGTCCCTTGGACTCTAATTTTTATATTTACTTCATAGGTACAAGAGTACATGAGCAGTGGATTAAGGAACAACAGACAGATTTCTACTAGCGTAACTTATCACACATGTCCAAGTCAAGATAAATATGGCTGCTCGATCCATATGAACTTTGGTTAAAATTGTGTTTTTAAGTTTGTAATGAGATAGATAATCTAACGAAGACAACATTACGCAAAATGACATTCATGACTCCAACAGAATTTATTTGTATAAATAATACAGGATTTATTTGTATAAATAATACAGGATTTATTTGCATAAATAATACAGGATTTATTTGTATAAATAATACAGGATTTATTTGTATAAATAATACAGGATTCATTTGTATAGATAATACAGGATTTATTTTTTATTTGTATAAATAATACAGGATTTATTTGTATAAATAATACAAGTACATGAAGAATCTGACTCTTTTCTTCAGCATTTTCAAAAATGATAATCAGTTCAGTCCTGGGCAGTCCTGGTTTATTTTGTGTGATGTACTTTTCCTTTTAACCTGGATTTTACATACACTACCAGAATTTAATCAAACATGAAATGATATCATCAGTTCCACAGATCAACCATTATTGTAGTTTGGTTGAATATCTATCTTCATGTGTCGGATGGTTTCAATGGTTGAATATCTATCTTCATGTGTCAGATGGATTCAATGGTTTAATGTCTATCTTCATGTGTCGGATAGTTTCAATGGTTTAATGTCTATCTTCATGTGTCAGATGGTTTCAGTGGTTTAATGTCTATCTTCATGTGTCGGATGGTTTCAATGGTTTTATGTCTATCTTCATGTGTCGGATGGTTTCAATCGTTTAATGTCTATCTTCATTTGTCGGATTGTTTCAATGGTTTAATGTCTATCTTCATTTGCCGGATAGTTTCAATGGTTTAATGTCTATCTTCATGTGTCGGATGGTTTCAATCGTTTAATGTCTATCTTCATTTGTCGGATTGTTTCAATGGTTTAATGTCTATCTTCATTTGCCGGATTGTTTCAATGGTTTAATGTCTATCTTCATTTGTCGGATGGTTTCAATGGTTTAATGTCTATCTTCATGTGTCAGATGGTTTCAGTGGTTTAATGTCTATCTTCATGTGTCAGATGGTTTCAGGTGTTTAATGTCTATCTTCATGTGTCAGATTGTTTCAGTGGTTTTATGTCTATCTTCATGTGTCAGATGGTTTCAATGGTTTAATGTCTATCTTCATGTGTCAGATGGTTTAATGTATATCTTCATGTGTCAGATGGTTTCAGTGGTTTAATGTCTATCTTCATGTGTCGGATAGTTTCAATGGTTTAATGTCTATCTTCATGTGTCAGATGGTTTCAGTGGTTTAATGTCTATCTTCATGTGTCAGATGGTTTCAGTGGTTTAATGTCTATCTTCATGTGTCGGATGGTTTCAATGGTTTAATGTCTATCTTCATGTGTCGGATGGTTTCAATGGTTTAATGTCTATCTTCATGTGTCGGATGGTTTCAATGGTTTAATGTCTATCTTCATGTGTCAGATGGTTTCAGTGGTTTAATGTCTATCTTCATGTGTCGGATGGTTCCAATGGTTTAATGTCTATCTTCATGTGTCAGATGGTTTCAGTGGTTTAATGTCTATCTTTATGTGTCAGATGGTTTCAATGGTTGAATATCTATCTTCATGTGTCAGATGGTTTCAATGGTTGAATATCTATCTTCATGTGTCGGATGGTGTCAATGTATAAATTACATGTACCTGTACCTTTAATCAAGTAATTTTGCCGTGATGGAAATTTTGGCTTTGTTTTGGGAATGCAAGAAAATCACCAAATTTAGAAGCACCGATTTTTCAATTTGTAAGAGTCGGGATATATTCAGCTAGAGATCCACCACTGTAAAAATATTACCTGTTGTCTGAGTTTCAGTTGAATGATATATTCACCTATGCTGACCTTGTCATTGTTTTGTCATCAAACATTTACAGTCTACCCTTGAGTTTCTCCAATTATCTACTTAAAAAAGAATGCAACGGGTACTGTAACTTCTCTGGATAATGACTACACATGTTTTGCACAGATTCCGTGTAAATAGCGTGCGAGTCTACGGACATTGGACCCTCGGACTTGTGACCGTAATTTGTTGAACATGGTTACAAAAAAATAAATTCAGAAACAACTGTACGATCACTACTAAGTTGTCTTAAAGCGGTGTCTATATACTCAGATTGAGGCGTTTAAACTATATTCAGATGTTTCCAACTGTGAACATTGTCTTCTATTACCGAGCATGTCATTACATAAGTATCTAGTCATTTTATAAGCTCACTTCAACGAAGTTAAGAGAGCTTATGCTATACCCCTGCGCGTCCGCGTCCCCGTCCGATTAAGAATGAGTTAAAGAGGATCCTGACGATAATCTCAACAGCACTCACAATAGAGCACAAAATTGAGCATCAACTGACCGCTAGCAAGCTAGAGGTGGGACCAGATGCCCAAGAGGAGTAAGCATCCCCTGTTTGGCTAGCCATACCCGCCGTCAATGTTCACACACAAAAATGAAAATAATATTTAAAATACATGCACTGTCTAAGGTTATGTCTATATGGAAAGTGCTATGGCGATCATGTCAGGGAAAATATTCAAAACACTGTCAAGTGGTTCATCTTTTGACGCTGAGGTGAACCCGTGCATCGGATGCTGCATCTGACCTACGTTTTCTGCTTGAGTGACTTGGTTAAGAAGTTTCGGGTAGCTCAGAGTGACTTGGTTAAGAAGTTTTGGGTAGCTCAGTATCTGACAAAATACTGATGTTACAGTAACCATTGTAACAGTGCGCAAGTCATACATCTTGGGATGCTGAGATGGGCCCATGCATTGGATGCAGCATCTGACCTAATTTTTCAACTTGACTGATTTTGCTTTTAAAAGCCAATATTGAGCAAAGTGTAATTGCTACATGTACCAAACTTGCATATTGGATGTATTTTTGATCAAACTTTCATAAAATGACCTTGACCTAATTTTTCCGCTCGAGCGGTTTTGCCTTTAAAAGCCAATATTGAGCAAAGTATAAGTGTTACATGTATCAAACTTGCATATTGGATGTATCTTTGATCAAAGCTAATAATGACCTTGACCTACTTTTTCTGCTTGAGTGATTTTGCCTTAGAAAGCCAATATTGAACAAAGTGTAAGTGCTACATGTACCAAACTTGCATATTGGATGTATCTTTGATCAAACTTTCATAAAATAACCTTGTTATACCTTTTCCACTTGAATGATTTTGCCTTTAAAAGTCAATATATGTGTACATAGAAATATGTTTGAATTGAATTTTGCTGCCATGAGGTGAGCTTCTTAATGTGTGATTACCTATGTTGTTCTTTTGTGCCACCATAAAACATTAATTGACATAAGGTGATGTTGGCAGATGTTTTAAACAATTTGCAAATTTTAAAAGCGCGATTTTCAAACACCAAATTTGGACAAAATTTCCTGATGCAAAATTACCAGATACACAGTATTTACATTCGAATTAGAGATTTATGAGGATGACACAATCAAAACCAAAATCTCATTAGACTGCTATTGGCCCTACATCAATTTGTCAGTCAAGGTAAACAATTTCGGTATCTGTAGAAGATTTTATACATGTGTGAAATATCAAAGCCCTATCACTAGCTTATCAAGAATAATGTTCATTTTTCAAATTTCAGATAGCAGGTCAAACATCTAGGTCAAGGTCACCAGTTCAAAACAGTTGGTATCTAAAGAAAGGTCCTGACACAAGAAATGCATGTTTGAAACATCAAACCTCTATCACACACATACAAATCAAGAATAAGTCTAAAATGCAGCCTATAAGTGGTGAGTTACAGAACAGGAATTTAAGGTATGAATTTGCAGACTTCCATGAATTGTGTATGGTCTGAAATGCATCCTTATGACCACAAATAATCATCTTTGACAAATGGGAAACATTTCTGTTAAGTTTCATATTCATAGGTGCAATAGACACTCTAATATGATCCAGAAAACATTTTCAATCACTGAGTACTAAGGCCTTGACCTTTTGACCCCAAAATCAAAGGGGGTCATCCTCGACTCATGGGAAACATTTCTGGCAAGTTTGATGATAGTAGATTCAATACATTATCTATTATGATCTTGAAACCATTTTCAATATTACCAGAGTCTTTAGACCCCAAAATCTATAGGGGTCATCCTTGAATCATGAAAAACATTTATGGCAAGTTTCATGATCATAGGTGCAATACATGGTCTTATACTATCCAGAAACCATTTTCAATCATCAAAGTCCTATGACCTTGACCTTTTGACCCCAAAATCAATAGGGTCATCCTTGACTCATGGGAAACATTTCTGGCAAGTTTTATGATCATAGATTTTCAATAATCAGTTCTGTGACCTTGATCTTTGACCTTTTGAACCCAAAATCAATAGGGATCATCCGTGACTCAAGAGAAACATTTCTGGCAAGTATGTAGGTGCAATACATGCTCTAACATGATCTGGAAACCATTTTCAATAGAGTCCTGTGACCTTTGGATCCCAAAATCAATAGGGGTCATCTTTGACTCATGTTGAGTAAGTAAAGTTCCATAGCACTAGTATATATATTATTTGATTTATAGTCAGGAAAACCAATTCAGGCTTTCTACTCTTCCTTGATGAAAAAGTAGGAAAAAAGTAGGAGTAGTCAATGTAAAAAAGTAGGAGAAAAGTAGGAAAAGTAGGAATTATAGGGGAAAAAGTAGGAAATTTTCCATTACTTTAGCGACAATTTTCAGTAAGTATAACTGACAAAATCATAGTAAGCAATGTTTGTAGACTGATAATGTTCACCTTTAAGGAAATCAAAGAGAAAAATAAGGACAGATTAATAATTGAACTGAAATATACAGGGTGGGCGACAAAGCGAGCCCGAAATTTTTTCAGAACTTTGAATCAGATGTCGATAACAAGCGAAGCAAGTAATTTTTTACTTTTGAGATGAAAAGTAGGAATAGTAGGAGGTTTTGGAGAAAAAGTAGGAAAAAATAGGATCAAAATAAAAAAGTAGGAACAGTAGAAAGCCTGCCAATTGTTGACGCCCGCCCAACCACCACTGCCCGTCTCCCATCAAAAGCTGAGTTTTGAAGCTCCACTAATAATAATTTCAAACCTTAAATTTCAGAAAAGTCATGGTCAGAAGGTTCAAAATTTTGGTATTTTTAAAAGGTATTGTTACAAGAAATAAATACACATGAAATATCAAAGCTCATCAATCAAATGTTATGAGGTATGACGCCTAAAGTGTGACAGATGGATGGACAAGGTGATTCATATCTGCTGCTATGATATGCAGGCGACATAAAAATGATGAACTTCTGTAACAGAAAACATTTATTCATATGAAATTCACATATAATTATCACATGAATCGTTTACATTTTTCAAATGTAAACATAGAAACCAATACAGAAAGCAAATTTATAAAACATTCAAAAATAAATTATATTTCCATTACTTCGCCAACCAGTTTGCATGAGTTATGATGACTTTACAGCTAACACATATTCAGTACAAAACCAGCTTAATTTGAGACACATGAATGATTTCATTTTCAAACTACAAAATTAGAAAAGGAATTGCATATCAAATTATGCACATAATGTCAAGACTTTGTAAATCTTGAATAACGGAGATTAATATTTCAGTTGGACACATGTACATGTAGCATTGTGAAGTTTAACATGCACTTTTACATGTGAGATATTAAAATGATGTCATATATGTACATGTTCATCATTTGTCACATGTGAACTAGGTTCTACACAGGGAGGCACTGTACTTGCTGGTAACGATCTGACAAGTCCTGTAGAAATTCACCTTGGTTGTCACTGATAGTGCATTGTACAACAGTTTCCACAGAAATCCCATAATCTGCATCAAGTAACAAATTCCTCTCTCAGCATCTCTAGTAAAAAGCTGCCAATATCTTCATCCTGGGAAGAAAATGTTTTAAAAGTACTCCATTATGCTTTTGAAAATAACTTTCTTTTATAAATGAAAATTGCAGAACTTGTATTAATTCTCATAGAGATCACACTACATGTATAGCAATTCCAATGAACTATCATTATTAGTTAAATCTGTTCTTTCATTACATGACAATGTTATACTTAAATGTCACAATCTGAAAGGCATCATGTACTTTAAGCTAAGTGCCCATAACAAACATAGGGCCATCAGAGATGACAGCGCTCACCTCAACCGCATCATTGTCCCATGACCAGCATCTGTACCTACATTGCACAAAGTATTTCCAGATGCATAATCCAAATAAGTTTGGTTGATTAAAAAATTCAAAGAAAGCTGGTTAGGAAATGAAGATTCTAATTTTACCATACCTGGTTAATCAAGCATGAAATATAGGTCAGATGCAGCCTCCGTACCATGCATTGTTGTAAGCATCCTTAGATGCATCATCCATGCAATTGTGGTTGATGAAAAACCAATAGTAAGGCAGGAATGAACCTGTCCCATTTTACCTAACCTGCTCACTCAAGTGTAAAATGTGGGTTAGATGCAGCCTCCGTACCATGCATTGTAGTAAGCATCCTCAAATGCATCATCCATGCAAGTTTGGTTGATGTAGGAGTTATAGTAAGGCAGGAATGAACCTGTCCCATTTTACCTAACCTGCTCACTCAAGTGTAAAATGTGGGTTAGATGCAGCCTCCGTACCATGCATTGTAGTAAACATCCTTAAATGCATCATCCATGCAAGTTTGGTTGGTGTAGGACTTATAGTAAGGCAGGAATGAACCTGTCCCATTTTACCTAACTAGCTCACTAAAGCGTAAAATGTGGGTCAGATGCATCCCTCCGTACCAAGCATTGTTGTAAGCATCTTCAGATGCATCATCCATGCAAGTTTGGTTGGTGTAGGACTTATAGTAAGGCAGGAATGGACCTATCCCATTTTACTTAACCTGCTCACTCAAGCATAAAATGTAGGTCAGATGCAGCCTCCATACCATGCATTGTTGTAAGCATCCTCAGATGCATTATCCATGCAAGTTTGGTTGATGTAGGACTTATAGTTTGGCAGGAATGGACCTGTCCCGTTTTGCTTAACCTATAGTGCAGACGCAGACGACGGGGCGATAGCATAAGCCCCCCTCTACTTCGTCGAGGTGAGCTAAAAACCAGAAGTCTCTGATGAGACTGAAGCTCAACTGGCTATTTTGTTAAATTCATTGAATTGACATTCATTTTCCAACCCTGGGGACAGGGGCTCAAACAAAATATCAGATGCAAATCTACACCACAGAAAACATAATAATGCAAAAAGAATTAACTCTCCATGAATTATACTTCCTGAGATCTGGTGTTCACAAGATTTCACAAACAAAATATCAGGTGCACAACTAGAACAGAGACTGATTATATTGCAAAATGAATTATTTCTCTATCAATTATACTTTCTGAGAATTGGTGTTCACAAGATTACATAGACTTATATATGAGAAAATGACCACACCCATTTTTAAAGACCATGGGGGTCATAGGCTCAAACAAAATATCAGGTGCACAACTTGACCAGAGATTGATTATATTTCAAAAAGAATTATTTCTCTATCAATAATACTTTCTGAGAATTGGTGTTCACTAGATTACATAGACTTATATTGAAAATGACCACACCCATTTTTAAAGACCCTGGGGGTCAGAGGCTCAAACAAAATATCAGGTGCACAACTAGACCATGGACCATCCTAAATGCAAAAAGAGTTAGCTTTCTATCATTTATGGTTTCAAAGGAGTTGCGATCACAAAAAGACAGACACTGGACAACATGGTATCGCATAAGCTCAACTGGTCTTTGACCAGTAGAGCTAACAAGATTAGAATATTGATTATGACAAGGTAACTTTCACTGAGACATACATTCAAACAACAATGACCAGTGATTTGGCTGTCCTAAGAAAACATGAACTTTACAATCATAATCTCCTTATGGACAACACTTATGCAAAGTTTTAGCATTCCACATCAGCTTATCTTTTATTAATTTGAAAAGATTTTTAGTAAGTTGCCAAATCTGACCCCTGACCTTGAAAATCAAAATGATTTATCATGTCTCCATTGCTAACATTTATAAATGATATGGTGAATCTTCATTCTTCAGTTGTCTTCTGATGCTTACGAAATTTTTATAATATTATCTACTGTGACCTTGTTCCTTTGACCTTGAACAAACTCTGTGGAAGGTTTTGTGATTCCACAATCTTCTATTTGTTTACAAGGTACCAAACACACGGATGCATGGTAACCATTAGTCTAAACGCTTTATTCCCTTTAAAAATTTGCTAAAAGCGGGTTACTAACACAATTCAGTCTCTATGTTCATTAGGTGCTATTAAGTCTTCCAAATACAAACTTATTTTCCAATTTGAGACAGTATCTGATGTTATGACATTGTGAAATTGGTATGGCAATGTCAATTTCATACTGCAGCTTCTCATAATTTAAGGACCATATCCATACAATTAGATGATATCACAATAGATATACATCAGGTACAATCCCAAACTATGTTTTCAGAAAAATGTCAAATTCTACATGTATTTACCTGATGAGACCAAGAGACCAATACAGACTTGGCTTCATCTTCCTCTCCCGATACTTGTAGTAGAACGGAATCAGAGATGGAAATAGATCCGTCAGAGGAATAGTGTGCTGGGAAGTCCTTCAGCTTACTGTAATGGAATATAGATAAATAATCATTCAATTTTCTGTAAATACTTCTATTGAATTTCTAAACTACAGTTATATTTTACATGTCCAACAGAAAAAGCCAAGTACAATTACATGTATGTTAGAGAACTGACAAATTTAAATACAGGTAAAAAAAAATTCAAATTGGATAAATTACATCCTTTGATCTGAAATTGAATATAGAATATGTATTCTGTACTGTACGCAATAATATGCAAATATAAATGAACTGAACTGAATAAGAAGACAGGGAATTGGTGACATTTATACAAACCTCTGAATAACTTGGAATATTTTATCAGCCATCTGATTGGCTGGTCCCTCCTCCTCTATAATCACAGTAGATGTGAATCTCAGATGGTGCTCCTCCACTCCCATTTCCTGAAGAGCTTCACTCGGGTCAATCATCTGCATTTTCTATTGATCAAATGATTTGTTTAACATTAATAATTGATGACACTAAGAATGATCAAATATTAACTGGGTAACATAATTAAGAACAAGAGTGTTGACTGCTGTTAAATGTTAGACCCTAAATAAGTGACCTTGACCATTATGACCTTGACCTTCACTATTAATGTGGATGACATTTCCTACAATATTGGTTATAATTCTAAATGTGAATGAGTTACTTCTAAATGGACAATCAGAGAAAGAGATACTGGTAGAGATTGTTCCCATGTTCGTCTTTGCTTTGCTGAGGACATAGAATTAAAACAAAGCTCTGATGGTGAGTCTCATTTCATACTAATCTTTGTCAAGGGAAATACATGTAAATAATTATTATTCTGAGGCCTTCTGTAATCCTTTTTGTAGGAACATAAGAGTATCTAAAAATGTTTGAGTGTTCACTGATGGATGAAAACAATGCAAACAAAATCCAGTTACATCTAAACCTTGACGTTTTCTTTGTTGGTGAATAAAGAGGTTATTAGATGACACAAACGAATAAGTAAAACTTGGTAAATAGAAAGAAAATATCAACAATCTTTTTTCCAAGGGTAAGTTAAATAGTTTCATTGTCTTGGGTACTGCTTTGCTGAGACAAAGATGCATGGGTGATGACATTCACTCAGTTTATACATTTTTGGGGCATAAGCATGTCGCACATCTCGGTTATGTGATGTCTGTGATTGCTTAAAACTTCACAAAAGTCGCCTAAAAATTTATTATTTCTATTTCCTAGTTTGCTGAGCAGATCATGATCATACAGAACCAATCTCTTGCAATCAGGCATCTTTGCAAGCTACTATAATAATTTGCTTAAAATTGTTAAATAAGAATTGTGGGGTTATTTCATTAACGGTAGAATCCATGCCAGGATATTTTTGGGTAATGGAAATGTTGGTGTAAATCTATGCATTTTGAAATATTCAGTTACAGAATAGAATTTACGCAATCAATGTGAGCACTTCGCATTTACTTGACATAGAATATGTACTTACATTTCCTCTCATAACCAAAGCACCATGTAAAACTCTAGGTCTCTTTGAATCAGGAGGAAATATTCCTTAAAATATAAATACTAAACACTTTAACTTATCCATCATCATTATTATTAAAAGAAGAAAAGCAAACATGCATAGATAAATTACTTCCATCAAAAAAAAAGAAAAAGCTCAGGAAGATTTGTTTTGTTGTTCAAAACACTTGAGAAAAAAAATGTGTAACTGAAACATCATTATCCCTTGTTGGGACATGCATCAAACACTGAAGTTAAAGGAAGCTGATTATGTCAAGATATGTGTAATTGTGATAGAAGAATGATAAAAAAACTTCTTTTCCTCAAAAAGCTATGGCTCAAGTAAAATTAAATCAACAATAACCATAGTTGAATTTATTTTGTGACTCATCACAATTCAAAGCAAGTTACTACATGTAGTCCATAGCAAGTCCATAGCATTAACATTATAAATACATTGTACTTGTACATACAAAATAGAAAATTCAAGAAAACCTAAATGAAAACCAGTTCACCGGTTGATGACTAATAATGTATTATTTCACTAAAAACT